>CM045562.1:3489824-3987956 GCA_024721245.1 Mitragyna speciosa
GTCAATAATTCATAAGTTTTACACGAGGAAAAAAGGGGAAAAGAAATACAGGACAAGGCTCAACAGCTGTGTCTTAACACTTTTCTATTTTTACAGTACTGTCTGAAGTAACAATTCTCAGCTCTTGTAGAAAACACCAGCACAAAATTATGCTACAAAACAAATGTTAACAGCACAAATAGCAGATCACTTGTATGCCATGAAACAAAGCACAAGACACATCATATTCTAATAAACCAGATGTGATTATTAATAAGAAGAAAAGGAAAAATTTTCCGTGATCTTTTTTGAGATATTAGGTTTATCTCTCAGTTAAAAGACTCAGTAGAACTAATTCGCAGTTGCTCCCTAATGGTAGGTGATATGCTTCCATAGCTGTTGAGAAAACATGGATATCTTGCCCTTGGAGGCAATGCAGATGCTTTTACACCGTCACTTCACTTGCATAAGGGAAATGTTTGTCAATGCATCCCAATCAGCTGCATTGAGAAGAAAAATCAGTAATCTACTATCTGCATGATTCAACCAGAATCAACACAAATTCAGTAGCTGGTGGTAAGAGTTGACCTCAAGAACACCACTCTCTGGCATTCTGAAACATTTGCAACCATGGGCTAGGGCCTTTCTTATCCACATTCCAGTGTTTCGGATACCATGGGAACTGCCACATCAAGAAGCAGCGCTCGGGATGAGGCATCATGGCGAGATGCCTCCCATCTGGAGAGCAAATTGCTGCAACACCCATGGGAGAGCCATTCAAATTGAAAGGATAGACTTCTGTTGGCTTCCCATTGTCATCACAGTACCTCACAGGGGCCAAGTTTGTGTTGAGAACAGAGTTCCATACACCTTCGTCAGGGAAATAAGCTCTTCCCTCTCCATGAGCAGCCCAAACACCCAATATACTACCCTCCATTCCCTTCAACATTATAGCAGGTGACTCTTCTATCCTCACACTTGTGAAGCGACATTCAAACCTTCCAGACTCATTGTGGATGAACCTTGGCTGTGAAGGGTCCCCATTAACACCCATTACACCTCCAACCCTAGGGCCAGGAACCCACCCCAACAAAGCCATAAGCTGGCAGCCATTGCAAACCCCCAGACTGAAGGTCTCTGGCCGTTCATAGAACTCTTGAAATTGATCTAAAAGTGGCTTGTTAAATCGTATAGATGCTGCCCAACCTTTTGCTGAATCAAGTACATCAGCATAGCTAAAACCCCCAACAAATACAATCCCTCTGAAAGTGTTCAATGAGATGGTTCCACTAAGGAGGTCAGACATTGTGATATCCCATGGTTCAAAGCCAGCTGCATGAAATGCCGCAGCCATTTCTCTGTCACCATTGCTGCCTTCCTCTCTTATAACTGCTACTTTTGGTTTTGAAATTGCAGTCATAAATTTCTCATCTGTAAATGTAGGAGTGAATGACAACTTCCAGGTAGGTTCATGGCGATTTTTCAGGCCTTCTTTCTCTAATTCTACACATGAAGCCAATCTTTGGAACTTTTCCAGTTGAAAGCTGGTTTCCTCCCATATATCTCTTAGAAGGGAAGTTCTCTCATTCAAAAATGCAACTCCATCTATCTTCACTTCAATCACTGGTGACACAGTGACACTTCCAATTATCTCAGCAAATATGCCGACAGCTGATAGCTTTGTCTTTATTATGTCCAAATGTTTCTTGCTGACCTCAAGTAGTAGTCCAAGCTCTTCTGCAAAAAGCGTTTTAAATGGACTATTCTCTGCTGAAGTCAAGTCCAAGGAAATTCCACGGTTCCCAGCAAATGCCATCTCAAGGGCGCTGACAATCAGCCCTCCATCACTGATGTCATGACCAGCAGAGATCAACTCATCCGCAAGAAGCTTCTGAACCTCATTGAAAACTGTTTTAAGGTAAGGCACGTCATCAATGTCAGGGCACTCGTCCCCAACTTGATCAAAAACTTGAGCAAGAGCAGATCCACCTAGACGCCGCTTCCCTTTTGCCAAGTCTATGTGGAGCAGTAAGCCGTCATCTCCAAGCTTTAGATCAGGTGTCACCGTTTTTGTTATATCTGGACAAGTTACATAGCTGCTGATTACAAGATTTCCAGGAGCCTTGACAACTTCCCCTGATGCTTGGGCTGCCATTGAGAGACTATCTTTTCCCCCATCTATTGCAATACCTAGTTCAATCATAGCTTCTGAAAGAGCCAAGGCAGCATCATACATCGCAGCTCCTTCCCCATCCAGTTTAGCAGCATACATCCAATTTCCACTAGCTTTGACATCAGAGAGGGAAGTAACCTTTGCCCAAACAAGATTTGTGAGTGCTTCTCCAAGAGCCAGCCGTGCCATTGCCTTTGGATCCAAAAGCCCCTTATTTGGTTGCTCCCCAATTGCGCACGCACCTCCCGTCAAATCAGTGTAGCTTTGAGCAATAACAGCAACATCAGAAAGGGTAATTTGCAAGGGACCCACTGTTTGCTGTTGTGCCACAAGACCTGTTACACACCTATCAACTTTTGTAGTCAAGAATCGTTTTGAACAAACAGAGGGCAGCCTCAATACTCTCTTCAGAGAATCCATAATGGTTATCCCTGGTGCAATATCAAGTGGCTCATGGACATTAACCGTGCGATGGAATTCAAAAGTTTTCTGTGGCATATCACCAAGCACTTTTTCAAGCTCAAGATCCTCAGCTGGTGGTGGAGGTGGCAATCCGTTTGACATGCATTTCTCAATAGCTAAACTGTCAACCAAGACCACGCGTCCCTCACCGCTAATTGTCCCAATAACAGCCATAGAGACTCTTTCCCTTTCACAGACTGCCTGCAAGAGGCCACGGCTTTCAGGCTTCACCAATATTGCATCTTGCTCTTGATACTCTGCGCCCCAAATCTCCAAGATAGACATCGTGTTGTCCCCAACTACAATTGCCCTTATATCAATCTTAGCACCCTTTGGATATATTATTTCCTTGACAACATTACAATTTCCACCAGCACCCTGATCATGGATACTTATAATCGGGTTTTTCTCACCCATTTCAATGCAAGTGCGGACAACACGATATAATTTCTGGGCCATCTCTGCATCTCCACGTTGTACAGCATTGAAGTCAAGTTCAGCATCATTCTGACCGCTGACCATGCTGGATGCAGCACCACCTCCCATTCCTATGCGATATGCTGGCCCTCCAATCTTAACAACTAACATACCAATTTCTGGCTCACCCTTTGTTATGTGGATATGATCAATTTGTCCAATACCTCCACTAAACATAATTGGCTTCAACCATTCACGCCTCTCCCCATTCGGGAGTCTCATTCCAAAAGTCCTTGTGTAACCCTGAATCAATGGTTCCCCAAATTTATTTCCATAGTCTGATGCACCATTGCTAGCATCAATGAGGATCTGCAATGGGGGAGCCAAATTTAGTGGGTAAACAAATGATGGATCTTCCCATGGGGCATATGACCCTTCGATGTTGAGATTTCCAACACAGTATCCAGCAGTAGATGCAACGACAAAAGAACCCCTCCCAGTTGCATGGGTATCTCTAATGCGGCCTCCTGCGCCAGTTTCAGCCCCAGGATATGGCGCCACAGCACATGGAAAATTGTGAGTTTCAGCAGTAAATAAGATATCAAAGTCATGATCACTCATGTTTAAAGGGGATGTAGAACCAGGATGAACTGGCCGCAAATGCTTCACTGGAAATCCTTTGATTGCACTGGAGTTATCCTTGAAGCCAATGACAGAGTTATTTGGGTTTGCACGCAAAGTACTTTTAACAATCTGCATGAGAGTCCTGTCCTTCGGCTGGCCATCTATAACAATTTTTCCAGTAAAAAACCAATGCCTGCTGTGTTCACTGTTAGACTGTGCAATATCAAACAACTCCACGTTGGTTGGATTCCGCTTGATATCATCCCTGAAAAGCTTAGTGTAGTATTGTAAATCCTGTTCATCAAATGCCAAGCCCATTTCCTCATTGATTTCTTCCAACGCCTTCCTTCCCTTCTCCATTACTGGTGTATATCGGACCTCCTCTGGAACTACATTTGTCTCAAAGGAAGTAAGTTTTTGTACATAAACACATTCAGTCATCCGATCATGCACCAATGCTGCAAACTCATTAATTTGACTGTCCGGCAATGAACCACTACCAGGCTCAACATACAACAGGTACCGCCTTGACCGCTCCATTCTATTTATTTCTGTCAACCCGCAGGCTCGGCAAATTGACACAGCATTCGCTGACCATGCTGTGGTAAAAGATAGCCTAGGTCCAACTTCAACAATAACTGCGTTAAACCTTTCCTTCATCTCTTTATCAAGAAAACTCTGAGTCGCCAAATTCTCAGGCTCGTAGGTTTCTCCTAAAACCCACCGAAGCACAGAAAGTTTTGCACTCGTAAGACCAGCATCCAGCCCAATATTAAAACACTGTTCAGTTTTCAAACCAATTATTTGGTTTGAGATTTTGGTCTGAATTGTCTTGAGAAGCTCGGATGTGGCACTCTCTTGAATTAACGGTACACGATAAAAATGTATAACCTTTTCATGAGCTACACCCTGCACCTCACTTGGTTTTTCATCTATTGAACTACCAACCTTTCCCGAAACCAGAGCTCTAACCTTCCCATGTAAATGGGATCTTAATGCAATACCCCTATCAGAAATTTTTGCACGATAACTCTTTCCTCGAACTGTACCCCAAAGCAATCGGTTCGTCCACCTAGGTGGACATCTAGGCAAGATTAATTTTTGCCTACACGAACCCTGTAACAGTGATTAAAAAAAAAAAAAAACCAAATACAGTCACAACCTCCATTTTCCAAATACAGTAAAAAGTACATAACTATCCAAAATAAACATACTTGCAGGAACTCAGTTGCTGTAATTTCCCAAGCAGAAGCAGCCATGACCTCAATTAATCTGCAATCAATGAAGTTCTAAAAAATCACAAACGACCAATCTTGATTAAAAAACAAAATCAATTGAATTTTTTTCTGGACAACAGAAAAAAAAAAAAAGAATGATTCAAATACGTTTAAAAACCACTTTAGCAAAAGGGTCTGACTAAAATTCTACAAACATGCAAGTGTTAAACTGGAAAAAAAAAAGAATACAGTAAAAAAGCAGTAAACTGGAAAAATCTTGTATACCCATTTAAGTGGCGAAAAGGGCCTTTCAGCATATGAATTCATACCTATCAGAAAAAGAAGAAATTGCATATTCAAAAAGATAGATTATCAAATACCTTTCAGAGACAGATGACAAAAAGATATCTACTTTCTGCGTGTGTTTGTGTGTGTTTTAGGGTGTTTTGAAAAGAGAAAATGATGGCGATGGCGGCGGTGGTGTTGGGGGTAAGGGGGGTTGTTGAGGGCTGACTGGGGTGGGGGGATGAAGGGATGTGCCCCCGGGAGCGGTGGGCTGGTGGAGGCCTTTTGGTGGTGGGCTGCTTAGTGTTTTAGGGTTTAAGGGATGATGGGAAAGGGATGGATGGGCAAATTGGTCATAAAATATCTAACTTAGATTTCGTTTGAAATAATAAATTTAATATATGCCTTAAATATTATACATTTGACTTAATTTTTGGTATTCTTTTTATTAATAAAATAAAAATAGACTTTATACATTTAACAGAACACTTTGCTTTTAACAAAAAAATACTTAAAGAATTAAACAGTCTTTTTAAAGGAGATGTTTGGTTATTTCGTGAGGGGAGGGTGGGCTTTGCTTAAATACTTGGAAAATTTTAAAAAATATCGGCCTTGTTTGGATATATTATTTGAGCCATTTTTTGGAAAAATTTTTCTCAATCATGTTTGGATAAACTGAAATTTTTTGAGAAAAAGGCAAAAAATTTTTTGGTCAAACTTTTTCAGCAAATTTTTCACCAAAATTTCATTCTAAATTTTAAATGAACTTTAGAGAATTTTTACACAATTATTCACAAAAGCAAGTGTGTTTATGTTCAAAATTTGTTTAGAAAAACTGAAAAAATCGCGAGTAACAAAATGAGAATAATTGTCGGTGAGTTTTGAGGTAAGATGATGAAGCGGACGACGAAGCGGACGTTCACATCTTTAAGTAGACGTTGCTTCTTTAGGTGGACGACGAATGGACGTTTGCTTCTTTAAGTGAACGATGAAACGGACAACGAAGCAAATGATGAAACGGACATGGCAAATTGATTAGAACATTGGTAAAAAACAAACTAATATACCGTTTGTGGTTACTATTAAGATTGTGTTGCATTTTATGCCCACTGCGTTTGTCAAACGTGGTGAGCCATTTTTTTTTTAAAATTCAAACTTGCCGCGCCCGCCGCACCTGCCCAACGCGGCGACTGGCAGATTTCTTCATTTTTTGGGCCTTTGGTTTTTTTTTTCATCCATTTTGTTAGGGTTTTGATTTTTGTTTAGGGTTAGGATTTTGGATTTAGGGTTTTAAAGTTTTAAGGATTATTTTTTTGATAAATTTATAAGTTTTATTGTCCAAAATAATTGAGATAGTTTAAATTATATATATTATGCAGAAGGATTGTGTTTAAATTGTAAAATTTTATATTATAAATAATAAATCCGTAGACATTAATTATGTGAAAATTAAACATATTCCAAATGTATAATAACTTTTCGGGGTTAAAAACTAATTGTTTCTTAATTTTTATTTTTAGTATTTTCATAATGCATGATATTTGTAGAGTTTAATTTCGATTATTTTAAAAATTATGTGAAAGTTAATTTTTACCTTTGAGCGAACTGGTAAAATGCTTTATAATTAAATGTACAAGTATAAAATTTATCAAATTGTATAAAAACAAAATTCATATTTACAAGTATACAAGTTCTCGAACACCCATAACGCTGACGGAATTGTTGTTCATTTGGGTCTTGCAGCGTTGATGAGCAACAAAATCTTCTCAACCTCCTAATCTCGCGTCGGGTATGCACCTTAGGATGAGCTTACGGTCGCTGATAACCAGTAGGGGTTACCTGCTCCTCTCGTGAGGCCTCATCATGAAGTCCATGTCGGTGATAATGTCTATCTCCATGAGACCATGTGCCCGCCTGACTAGGGACATGGCTGACTGGCCGCTGATAATGAGAGCTGCGCGATGTAAATGCGCCAGTGTCCTCCCGGAGATCTGGGCCTACAAACATGCGATCTGAACACTGTAAGTTCTGTATGGACCTAAAAGTCTCGTCCCTAATCATCGTCAAACTAGGATGAAAAGTATTGTCGGGGTCAGTATGACGAAGACCGGTCACTGACATGTCTCCAATTCTATGCATACTGCTCATCTGTAAAAGAAATAAATTGTAATAATTAATAATTCACTCATATGACTTATGATATAGAAGATAAAATGTTAGATCTAAAAAGAAGTGTATTCGTAAGCTCTCTTGCAACAACCGAACTTGCAAGTAAATGCCTATAACCAATCCAATCCCTGTGAAAATGATTCCAATCCCGTCCATCATGTTAGTCCAACTGAATGCAATCCGCCGCGATCAGTATCAATATTTTCTTGAATATGCTGCCGTAGTTTGAACTGTCTCATGACACAATTCGAAAAATAAAATTCAACGATATGCCAAAATATCAGCGAAACTCTAGCCCTCCAAATATGTGTACTCGCTGTGCAATACTGAGGTAGAGACGCTAGCATATCGTTACTATATGGCATCTATATAAACTGCAACAAATTTTTAATCGTCATTCACATATAACTTATCAAATAATGTATAGGTAATTTTTGAAAAATATGATAGTCAAAATACTTGATCGAGATGTAATATGGACAACTGATCTCTATAATAGCTGGTTACATGCCGAGGTGCATATCGGGTAGTACGCCAAGTCACCCATATACCTTTTCTAGGATAAGCACCTGGCGGTCGTGGCTCAATGATCTGAGATCGAATGGTCGGGAAACGCTCCCATGCCCAAAGTTGTTAAAATAAGACAATTAGCCTCTTAAGCTGTAAATAATTAAAATTATTGATCGTATTGCAACGTATACGGTAACTATTAACTGTTTTACCTGAAGTAACATGTATGACCTTGTTGTGGTCTTAGTATTGGCACGGAATGCATGGCACATACGACTGTACAAACAGGTAAGTACGGCTCTCCCCCAACTGCACTGTCCCATTGCCTCCAAATCTCTCAAAATATCCAACCACGAAATATGTACAATATTCCCGCATGTATCTGCAAATAACTGCCCACCAAATAACATCAAAATATACATGCGGGCATACTGTCGAACCATTTCAATAGTAGCATCCAATGGTAGTGGATGATCGCGTAAATGGTCGGTCGCGCCTTTGAGCTTCATCCGTGCCTCCTTAAAATGAGTTACTAGCGACCAGAAACCCAACAAATCATGAACCAACTCTTGTCGCTCTTCAATGCTCCGCGAACGGTGGACTAATATAACAGGAAAATCGTCCACACGTAAGTCCCACAATACCTCAACATCCTGTAAGGTGATAGTGGCCTCATCAATACTGACAGGAAGATAAAATGTGTGCATCTCCTGCCTCCAACACTGAATAAATGCATTAATAAGACCATGGTCCAAGTTGAATGAACCAACTCAACAAACCCCTCCAAATCCGGCAATGTCAATAAAGTGAAGAACACAGGGGTCAATAACCTTCATCAACTGCAAAAAATGTTGGTCCCACCTCTTGACATCAAGCTCAAGACAATCACCATGAAAAATCGTCGCAGATCTATATTGGGGCTGAAGGTGTAAAAAAGAATCGTTTATAGGACCCTAAGTGGGGGCTGAGGTGCTCGCGGCACATGCTCTATATTAACTCGCACCTACACATACAAAGAATGAAAAAAATATCAATAATTAATACAACATCTAAATTCCCATTGAAATGTATAAAAAAAAAAACATGCATAAAAAATGTACAAATTATTAATGCCTGAATTATAGCTAACCAAAACACATAGTATAAACCTTAAAATCCTAAACCCTAAATCCTGGACCTAAAACCTAAACAATTAAAAACTAAAAATTAAAAACTAAATCATAAACCGTAAACCCTAAACCCTAAACCCTTAACGAATAACTAAACCATAAACCCTAAGCCTTAAAATCCTAAACCACAACAAGTATGATCTAAACTCTAAAATCGTAAAAAAAAAAAAAACCTAAAACCCTTAAAAAAAGCTAAAACCTAAACCACTAAAAACTAAAAAACTAAAAACTAAATCATAAACCCTAAACCCTAAACCCTTAACTAATAACCTAAACCTAAACCATACACCCTAAACCTTAAAACTCTAAACCACAACAACTATAACCTAAACCCTAAAACCCTAAAAAAAATAAAACCTAAACAACTAAAAACTAAAAAACTAAAAAACTAAAAACTAAAAACTAAAAACTAAAAAACTAAATCATAAACCCTAAACCCTAAACCCTTAACTAATAGCCTAAACCTAAACCATACACCCTAAACCTTAAAACCCTAAACCGCAACAACTATAACCTAAACCTTAAAACCCTAAAAAAAAAATAAAACCTAAACAACTAAAAACTAAAAACTAAAACTAAAAACTAAAAACTAAAAACTAAAAACTAAATCATAAACCCTAAACCCTTAACTAATAGCCTAAACCTAAACCATACACCCTGAAATCTTAAAACCCTAAACCGCAACAACTATAAACTAAACCCTAAAAAAATGTAAAACCTAAACAACTAAAAACTAAAAAACTAAAAACTAAAAACTAAAAAACTAAATCATAAACCCTAAATCCTAAACCCTTAACTAATAGCCTAAGCCTAAACCATACACCCTAAACCTTAAAACCCTAAACCGTAACAACTATAACCTAAACCCTAAAATCCTAAAAAAAAAAATAAAACCTAAATGACTAAAAACTTAAAAACTAAAAACTAAAAACTAAATCACAAACCCTAAACCCTAAACTCTTAACTAAGAGCCTAAACCTTAACCATACACCCTAAACCTTAACAACTAAAAACTAAAAAACTAAAAACTAAATCATAAACCCTAAACCCTAAACCCTTAACTAATAGGCTAAATCTAAATCATACACCCTAAACCGCAACAACTATAACCTAAACCCTAAAACCCTAAAAAAAAATAAAACGTAAACAACTACAAACTAAAAAACTAAAAAACAAAAAAACTAAAAACTAAAAACTAAATCATAAACCCTAAACCCTAAACCCTTATCTAATAGCCTAAACCTAAACCATACACTCTAAACCTTAAAACCCTAAACCGCAACAACTATAACCTAAACCCTAAAAAAAATAAAATCTAAACAACTAAAAACTACAAAATTAAAAACTAAAAATTAAAAACTAAATCATAAACCCTAAGGCCTAAACCCTTAATTAATAGCCTAAACCTAAAACATACCCTAAACCACAACAACTATAACCTAAACCCTAAAATCCTAAAAAAAATAAAACCTAAACAACTATGAACTAAAAAACTAAAAACTAAAAACTAAATCATAAACCCTAAAATCCAAAAAAAAAAAAAACTAAAACGAGTTTGTTTTATTAAACGGCAAACCCCATCTAGGGGAGAAGGGCGCCACCCTTAAATTTTATTCCCTTGATAATTTAAGAGGGGGGCATCAACCTTACCTCTACATCACAACATAGAAATACCCTTAAAGAGCAAAATAAATAAGGAGTATATACTCCTTTTTACAATGAACGTAAATCCTACATTTCCAACAGTTAAAATATCCACCAAAAGGACAATTTGGTGCCGTGTGTTTGGATTGTGAACAGTTGCTACATCAATGTGGTGCATCGGGTCATCTACGATCCATCTGATTCTAAATCCTTGCAATTCGTAATGAGCTTGGTCGCCTTTGTTTTAGACAACTAGTATTGATTGTCAAATTCAATTACAATGGCAGTTAATAATTTTGATCATTGAGAGGATAAAATTGATGCCTAAATAATGCCTGATATGAGTTATACTTATATTTATTTCCGACTAGATCCATAGAGTTTATTCTGCTGATAGAGTATGCCGCCATCACGTGCGAACAAGGAAAATGCAGTAGTTGAAACTTTTGACATGTGCACTCCCGCTTGTTAAGGTTTACAATTTGTCTTTTTTCGCCTTCGTGACCGCAGCTATGCCCAGTAATGATGCAGAAAATACCTTCTGTACGGTTATATACTCAAACTTCGGGATTCTTACATTTTTTTTTGTTGAACACATTTTTCTGCTAACTATATTTTGGCAGTGGATATCGCACATCACAAGCCAACTTTACATTCTTAATAAACATTTTCACCGTTTGGCTCAATATGAAACGAACACATGCAGTAATATGTAACAATTGGGCATCCCTCAACAGCTTGTTGAAACACTCAGCTATATTTGTCGATATATGACCCCAACGGCTTTCATCGTCCTTCCTTAGAATCCATTGTTCAAGTCTAACATTTGTGCCTGTTAGCAAATTATAAGCTTCTTCATTCAAATTTCATATTTGACCCATGTTGTGATCGTACTTATAAAGTGGGTTGGCCTTTGCAATTGCCATTACAAGCTTCTTCAACCTAAACAATTACATGTTATGAGTGCATCACCATTAGATTTTGGTAAAAATAACCTTAAAAATTGAACATTACTTCTCATTTTTAAATTTTTGTGTGAAATTACTTTACATGTGTACAAGACAGAAGAGATGTACTCCATTTGGTTCCTGCTATTTCAGAAATGTAGTCATTGCATGGATAATTGATTTGTGCCAATCGGATATGATACACACTTTTTGGATGTTGTCACAAACGTGAATGCGCAATAACTTCATAAACCATGACCAACTTCGATTGTTCTCCTCGTCAACGAGAGCGAAGGCTAGCGGCAACAGGTGATTGCACGTATCGTATCCGACAATAACAAGTAATTTTTCTTAATACGCTCTTTTCATGAAAGTGCCATCTACACATATTACCGACTTCATATGTTGGAAAGCTTGAATAGTAGGACCAAACGACCAAAATACATAGTCGACAATGAAATTGTACAGAGTGCTGTCAAGTTGTGGTTCCCAGACAACAACTGTCCTTGAATTGCTGCGTTGTAACTCTGCCATATATCTTAGAAGGATATGTATTGACGATGGCCAGTCTCCGTAAAACATATCAATTGCAATGCGACGACCATACCAAACTTTCTTGTATAAGACATCGTACTACAATTGCTGCTTAATTGTTGCTTGAATCTCGTTCACTTTCGACATTGGATCATTACTAATATGAGGTAAAATATGCTCGGCAATTAAATTGGCACTCAACTGGCGGTAATCATTCCTATTGCATACCCGAGCACATGTATGTTGATCTGCAAGAGTAACTATCATCCACATATTATGAGATTTACGCAACGTAACTCTCAATTGCCAATTGCACGGAGGTGTCGAAAGTATGAGCCCTGCATCGAACACACCATATTGTTGGAGTACTCTCTCAAACTCTGTACTCTCTGTTTTTCCTAATGGACCACAATTTCACCACTTTTATAATTTTTTCTTTATTATCAAATAGTATGCCCAATTGAATATCTCTCGTCTGCTCATTCCACACAGTAAGTTGTTCAACGATACTCCCGGTTAGGGGGTCAAACTGTAACATTGCATCTACGCTGGCATCGTATTGAAGTATTCTAGGATCGCAACTCGTCCATGTTGAACAAGGACCGAAATCCGAATGTCTTCGTGCATCCTCCTATCTTGTAACATTATATCCGTGTTCCATTTCATCTTCAGACTCGTCTTCTTCTGGTTCCGATTCAGAGTCCATTTCAAAATCGTCAACATCGATTTTCGGTTCGGCAGTCGAAATGTTAACTGTATCATAATCGTCGCCTGCACTACCAAACTATTCTGCAGAAGACATATAAACTCCCGCTACGCTGCTACTAGGGCGACTGTCGACACGGTGCCTACTACCTCTTCTATATCCTCTTCTAGTCAGTTGGACAACTCTTATATCTAATTCAATATACTGACCTCTAGACATATCAGTTGCTTACGTTTCTTCGATTGCCAACGTGTCACGTACAGTAGTGCGTTCTTCAAGATATGAGCTAGCAAATTCATTGCCTTGAGTATGCTGTTGTTCTACTCGTCGGATCTCTTCAATTTCAACGTAGATCTCTGTTGGTTCCTGAGTATTTGCTTTAAAATAATATATCGTGTCTACTCCATCATCATCTTCTAAAGGTGTTGCACTAAATATACCTTGTTGCTGAAAACAGCTCCTATGTATCAAACTGATCTTGTATCTATTTCTATCTACATTCATAGCATTATAAACTCTATCCACCAACTCCTGAAAGCATACCCTTTGCTTAAGGAATAAAACTTTTTTCGACATAGACGAGTCATATAACATTGATCCTCCCGCATATACGATTTTTCCTCCCCAATAGAGATGAATTGCTAAAGTATCATCGTTTGACATTTTTCACCTAATCTAACCAATGTGCAACTAAGTAAGTTTTGTGATTTTTATAAAACGTAAGTGTAATTAATTATGAACTACTTACAAGATTCACAGTTCGAAATCAAATGCTGCACGAAATCCTAAACATACAAAACAACTTGGTGAAAATTTAATTATGCAAAAGTTTTGTGCCTAATTCAAAATTATAACCCTAATTTTATGACCAAAATTCTTACTTTCCAAATTATAGGTGCCAAAATGCAACTAATCAAAGCCTTTGGGAATCAAATTATAATTATTTAACATTTTTGGAGTCAAGTCATATCCATAGTAAAACTTTCAGAACTCAACTTTTAATTTTCTTAAATTTTTTGGGGCCAAAATGCAAACACAAAAATACTTATTGGTTAAAATTTCATTATGTAAAAGTTTTGTAGTCTATTTCGTAATAATAAAAATTTCCTGAACAAATTTTAATTTTTTTCAAAATTATATGGGCCAAACCCAATTTACAATTATGTAAAAGTTCAGAGGATAAGGGATTATAATTTTTATAAATTATAGGAGACAAAATATAAGTATGCAAAAATTTTCGATCAAATTTTAATGTATGTAACTGGTTTCGGGTCAAATTTATAATAATGTAGAACTTAAGGTACCAAATCATAATTTTGCCAAAATTATAAGGGCCAAAAATGTAAATTTTCTAAACTTATAGGTTCAAACTTGAGTTATGTAAAACTTTCGGGACCATTTTATAATTATGTATAACTTCGTGTGCTAAAGTGTCATTTTCCTAAATTATAAGGGTCAAAATATAAATTTTCATAACTTATGGGGTCAATTCATAATTTTAAAAAAATTCATGTCCAAAATTCTAATTTTTCAAAATTCAATAGGGCAAAAAAAATACGTAAAATTTTTGGGCTGCCAAATGTAATTATTTAATAATTTAGGTCATAATGTAATTATTTAATACTTTAGGGATAAACTCGTAATATTTTAAAAATGCTGGCTAATATTGCAATTACTCTGAAATTATAGTCACCAAAATGTAAACATGCAACAAGTTCCGGGGTCAAAATTAAATTACGTACAAGTTCTGAACCCAATTTACAATTATGTAAAAGTTCAGGGGATAAGGGTTATAATTTTTATAAATTATAGGAGACAAAATATAAGTATGCAAAAATTTTGGTCAAATTTAAATTATTTAACGGTTTCGGGTCGAATTTATAATAATGTAGAACTTAGGTACCAAATCGTAATTTTGCCAAAATTATAAGGGCCAAAATGTAAATTTTCTAAACTTATAGGTTCAAACTTGAGTTATGTAAAACTTTCAGGACCATTTTATAATTATGTATACCTTCGTGTGCTAAAGTGTCATTTTCCTAAATTATAAGGGTCAAAATATAAATTTTCATAACTTATGGGGTCAATTCATAATTTTAAAAAAATTCATGTCCAATATTCTAATTTTTCAAAATTTAATAGGGCCAAAAAAAATACATAAAATTTTTGGGCTCCAAATGTAATTATTTAATAATTTAGGTCACAATGTAATTATTTAATACTTTAGGGGCTAACTCCTAATATTTTACAAACGCTGGCTAATATTGCAATTCTCTGAAATTATAGTCACCAAAATGTAAATATGCAACAAGTTCCGGGGTCAAAATTAAATTACGTACAAGTTCGAACCCAATTTACAATTATGTAAAAGTTCAGGGGATAAGGGTTATAATTTTTATAAATTATAGGAGACAAAATATAAGTATGCAAAAATTTTCGGTCAAATTTTAATGTATGTAACGGTTTCGGGTCGAATTTATAATAATGTAGAACTTAGGTACCAAATCGTAATTTTGCCAAAATTATAAGGGCCAAAATGTAATTTTCTAAACTTATAGGTTCAAACTTGAGTTATGTAAAACTTTCGGGACCATTTTATAATTATGTATAACTTCGTGTGCTAAAGTGTCATTTTCCTAAATTATAAGGGTCAAAATGTAAATTTCTATAACTTATGGGGTCAATTCATAATTTTGAAAAAATTCATGTCCAAAATTCTAATTTTTTCAAAATTTAATAAGGGCCAAAAAAAATAAGTAAAACTTTTGGGCTCCAAATGTAATTATTTAATAATTTAGGTCATAATGTAATTATTTAATACTTTAGGGGCTAACTCGTAATATTTTACAAACGCTGGCTAATATTGCAATTCTCTGAAATTATAGTCACCAAAATGTAAATATGCAACAAGTTTCGGGGTCAAAATTAAATTACGTACAAGTTCCGAACCCAATTTACAATTATGTAAAAGTTCAAGGGGATAAGGGTTATAATTTTTATAAATTATAGGAGACAAAATATAAGTATGCAAAAATTTTTGGCCAAATTTTATGTATGTAACGGTTTTGGGTCGAATTTATAATAATGTAGAACTTAGGTACCAAATCGTAATTTTGCCAAAATTATAAGGGCCAAAATGTAAATTTTCTAAACTTATAGGTTCAAGCTTGAGTTATGTAAAACTTTCGAGGACCATTTTATAATTATGTATAACTTCGTGTGCTAAAGTGTCATTTTCCTAAATCATAAGGGTCAAAATGTAAATTTCCATACCTTATGGGGTCAAACTTTAGTTATGTAAAGTTTCGTGGCCATTTTATAATTTTGTATAACTTCATGTGCTAAATTGTACATTTTTGTAAATTATAGGGCCAAAATATAAATTTTCTAAACTTATGGGGTCAATTTTAATTTCATAATGAGTTTCAGGTCTTATTTACAATTATGTTTAACTTCTTGGGTAAAATCGTAATTTTTCTAAATTACTAGGGTCAAAATATAATTATGCACAACTTATGTTGTCAACTTTTAATTTTTTCGGTTCAATTTATAATTATTATAACTTCACCGGCCAAATTGTCAATTTCCTAAAATATAGGGGCCACAAAATTCAATTCCTTACAATTTTCTAACCAATTCATAGTAACTTTAGGGGTTAAATTGTAATTTTCTAATTGTTAATACGCAAAATATAAATAAGCACAACATTATTTAATCATTTTCCAACTAAATCATACTTATATACAAAATAACAAAATAACAAATATATAAACACACATTAAAATAACAAATTAACAATTAACAAATATATTATACTTAACAAATATAACACACATTAACCTAATAAATTAACATTTAACAAATATATTATACTAACATTAAACTACTAAATTAACATTTAACAAATATATTATACTACCTTAAAAAATTTTCAATTGTTGCTCCCTAATTGAAACTGCTTAGCTCCACCTCTACCTTAGCGTTGCTTCCAGTAGTAGAATTTAGCTCCTCCAACTTCTTCCACCAGCAGAAATTGAAATTCTCCTCCACTCTAGATGAATTTGCAAGAATGAATGGGGAGAGTCTGGATGATTTGGCAAGAAGGGGAGGGAGGGAAAATGGAGAAATTAGGTTGTAGAACAGAAATCGGCATGCACCAATTTATAGCCAAAAAAAGCCGTTGATCAAATTGATCAACGGCTATTATGATTTAAAAAAAAAATTTGAAACTCCCCCCCACCGCGTTTGACAATTGGGGTGAGGGGGAAGCAGCTTTTGCAGGCTTTCTGCAAAGCCTGCCTAAAGCCTTCAAAGCCGGGTAGGCTTTGGGCAGGTTGCAGCTTTTTGGCGGCGGCGGTCACCGTGTTTAGCAAGTGCAGCGGGCTCGCCACACCTGCCAAATGCGGCGAGTCTGAATTTAAAAAAAAAAAAATTGACCCACCGCGTTTGGCAAACGCAATAGGCATAAAATGCTACAAAATTCCAACAGTAACCACAAATGGTGTATTAATTTATTTTTTACCCATATTCTAATCACTTTGCCAGCGGACGTTGCATCTTTAAGCGAACATCGGTTTTTTAAGCGAACAATGAAGCAGACGTCTGCTTCTTTAAGCGGACGATGAAGTAGACATCCGCTTTAGAGATAGAAATGATTCAAAATTTTTAAACCATTTAAACACTTTTCCCAACTAATTATTCACTTTTTAAACTACCATGATGTCACCTCAAAAAAAATTTCACATCCAAACACTTTTTCACCTTTCTAAAAAATTCAACAAAAAACAATCCAAATAATTTTTTTAAATAATTCTCAAAAAACACTCCTAATAATAGTATCCAAACAGAGCTGATCATTCTTGCATTTGGTTAACTTAAGAATGTTAGGCAGTCAATAGGTGAGCAATTGGCAATTTAGTTTGAGCAAATCATTTGGCTTCTCTCTCCCTGTAATCAACCAAAACCACATATCAAATTGCTAATTTCATTTGGAAGGGTGATATAGATGGGAGAGACCTCCATTGGAAATCCGGGGACTCCATTTGTCTCTCTAAGTTCTCTGGGGGATTAGGATTAAAATCTACATCTACCTTGAATCAAGCATTTTTAGGGAAGATAGCTTGGAAAATTATTTCGAATACAAACTCATTAATCAACAAATTTTTCTTGCCGAAACATTACCAAAGATCCTCTTTTCTTTCAGTAAAGCCTTCAAAAACTTGGTCCTGGGGATGAGAAATATTTTATGGGGTAGAGACCTTTTGTGTCGTGGGTTAAAATGGAGAGTAGGCACTGGTAATAATATTCATATATCTAAAGACTAAATACTGAATATGTCTAATCCTTTTGGATTTAATTCTAGTCTAACAACTTATCTCTTCTTGAAAGTAAGTGATTTATATGACTCATCTCAAAATTAGCGTTTGCCATTACTCTCAACAATTTCCCCCCCTTCCCCAAGTAGTAGTGAAGGCTATCACTTCAATTCATATTCCAATTAATTGCCAAGAAGAGAGAAAGGTGTGGACGTGGGAGCCAAATGGAAAATACTTAGTTAAATTAGCTTATTATTTAGATTTGAAAATTATAAATCTTCATAAGCCTATGCATAGTGAGTCCTTGATGCCTCAGAATGTTATCCACATTAATAAGAGGCCTTGGTTGTTAAATATGCCTTCTAAATTGATTTTCTTCTTTTGGAAACTTTTACATGATATTTGTCCTACATTGCAAACATTATTCAAAAGGGGTATTGTTCAACTTTTGTTATATCTCTGCTGTGGCCAAAGTAAGGAGTCAATTGAGTATCTCTTTCTTGATTGTCCTCTATACAAAGTAACATGGAGATTTTCACAGTTAGGACTTAATTTTGATGATGGTACCAAAGTATCCTTTGATGCATGGGTAGAAAATTAGTTTCAGTCTATTCAAGTTGATTTTATCATCATTCAATCCATTGTAATCCTCTGGCATATTTGGATAACAAGGAACAACTATGTTTGGAATCATGATTTTGATTCACCAAATATTATTAAAAAAGCGCAGGATTACCTCATTCAAATTGTTCAAATGGTTACTTTCAAAGGAGACAATGACTCTATTATACTCAATCACGATAAAGTTCAAACTCTTTCTTATGCTATGGTTCACAATCAAAGGAATAAGTTTACTTTGCTAGACTCTGGCAATATAGGTTCTAGTCCTGGAAATGTCATATTTACCTTTGATGGTTCTTTTAATCATAAAATAGGTAAATCAACAATAGGCATTGTTCGTAAGAATTTGGATGGTATGAAATTGCTTAGCCAATTGGTTCTCATCCATGCAACATCTGTCTTGCAATGTGAGACGATGGCATGTTTACATGCTATACTTATAGCACTGGTTAAGGGATTTTAGAATACTACGTTCGAAACAGATTGCTTACATCTAATACAATGTTTATGCAATAGATATATTACGTCTTTCCTACTAGAAACAAATATTAAAGATATTTATGTCACTGTATCTTATTTGTCATCTTGTATTCTTGTCAAAGTATACAAATCTAAAATCCAGTAATCTCATGGTCTTGTTGTGACTTTAACTAATGTTGCCAATTTCTGTAATTATATAAAATTGTGACAAGTAATACAGTGATGAGTAGAGATCGTTCCACAAGGATTAGTTATTTAGTTACTTATCAACTCGCTTTTATTTGTCTAAGGCTTTCAATTAAACTTGAGAAAATTAAAGCTAATCTCTGTCCTAAATTAATCGAAAACTAAATTAATACCAAGTTCAGTAAATTTAAATTGCAAAAGACAAATAAATATCACGAAAAACAACAACCCATGAATATTAAGAATTAACACTCAATCAGATAATATTTCACCATTTATCAAATCCACAGTTTGTTGTTAGCTCTCTCTCTCTCTCTATCCACACATTCTACTGCTTTTGAATTTTGAAAATTAGGGTTTGAGCCACCATCATGGCTGATGTTCAGCTGAATGGAGGCCAACCAATGGTTTCTTCACCGTCATTGAAGAAATCCTTTGCTATTGTACTTTCGTCAATATCAAACTCAACATCGGTTGATCATGGAAAACTTGCTTCTTTCCGTGGAGAACCTGATCTTTTCCTTACCAAACCGGAACTGCAACATCTTTCTCAGCCATTTCAAAATGCCCTAGTTGGTAGATTTGCTCTTGGATGACCATCCATGGAGGTAATTCGTAAGTTCATCATCTTGCTTGGATTGAAGGATGATTGTCTTGTTGGCCTTTTGGATACTAAACACATTATAGTTCATTTGCAATCAGAAGAGGATTTCACATGTCTCTAGTGCTGCTACATGTGGTATGTCAGCAATTTCCCCATGACTCTATCTCGTTGGACCTTCAACTTCAAGCTTGATCGACAGTCGCCATTAGCACTAGTCTGGATCAACTTTTCCGATCTTTCGTTGCCTTTATTTTCCATGCCTATGCTCTCTAAACTAGGCAAGTTGATTAGGAGACCCTTTCAAGTGGATGAATCAACAGTTAAGTTAAAAAGACCGTCTATAGCGCGTGTCTTGGTAGAGATAGATGTTTCCAAATAGCTTGTTAAGCGCGTTTGGATTGACTTTGAAGAGGGTGGTTTTTGGCAACCGGTGGAATATGAACATTTACCCAAATATTGCTTGTTTTGTTTAAGACTGGGATATGGTGAAGAGGGTTGCCATGTGAAATTCCCTCACCTTCGACCAACGGTTTCCAAGGAACAACAAAGGCAAAAAAAGTCAGGCCCAGCAACAATTAGTCGCAGCAATGCCTCTGGGCAAGGAGATATAGAAGCTGGGAGGAAAATGGTATATGTACCAAAGGGCTTTACTTCAAACATGCTTGATCATGATAAAACAGTGGAGAAGGAAGCACATGTAATAACAGCTGAAGAAGAAAATTAGTGTGTTCATCATGATCATGGTAATTCCGTCGAAAAGGAAACATAGGTTATAGGACCTGGAGAGGCAAGTTAGGTAGTCGAGCAGGCTGCTAACATTTTAGAATTTCAGAAGCAAGGACCTATAAAGGAGACTTTGAACAATGACGTACCCCCTGCCAATGGTTTAAAAGAGGCAAAATCGCTACAACAGGCAGTGCGTTTGGAGGGACCAATCGATATACTACCAGTGAAGAATGATTTCCAGATTCTTGAGGATGATGTGGAGGATGACGGGTTAGCATCGCATGCTTGTTCTTTACCATCATCGCCTGTTAAAGGGCAACAAGGGAATCTTTGGAAGAAAATCTTTGGGCGATCTCCAAGCAGATAGAGAAGTAACACTTCAGTCTTTGAAGGAATTACAGCTCCATCTACAACACCGTCTCAAACACACAATGAAGGGTTCAACAAATAATTTGCTGGGGAATGAAACTTTAGCAGGCTACATTGATGTTGGAGGATTACAAACTAGAAAAAACACGACAAATCATGGTGGTATGGTAAGTAATGCTTCAGCTTACAATCTACGGTCTAAGAATGTTAGAAGATTTTAAAATGATTATATGAAACATTCGGGGGGCTTCCCAGGATGATTCTACACGTTACATTACAGATTTGTGTTGTAATCATAAAATTCATCTCTTGGTTTTAATTGAACCCTTTTCATATATTCAAAGATTGGAATATTTGCGAATACTTTTGAAGTTTCAGGAGGCCCATAACTTTTTAGATGGAAAAGTGTGGATTCTGTGGAATAATTTTGTATGTAGATTTGTGAAAGGTGCCAAACAATTGGTGCATGTTTCGGTAGAGTTTCCATCAGAAGAGGGTATTGACCTGTCTGCCATTTATGCAAAACATACTAGAACTAAACAGTGTATACTATGACATTGGTTAGAGGAATTGGGTGAGAACATTAGAGGGCCTTGGGTCATTGGAGGAGATTTCAATATGAATTCTTCCACTTCAGAATGGGTTGGAGGAAGCGCACCAAACCCTCTTGCAATGGAAGATTTTAATATGGCTACTGCTAATGCTGGGTTACAAGAGGTGCCTTTCGATGGTTCTCCTTTCACTTGGACAAATAGTAGAATGTGGCAGCACTTGGATAGAATGTTCTTCAATGAACAATGGACCTCTTCTTTCTTAGTCTCTAAGCTTTCTCATTTGGCAAGGGAGCAGTTGAATCACTGTCCGTTGTTTTTGTCATGCAAAAATAGTGGGCACAAGGTGTACACTTTTCGGTTTATTAATATGTGGTGCTTCCATAAGGGTTTTCAGGAGGTGGTGGATCAAAGCTGAAATCAGACTATGGGATGTTCGGGTATGGTGGGTTTTTTTAAAAAATTGATGCGATTGAAGAAGGTGTTAAAAGAGTGGAACAATCACACTTTTGGAGATATTTCAAAAAACCCAAAAAAGGCAACTAACAAGATGCTTGAAGCTGAAAAGGAGTTTGACCAGAGTCGAGATGGAAATTCTAGACAGAAAATGTCAGAAGCACAGGTAGAATATAATAAGCTATCAGCTATGAAGCGTAATCTCTAGAGACAAAAATCAGCAATTAAATGGTTAAGAGAGGATGACGCTAATACGGCTTATTTTTACTCCATTGTTCGGCAAAGAAGAAGCAAGAATTTCATTGGTAGAATTAAAGCACAAGATAGGGATTGGTTAGAAGGAGAGGAGGAAATTAGGTCCTCAACTGTGGATTTTTATACGGAATTATTTGGGGATAATAGAGGTACATCTCCTTTTATTCATGATCCTATTTTCGTGCCTCAAGTTTCACAGGTTCAAAATGAATCAGTATACTCAACGCCGGGAGTGGATGAAATAAAAGATGTGGTATTTTCTATGGATGTTAATAGCACTATCGGATCGAATGGCTTTCGAGCCAAGTTTTATCAAAAGTGCTGGGACATAATTCAATAGGAATTAGTGGATGCCGTGGCTGATTTTTTCAATGGAGGTCATCTACTGAGGGGCTTTACTAGCACAACGACTATTCTTCTGCCAAAAAAGCAAGAAGCTTGTCAATGGAGGGATTTTCGTCCAATCAACTTATGTAACGTAAGTTCTAAAATAATCTCCAAGATCCTTTCTTGTCGCATTAATAGGTTGTTACCTTGTATTATTGCGAGGTGGCAGACAGATTTTGTTCCGGATAGAGGGATCATGGATAGTATTTTGACTGCCCAGGAGCTAGTAACCGAGATTGATCAGAAGCTGAAGGACCCAAACTTTATTTTGAAATTAGATATGGAAAAGGCGAATGATAGAGTGAATTGGTCTTTTCTAATGAACATGATACGAAGATTTGGTTTTAATGAACAAGTGGTAAATTGGGTATATAGATTCATGGCAAACAATTAGTTTTCAATCATGATAAATGAAACACTTGTTGGATTTTTCGAGTCATTCCATGAGGTGCGACAAGGTGATACCCTCTCTCCGACTTTCTTTCGGTTGGCAGCAGAATATTTGGGACGAGGTATTGAACAATTGTTTATTAATCACCCACGGCTATTTTATGTTTCTAAAGGTGGTAAGATCCCTTACTTAGCCTTTGCTGATGATATGATAATTTTTACTAGATGTTCTAACAATGGATTGATCTTGATAAAGGATTTTTTACAAAAATATGAGGGTGTTTTGGGGCAAAAAGTGAATGTGGCGAAGAGTTCCTTTATATGTGCATCTAGAATATCTCTGAGGGGGATTAACTGTATAAAAAATATACTTGAATTTAAACAAGAACAGTTCCCTTTTCAAAATTTGGGTGTACCATTGTATAAGAAGAGGGCAAGGAAGGTATTTTTTGATGACATTATTAGGAAAATCCGAAGTAGATTATTTGTGTGGAACTCGAAATATATTTCGGCTGGGGGAAAATTAATATTGATTCACCATGTGTTATCTTCTATCCCATTTTATTTGATTTAGGTGCTTGATTCTCCTAAAGGTGCAGTGTCAATGGTGGAAAAAAATTTTAATGCTTTTTTATGGAACAATAAAGAGGAGAGAAGAACTCACTGGGTTTTATGGGATAGGGTTTGCTATCCCGTGGCTGAGGGTGGCTTGGGTGTTCGGGTTATATCAAACATGGTTGAGGCTTGTTCTATGAAATTATGGTGGAAGCAAGGCAGCGCAGTTCTTTCTAGGCTGATTGTATGTTCGAAAAATACATTCAAGACCAACATCCAATGACAGTGGTTAAAAGGGGATCAAGATTGAGGAAAAGGCTGGTTGATATTAGATCTCAGGCAGAGACTCAAATTAGATGGAGTTTAGGGTAGGGAATGCTGGACTTTTGGTATGATTGTTGGGTGGGAGATGAGACCCTAGCTGCTTTATGTAATATATCTAACCCTCCTTTTACCTTAGTAACTGAATTTTTTAATGCATATGGGTGGAACAAGGAACGTCTTGAGGCTTGGCTCCCAAAAGGCATAGTTGAAGACATCATGGAAATTCCTTGTTGCATGGAGAAACCAAATATTATTATTTGGGCAGCCTCTGAAGATGGTAATTTCTCTATCAAGTTGGCTTGGAAAACGCTAAGGAGGAGAAGAAAGAATTCAAAAGTCTTCACCCATGTGTGGTCCTCAGGTTTGCCGTTAAAATTGAATTTTTTTACTTGGCAACTGCTTTATAATATACTGCGTATTGATTCGATCATGCAATCAAGGGGTTTTACTTAGCATCTAAATGTGTATGTTATGCTGGCATGGAGGATATGATGCAAATATTCTTTTATGGTAATCTTGTGTCACAAGTATGGCAATATTTCTTTGGTGTATGTGGTGTTCGTAGGTTGCCATTCACTTGCATCTCTTCACTTCTTATGCACTGGTTTATGCATTCATCGAATCAAACTGGTCCAAGTATTTGGTGCATTATTCCTATTGTTGTCTTGTAGTTTCTATGGTTAGCAAGAAATGAAGGCAGATATGGGAATGGTTTACCATTAAGGGATAAAGACTTATATGACATTGATGTGTTTTTAAGCAAGTTTGGGTCATCGATAGTGCTCACCAAGCAGGACGGATTTCAGGACTCATTCCTCCTCAGGTATTTTAGATTTCGACTTCCTCCAAAGTCTAGGTTGGTGTCAATATCATGGAAAAAACCTCCAGGAGGGTTCTACAAGTTAAACACGGATGTTTCCATTGACACTCATAGATGTTCTGGGGGAGGACTTTTACGTGATCATAATGGGAAGGTGATTTTTGCTTTCTATAAGGAGTCTGGGATCTCAAGGTGTTGAGGGCAGAAGCAAAGGCTCTTTTGATTAGTCTAGAATTAGCAGTACAGCATGGATTCCTTAATATTTTGGTTGAGGTAGATTCTCTTTCTCGATGGCGTTAATTAACAGTCAGCAGATGGGTAGTTGGGGTATGTGCGCTTCCATTTCTCGCATTCGACATTTGTTATCTACTCTTTAGGCATCCATTATACATGTGTATCGTTAGGCAAATAAAGTAATAGATAGTCTAGCATCACAACCTCTTTCTCAGTTCCACATTTTCAATGAGTCACAATTGCCTCCTGTGGTCAATAATTTGGTTTTCTTAGATTAGAATAGAATTTCCCACTTTAAGGTGCATTAATGTAAAGGAGTAGTACTCCTAATTTAATTGCATTACTGTTTAATAGTTTCTTTTGGTATTTTCTATATATACATTTTAGGAGGTCAGGTTGAGCCCCCCTCCAAATCTTGTAAACAATTTTTTTTATTTCAATAATAAAATTTAGGACTGGCATCCCTCCCCCCGTGTACGGGGTTTGCAAAAAAAAAAAAATCAGATAAATTAACTTATGAATTATCAATATTTTATTATGACCTGAGTTATTTCAAAAGCATCAATTAAACTCTCTCAATATTTAATGACTAAATCTTAATTTAATCAATTGCAAAGCAAATTAACCCACTCTCATGGCGTTAACTTGTTAGACAATCAATCTAATAAGGCTAATATAAGCAACTCTTAGGAGTATCTAATAACTTATTACAATCTCTTTTTAATAAGCAACTAAATTAATGATTGTAGATCTATTATTTTATATTTTTGGGATACTTTCGTTTTTAGAGGGGCCAATTGCATTTTTTACGCAAATTATGACTAATTAGTCGCATTAAGGGTAAAATGATAATTTTTGCTTGTAGATACTTTTTATTTTATTTCTATTTCTAAATTCATATTTTTATGGTTTTTGTCATTTTTCTAATTTTTAAAGATTTTTCGAAATCATTTAGTAATTGTTTAGAATTTTGACATTTTTGAAGTTAAAGGCACATTTTTCAATGCATCCTTTGTATTAGAATTTTGTGTGAAAATTTTTTATATGTGCATTTCGTATATTTATAAATTTTCTATAAAAATTTCATGATTTTTATAGGTTGGTTGTTATTTATTTAATTTTTATCTTTTTGTTTATTGAATACACGTTTCACGAGAATGCGTTATTTTTAAAATTTTTTAGTGAAAATTTCATTATATGTGTTTTGTATGATAATGTATTTTGTGTAAAATATTTGTAATTTTTAAATGTTATTTAGTAATTTTTGTAATTTTCATAATTTTTGTCATCTTATGTCATGTTTTTCAATGTACCTTTTATTTAAGAATTTTTGGGTAAAAAATTTTATATGTGCATTTTATATATTTATTGATTTTATGTAAAAATTTCATGATTTTTTTGGAGGCCGTTTGGTATTGCTTCAAAATTTTATCTTTTTATTTATTAATGACACGTTTTTCAATGTTGCATTAACTTTTAATTTTTACATTGAATTTTCTTTCTTCTTGTAATGATGAATTTTAGTTTTTTATAATTTTGAGGAGTCCATGTGGTTTTATTTTATTTTCTTCACTTTTCTTACAAATTTCTGTCCCAAAAAAAAAAAAAACAAAAAACAAAAAACAAAACAAATCGAAAGTAGCTCTACCACGGCTGCCTATTTAGCCCCAAACACCATCATTTTTTCAGCCATCCTACACCACCAACTCCATCTAGCTCACCATCAAAATTCAACACTTGTATTTTATTTCATCCAGATTTTAGGGGATTTGGTTCGGTGATTTTTCTTCATTCATCATCATCACAATTGCAGGCCATCACACTACTTCACACTCTTCCATTTTTCCCTCGCTCTTAGCTTCTCTCTCGAGCAGACGCAAAACAATTCACTCTCACTCTCTCTGCACACGCTACACCACTCTCAGTCATAAGACACTTTACACACACCTACACAATCCAAACAACCATCAAACAAACAATTCACTCACACACTACCTCTCTCTCTCCCTTGTCGGTCCTCTCTCACTCCTTTCTGCCCTCACTCAACGACACACATACATCAACTCTCTCCTCTGTTTTTACTTCACTTCACCTGCACTACACCACACACACACTCCATTCACTCACCCTCTCAACCTTTCTATAGCTCACACACCATCTTCATCTTCTCTTCTCCTCTCTCGGCCTTACCTCAATTCAGTAGCACACAGCTCATAAACAATTCACTTCCTTCACCTAAGTTCACCATTCAAACCCACAACAGTTAGCCTATCCAACACCCAATCCTCCCCAAAGCAACCCCTGCAAAGAGCTCAATTCATCTTCCAACCAACACCAAACCACACCAGCATTTCACCACCTCCTCACTCACAAACTCACCCAGAACACAAGCACAGGAGCATCCCTCTTTCTTAGCTTCTCTGCAATTCACACCACGCACATACAAGGCCAAACATACCACTCACCATCTTGCACTCTCACAGCTCATGCAATTCACTTTATCAGCCAAGCCTCATCTCACCACCAACTCACCACTCACTCACTCCATTAGCACTTAACATACACTATCTAACTTCACACTCACCACCTCTAGTTTACCTGCACAAATACACGATATACACACAAAATTACACACTAGCACAAACACACACCTTACACACATGCACGAACACACTAGTCACAAATGATCATACATCATAAACACACGCACGCACACAAAGCCACATTCATGCACAAAACACCAATTTCACACACACAGAGCTCACACACTCTCACGCATCTCACACAAAACACACGAAAACACACACATCACACACTTACTTCCTGCATTCCAAACACTCTTTGCAACTTCCTTACATATGCACACACGCAAACTTTCACACCACTCATTGGCACTCTGTGAACCTGTCACAAACAAACACAGACACAAGCACACACACTATTCCCAAATCACATACACGACACACACATTCATGCACTACACATGGTTCACCATCATAGTCACTAAAATAGAGCTTCCACCGTAACTCTTCTACCTGTAGAAACCAAAACCAACTAGCCCAAGCTCTCCACCACCAGCCATCACAATCAGCAAACCACCACCACACATGCAAGCCACTGCTAATCAGCCACCGAGCCTTGAGTAAGTCTTCCCTCCCCTGTACGTGTTGTTCAATCTATGAAATTATGGGTTAATTTGTGATGCAATTAGTTGTTTTCTCTTTATGATTTGAAGGTAAAAAATTGATTCCATTTGAAATTGGATAGGGGAAGTAGTTTAGGGATTTAGGATTTGAAATCAATTTGGGGGGCCTTGGGATTTCTAACAGGTGGGAGAGACGAGAGAGGGAGGGAGAGAGACGGGAGGTAGAGAAGAAGAAAGAAAGAATCGGAGGGGAGAAACGGCGGAGAAAAGAGAGAGAGGAAATTGGAAGGGAAAGGAAAAAGAAAGGAAGAAGAAAAAGAGAAAAAGAAAGAAGAAAGAAAGAAAAAGGAAGAGCAGAGAGAGATTGCCGAAGAAAGTGAGGAAGAAAGAAGAAAGAGAGGGAGAGAGGAAAAAGAGAGAGAGAAATAGAGAAAAGAAAGAAAAAGAGAAAAAAAGAAAAATTAGGAATTTGAGATTTGGAAAGAGTTTAGGGAATTTGGAAATTTTCGGTAAATGGAACTGATTTGGGGAATGTTTCTGTGGGTTCAATTTTTTCATTTTTGATAAAAGAGTTTAATTAATCTTTTATTTTATTTTTACTTTGTTTAATAATTAAGTTAGTTAGTTTAGTTTAACTAATTAGTTTAGTATGTTAGTTAATTAAATTACTCTGGTTATTCTAGTTAGTTTTATCTAATTTGGCACTTTATTTTCTAGTTATTTCATTTTTATTTTATTTTACTGATAAACATAAATTTGCATTTGGACCCCTACAACTTGCTGAATTTTTAAATTCAGTCCCAAACTAATTGTCTGGATTTTCAATTTAACCCCCCTTAGACCTTGTAGGATTTCTAATCAACCCCTAATCATTGCTGGAAATTGCATTTTTTTTGCCCCCTATGCATTGCTAGAAATTATAATTTTGTCCTCTGTGTTTGCTGAAAATTATATTTTGGCCCTAGAACATTGCTGGAATTTATATTTTTGCCCCAAGTAGCTAGAATTTGCATTTTAGTCCTTGAATGTTGCTTGAAATTACAATATGGTCCCTTACACTTGCTGGAAAGTTATACTTTTTCTGCACAAAACTTCGCTGTAATTTTTGTTTTTGGCTCCCCATTAATTGCTTATAATTTATTTTTCTCCCCGTAATTTTGCTGAAATTACATTTTTTATTCCTTAATGTTGCTGAAAATTATAGTTTGGTCCCTCATATTTGCAAGAATTGATTTTTTTTGCCTTTAAATATTACGTTGAAAATTATATCTTATCCCTATTGGCTTGCTGTGATTTACATATTTGGTTTTAAACTTGCTTAGAAATTAAATTTTTGCCCCTATGCTTTGTTGAAAATTATATTTTAGCATTTAAATTTGTTATAAATTATATTATTACTTTAAGTATTGTTTAAAATTGTAATTTTACCCTTTAGTTTGTTGTAAATTGTAAATTACATTTTTGCTCTAGAATGTTTGCTAAAAAAAATTCATTTTTAACCCTTTTTTCATAAAACTCTTTTCAGACTTTGTTTTTGGCCAAAATTGTTTCAATTTTTATAAGTCCCGACCTTTTTCTTGTTTTATTTTTCAAAAGTAAAAATCATTTTCTATAAGCTATTTTTTGAAAAGCCATACTTTTTTCTCTTATTTATTTTCTCCCTTTTCAAAACGGGGCGTGGCATGCGTAACACGACATAAATCATAATTATGGTGGTCAAACATGATTAAGCATTAAGAATAAAAAACATCCCAAAATAAAAGCTTGGTTCATAGATTAATTAAAAGAAAATTATGTTTAGAGTATTAATCCTCAATAATAAATTTTGCCACTCATGTTCTTACAGTCCAAAACAAAATAACTTATAAACATTGCAAAATTCATAAAGAAAAGAGAAAGAGAAGAATAAAAATCTACAATCTTCAATCTTGATCTTCTTCTTGGTGAATCTTGTGTTATAATGTGTTTTTCTAGAGTTGCCATTACTTCCCTTATGATATTTCGTGTTCTCCAATAAATAGGAGTGTTCCTTCTAGAAAATTAGGTGTTTGAGTTGGAAAAAAAAAAACTTGCTAAATCGCTAATCTGCTTTGTCACTAATGTTTCAACCGAACTAATTGGTTCACTCAAAACAGAAGGTTGGCCACTTTGGCAACTCTTGCTAATTTCTTGGCACTTTCAATTCTCTCCCAATTGCCTTCATTTTTACTTGCAAAAACAATACCAATCTGCTCCATTCTTCCAAAATAAATTTCATCCATGAAAATTACTCAAAACAACCCGATTTTCCTAATTAATAACCATACAAATCACTCTCCAAACACTATAAATTAGACACACATCAGATACCTCACACTTGGACTTTTGCTTGTCCTCAAGCAAATTAGCATTATCATTCAAATTTCAACAATCTAACCAAATTTCATCAACTAAGCCAAAGCATATATCACTTATATTCAAAAATCGATGTCAAATAGCTCAAGAACTAGGAATAGTCATCAACGAGGATAATCACACAAGAATAGACACAAAGATCAAAACAATAATAAGTACTACATCAAAATCACCTTACTCTAAAAATTACCAAGTATTACAAAACAATTCAAATTGCAAGAAAACCATCAAAGTCTTACAAGCAAGGAGTCACAACATTGCCTTGAGAACATTAAGCTTAAGGGTGTGAAATTCTCTTTTTTTGTCCAGTTCGTAAGTGTGTTTTATGCTCCATCCCACTCTATCCGCAACTAATCTTACTAAAAACATCATTTGATATTTTTACGTGAATCACTAATATGGGGCCCATGAAAGACCCGATTACTCAATCAAATCACAATCTTAAGTGGCTATTAGCACTATTCATAATTTCAACACATATTTTTAAAGGTCAAAATCAGCGGAATAATTCAACATTCATGATCTTTGTGCTTTTATTCACACCTATTTTTTTTTAATATTTCTTTTCTTTTTTTTTTCAAATTTTTTTTTCTCTCTCTCTCTCTCTTTTTTATCCATTGATCACCCTCCTTCTTATAACCTCAAACACATCTTCACAAGCTTAACTTCAAGCATGTTCTTCTACTATCAAATTCTTTTGCAATACAAGGTAACTAAATATATCTAAGGTAGTAATGAAGATTCCAACCATAAAAATCAAATATGCCAATTATGTGTGATTATCATGTTACTAACTACTCATGGTTCTCAAAGCTAATAAAATAAAAAAAATACTCATAAAACTAACTACTTATAGTTCTCTCTAACTCTTCCATTCCACTAAATCTCCTCCATCTTCTTTCCCAATGCCAAAACTCATCTCCCTCATTTGCATCACCATGGCTCCTAAACCCAAGACAAGAGCATCCAAGGAATCATCTAAGAAGGGCAAAGAAAAATTATCTTCCATGGAGGTAAATGATCTCTCCTCTCAATTTGGTGCCCCATTCCCCATCTACACTCAAGAGAATGGTGAAAGGTATATTTCTTTAACTCAGAGACACTTTGCTATTCCTAGATATTTTGATTTTGATGTCTTGAAAAAACTTGAGCTTAGAGAGACAATAGAGGAATTTTGTGGGAGATTAGAACTTTGCAAAGTTTGTAAAGACTCCTCATCATACTTGTAGGGCTTTAACTCTTGAATTTTATTCCATTCTTAAGCCTAATCCTACTAATGCTAAAGTGTTAGAGTGTAGGCTGTTGGTTCAAAGTGTTGTAATTGACCATGATTTCATGTTTCAAGCATTTGGTTTTTCTAAAAGTGGTATCTCTAAGCTTAGTGCAGATTTCTCTTATGCTACTTGTTGAAAAAAATTGACGGCTGAGTCAAATTTTTATCTCATAAGTCTCCCAATGGTATTATTCATGATCATGCTACTCTTATTTTTCATAAATTTCTATGTCGTTCTATTCTTGAAAAGCAAGAAGGCAATAAAGTTGCTGCTCAAGACCTCTTCTTGTTGAATTGTTTGCAAGGTGAAAGATAACGATTCTCATTCATGCTGATCATTTTTTAAAATTTCTTATATGTGCGTCAATATAAAAAATGCACAATTGTGTTGGGCACATTGTCACTGGATTGGCAATTTACTTAGAAATTTCAGACCCTAAGGTATCAACATTAGAGGGTTATGAGTCTTTTCTTGGACGTAGAAGTATTAACTCGTGCTGAAATTATTTGGTCTGGTTTACAGCTTTGACCTGGTCCCTATAGGAGGTGTTACAAGACTCGATTGATAGTAAAAGCTAGTGGCTCATTGCGGAGAAATGTTGTTTCAAATGATGAGGAGGATGCGCAAGAAGATGATGTGGTGGAGACACTAAAAACTATGATAGTTGCATCTCAACAAGGTGAGAGTGCACACGATGGGAAAGGGAAGGCAAAAGTGGATGAAAGTTTTGATAAGGAAGAAAAGGCAAGATGGAAGCAAATGTTGCACCGCCTCAATGCTATGGAAGAGATGAATCGCGCTATGTGTGACCAATTGACCTTAATGGCGGAGGTTAACAAGAAGATGGAGAACCAAATTGAGTCAATTGATAGAGGATTGTCGGATGTCAAGAGTGAGTAAACCCACCACAACTTCAAATTGTTGAAACACATTGAGCTCTTGGGTCTCCATGTGCCATCGCCACCGCCTACATCTCCATGATCTAGGGAAGTGTTGTCTTCCTTACTCTTTGATTATCATGCTTTCTTTTCTATTTGTGCTTAGGAATTATTTATGTGTTTGGCTTTGTTTTGTTCCTCCCATTGGGGACAATGTGAGAAATTAAGTGTGGGAGGAGAAACAAGTGGAAAGATCAGATGAAGTATTTTGTGTCGTTAATGTGTATTAGTGTCTTGTGTCTTATGTTTGGTTTTATGCTTGTTATTTTGTGTGTTTGCAGTGGGGTGGTCTAAAATAATGTGTTTGACTTGTTCTTGAGTAGATGAACATTGTTATTTGAATGGAAACATGAAGATTGAATTTCTTAATTAGGTTGAAGTAGCTTTCACTAGTATGTTTATTGGATGCAGTTTTTTTTTTTTAATTTTATTAGCTTTGAGAACTATGAATAGTTAATGACATGATGATCGCACAAACTGCATCCAATAAACGTACTAGTGAAAGATACTTCAATCTAATCAAGAAATTCAATCTTTATGTTTCCATGCAAATGACAATGTTCATCTACTCAAGAACAAGTCAAACACACTATTTTAGACCACCCCACTGCAAACACACAAAATAACAAGCATAAAACCAAACATAAGACACAAGACACTAATATACATTAACGACACAAAAACATGACAAGACACAAAATACTTCATCTGATCTTTCCACTTGTTTCTCCCCCCACACTTAATTTCTCACATTGTCCCCAATGGGAGGAACAAAACAAAGCCAAACACATACATAATTCCTAAACACAAATAGAAAAGAAACCATGATAATCAAAGAGTAAGGAAGACAACACTTCCCTAGATCGTGGAGATATAGGCAGTGGCAATGGCACATGGAGACCCGAGAGCTCAATGTATTCCAACAATTTGAAGTTGTGGTAGGTCTACTCGCTATCGACATCCGACAATCGTCTACCAATTGACTCAATTTGATTCTCATCTTCTTGTTAACCTTTGCCATTGAAGCCAATTGATCACGAATAGTTGGATTTATCTCTTTTATAGCATTAAGACGGTGCAACACTTGCTTCCATCCAGTCTCCTCTTCCTCGTGAAAACTTTCATTCACTTTTGCCTTCCCTTTCTTACAGTGTGGACTCCCATCTTGTTGAGATGCAACTATTATAGTTTTTAGTGTCTCCACCGCATCATCTTCTTGTGCATCTTCCTCATCATTCGAAACAAAATTTCTCTACAATGAGCCACTAGCTGTTACTGCCAATCGGGTCTTGTAACACCTCTTATAAGGAGTAGATCAAAGTTGTAAACCAGGCCAAATAATACCAACACGAGTTAACGCTTCTACGTCCAAAAAAATACTCTCATAACCCTCCAATATTGACACCTCAGGGCCCAAAATTCCCAAGCAAATTGTCAATCCAATGACAATGTGCCCCAATGCAATGGTGTATTTTTTATGTTAACGCACATATAAGAAATTTTGAAAAATGATCAACGTGAGTGAGACTTGTTATTGTTCACCATGCAAACAATTCAATAAGAAGAGGTCTTGGGCAGCAACTTTGTTGCCCTCTTGCTTTTCAAGAATAGAATGACATAGAAATTTAAAAAAAATAAGAGTAGCATGATCATGAATAATGCCATTGAAAAAATTATGAGGATAAAAAATTGACTCACTCGTCAAATTTTTCTAACAAATAGCATAAGAGAAATCTGCACTAGTGTGAAAACCCTAACTCGGGAATAGTGCCTTAGGGCTTTACTATTCAAATTGTATTATTACATATCATTTCATGTATATTATTTTGAATTAATGCTAGTTAAAAAAGGTTTTCCATTTTGGAAAAAAAATATCGGAAGAAGAGAGAGAAAACACCGTGAGTGTGTGTTAGTGTGTGTTTTGCGTAAAATGGAGTTTTAAACCATTTTTATAATTTTCAAATATTTGACATTGTTAACTTTCACAATTTCAAGCGTTAACTTGGAAAAAAAAAGTTTTACACTAAAATGCTTTTACGGTAAAACTGCCCGTTCGACGTTTAAACGGGTATTTTATTTAACGACTTCATTAGTAGACCTTAAACCACTCTTATTTCAGCCCTAAACCAAGCCATATGCAGAGGAGAAAATTCCCTAATATTACTCCTTGAATTAGGGAAATGAAAGACAACTAAGCTAGCTTGTTGGATTCATTTGAGCCAAGTTAATTCATTCACCATTTTCTTTCAATTTTGGCAGTCAAAATCTTTCCATTTCTGCCCTCATTAAGCCGCCAGCTATAGCTGAAATTTCAGCCCAAAACACTTCATTTTCACTACTCAAACAACACGCAAAAACTTTAAGACAAAGCTAGAAACTTAGCAACTCAAAACTTTAAACCAGAATTCAGTTTTCTTCCTCAAATTTCCAGCCGTGAATCAGCAGCCTTGGAGAGGTTTTCCACCAACAAATTGCTCCTACATCTACCTAATATTTTGGGGTATTTATCTCTTCAACTAACTTGTAGAATTTGAGCTCAAAAATTTTTGTTTTATACTAAAACAGAATCGGACAGACTTGAAGTCTTATTTTCCAGTTTTGGTTTCAAATTTTGCACCTGTTTTGTGGCATGTTTTTACTCCATCTTGCACCATGTATTTCCTGCAATTGTTAGCTCTTTTAATGCTTCATATGATGCCTTATTTGTCCAAGAAAATTTGGAGGATTTGGTAGATGAATTGGCTAGTGAATTAGCTATCAAATTTGATCTTCAAATCTGGAAATTTCTAGTCTGATCTTCTTATTGTTGGTCGACCCACTTTCCTTCATGTTCTTGATATTTTTGCATCATGTTTATGTCATTTGATCTTCCAAGAACTTGAATATTAGTATAGTTAGTATTTATTGCAAGTTAGTCCCTCAATTTAATTGTTTTATTTGATTAAATTTGGATAGTTTGCAAATGTCCATTAAGTCCTAATAGTGTTTCAAAACCCTAAACCCTAATAGTGTTTCAAAACCCTAAACCTTAAACTCTAATAGTAGTTGTAAACCCTAAACCCTAATAGTAAACCCTAATAATGATTTTCTAACTTTATACCTAATTAAGTTTCCTTTCTTTTAGAAACTAGTTTTTTATCCGAAACCTTAAAATATTCACTTTAATACTTTTAAACTAAAACTATGTTTATATAACGTTTAGTTTAGAATTTTACTTATATTATTAAGACTTGGCGTGACTTAATTTGGGGTTTTTAGAATCTAATTTTCCTAGAAAAAGTGCTAAACTCATTTTAGCCATAATTGAACATAAACTTTCAACGTATACACTAAGTTAACATATAACCTTCTAGTATGATTCATTTTGCGAACGTTTTGAAAACTTTAGTTAAATTTTCACAAATTTATGAATTTAACCTTAGAATAGTAACTAAACCTAGTTCTTTTGAACTTCTAGGATTCCAATCAAATACTTTCTCCTTATCTCGAATTCTCGTGAAAATCTCTTGAGATGAGTGTTCCTTTACTTGTGCCTGCGAGTGTTTATTTGCTTTTCATATTAGATTCCATGTGCTATTTGCCTTACTTGAAAGTATGAGAATGTGGTTACAAGGGCGAATATGTACTTTATCGTATTCGACCCTAACTTTCGATTATGAACTATATTTGACTCATTGATCTTGAACTATACTTGACTCATTGATATTGGACCATATAAGTGGTTGGAGGTTATAAGGTGTTGGGGTTAAGGGACTTTAAACTCTCTCCTTACAAATGTAAGTCCTAGACAAGGCATTTCCTAGGTTTGAGCTACCCTATCTTTAGTCCTCCATCATTGAGGACGATCTCGCATAGAGTGGTGGTCTTGAGGAGGAAAGGTGAATTGGTGGGATGGAGAATTACCTTGATCATTGGCAAGGACAAAATGAAACGTCCAAGCACTATTGCCATTTGATCCAAAAATAATAATGTGAATCTTACTTGATTTGAATCACTTGACTTAAATCTTAATTGAATATTTCTCCCTTTGGCGAAAGTTAACATTGTTCGCCAATGGTTGAGAAGATACTTATCCTTATACTTGAAATGATATTGAATTGTCCTTCCCGTGGTTGAGTGACTCCCACGGTTGATCCGTATCCTACTTTATCTTTACTTGTCTTTTACATATTTTATCGTTTTGACAAGTTGCTTGTATGTTTGCATGCCTTGAAACCTCATTGAGTTTCTAGCTCACCTCCTTTTATTCTTGTTTTCCTTAGCAGGCTCCGATTGACGCGAAAGTTAGTACAAGAGTGAGTACTAGTCATCTAAGTCATTTCTCTTGATGTATATTTTGATGTTGTACTAGGATTTTATCTTATCTAAGTTGTAGTTGTAATAGTTTGGGATTCTATATATTTGTATGGCAACTAGTTTGAAAATATTGCGAGTTTACTTATACTTTGAAGTTTAGTTTACGTTTTTATTACTTTAGTGACTTGAGTCCTGGTGAGAGTTAGGCAAGCAGTCCTCTAAACCCTCTGGTTCGCCTTAGGGGGAGGTGGGGCTGTCACAACTAGGTTTAGAGATACCAGTTTTATGAAAAGCAAATGTTTGAAACATAAGATCATAGTCAATTTCAACACTTTGACCCAACATCCTACACTCTAACACTTTAGCATTAGCAAGATGAGGCTTAAGAGTGGAATACAATTCAAGAGTTAAAGTCCTACAAGTATGATGAGGAGTCTTTACAAATTTTTTGTCCTAATCCCACAAAGCATCATTTAACTTATTGGCCCAATCTATTCTTGCCCCATTCAACATCTTTTTCAGGATTCTCTTCAACTCCCTATTCAAAATCTCTACTTGACTGCTAGTTTGGGGATGGTATGGTATAGTTACCTTGTGGTGTACCCAATCCTTCTTGAGGAGAGAATCAAGTTGTCGATTGCAAAATGCATGCCACCATTACTAATAATTGCACGTGGAACTCCAAATCTTGAGAAAAGCTTCTTGAGAAACCGAACTACCACCCTAGCATCATTTGTTGGAGAAGTCATTGCCTTCACCCATTTAACTACATAGTCAACTCCTACTAAGATGTACTTATTTTCTTAAGACAATGGAAACAGTCCCATGAAGTTAATTCCCCATAAAAAAAATTTCCCTTCTTGTATATTAGTGAGAGGTATCTCATTCCTTTTTGAATTGTTGTTTGCCCTTTGACAACGATCATAATGAGTTGCAACTTTTCTAACATCTTGAAATAAAGTAGGCCAATAAAACTCACTTTTCAAAACATGCTATGTTGTCCTATTTGCTCTAAAATGACCGGCATAGGGTGAGCTATGATAATGCATAAGAATTTCTAACATCTCCTCTTCAGGTACACATTTTCGAGTTAGTCTATCTCCACAAATTTTATCAAGAAAAGAAGCCTCCCATAAATAGTGTTTGGCTTTAAACAAAAATCTTTTCTTTTGTTGATAAGAAAATTCAAAAGGAATTATTCCACAAGCTAGAAAGTTTATCACGTCAGCATATTATGATGCATTAATCTCACGAATTTGCATGAGAGACTCATCAGGAAATTTTTCGTTTATTTCTATCTCATCCATACTACCTCTAATTGCTTCCTCAAATTGAGAAAGATGATCTACCACCACATTCTCTGAACCCTTTTTATTCCTAATTTCAATATCAAACTCTTGAAGAAGCAATATCCATCGAATTAACCTAGACTTTACATCTTTCTTGGCAAAAGGTATCGCAAAGCAGTATGGTCCATATAAACAATCACCTTCGAACCAAGTAGACAAGAGTGAAACTTATCAATTGCAAAACTACATTCAACATCCCCTTTTTAGTTGTAGAGTGTAATTCATCTAAACTCTTGAAAGAGTATAGCTGACATAGTAGATGATGTATACTTTCTTGTCCTTTTTTTGTCATAAAACACATCCCACCATTTGATCGCTTGCATCACACATGTAATCAAATGGTTGGGACCAATTCAGAGAGAAAATTATTGAAGCGATACTAGTGCCATCTTTAACCGCCGGTAAAATCCGGCATGATCCAAGAAAACACGAACTCTCTTAAGAGAAGTAGGAGGAGGAAGTTTCTCTATGATTTTAATTTTTGCTCGATTTACCTCTATTCCTTCTTTGGGTATCTTGTGCCCCAAAATGATTCCCTCTTTTACCATAAAATGGTACTTCTCCCAATTGAGTACCAAATATATCTCTTCACATCTCATCAAAACTTTGTCAAAGTTGGCTAGACAATGTTCAAAAGAATCCCCAAAAATTGAAAAATTGTCCATAACAAACTCCATTATGTTCTTAATCAAATCAAAAAATATAGACATCATGCACTTTTAGAAAGTAATAGGTGCATTGAACAATCCGAAGGGTATGCACCTATGAAAAAAAGTACCATATGGATATATGAATGTTTTCTTCTCTTGATCATTAGAGAAATAAAAATTTGATTGTACCCAAAGTATCCATCAAAGAAGCAATAGTATACATGACCCGTTATCCTCTCTAACATCTAATCAATAAAACGAAGGGGAAAGTGAGCTTACGGTAGTCAATATATACACTCCATCTCGTTACTATTCTTGTTGAAATTATCTCCCCTTTTTCATCATCCACCACAGTCATCCCTCTTTTCTTGGATACATATTGAATTAAACTTACTCAAGAACTATTAGATATGGGGTATATGATACCAACATCGAGTAGCTTGATAATTTCTTTGTTGACCATCTTATTCATATTGGAATTTAACCTTCTCTGCCTTTGAGCCATAGCTTGACTTCCATTCTCAAACTTGATTCTATGCATAATCAAAGAAGGATTGATTCTCTTAATATCCGATATTTGCCACCCCATAGCTTTGATTCGCCTCTTTATTACCTCTACTACCTTCTTCTCTTGCTTCATGGAGAGTTTGTTTGAGATTATGATGGGTAAGTTACTCATTCTCCCAAAAAGACATACCTTAAATAAGTTCGTAGAGGGTGATTTTTCTGTGGATATACGAGTAGGTCCTTCCATCCTCATCAAGAGTCCTAATTTTTCCCTACAGGTTGGATCATATTCGGCTTCTATTTTAGGCAAACCAACTAGGTCAATCGAAACAGAATGCTCTGCAAAATTTTTATCTTCTCCCTCTTGTTCAACTTGATGCTCTTCTGTAACACACTCATTCACAACATCAATCCGCATGCAGGTTCATCTTGCAAATGGTTTTTCATGGCTTTAAACATATTGAATTCTACCTTTTCATTGCAAATTCTTAATGTGAGCTTTCCTTCATACACATGTACCAATGCTCTTTCGGTGTTCATAAATAGTTTCCCAAAAATTAGAAGATACTCTTTATCTGCTTTGAAATCTAACATCACGAATTCCACTAAAATTATGAACTGATCTACCTTGACCAGAACTTCTTTCACTACTCCATATGACTTTTGAACCGAATGATCTGCTAGTTGCAGCAGCATGAAAATATTCTTGATATCTTCTTTCCCAAGCTTCCTAAAAATAAATAAAGGTATCAAGTTAATAATGGCACCTAAATCACACAAATATTTAGAAAATTTTAAATTACCAACTACGCATTGAATTGTAAAATTTCTTGGGTCTTTAAGCTTGGTAATTTGCTCATTATAATCGACCTACAATGTTCAGTTAAAGAAACTGTTTGATTATCATCCCAACTTCTTTTATTTGTGATTAGATCCTTGAGAAACTTGGTATAGTGAGGCATCTCTTTTAAAACTTCAGCAAGTGGCATATTAATTTGTAACTTCTTAATCTTCTCCAAAAACCTCACAAACCCTTAATTAAGTTGGTGCTTTATGAATCTTTGAGGAAAGGGCACCTTGGGTACATATTTGGGAGGTAACTTCTTCATTTAATCCTTGCCTTCTTCTTCTTGCATCTTAGCCTCCTCTTGAATCCGTACTTTTTCTTTTCCTTCTTGCCTTTTTTGAGAGGTTGACAATTCCTTTCCACTCCTTAACGTGATTGTCTTGAGTTGCTCCTTTGGGTTCACTTCAGTGTTACTAGGGAGACTTTCCAGATTCCTCGAAGACACGATATTAGCTAGCTGCCCAATTTGAACCTCCAAATTGTGAATGGAAAAGGCATGGTTATTCGTTGTTTGATCGCACTTTACTTCCATCCTCTTTGGTTTTCATTTTGGTTGACTATCTTCTTACCCAATCTTTCTATTCACTTCTCCATTTTGGTTTCAAAAGATGATAACCTATCTTGATAAGGAGGTTGTTGAAATCCGAGGGGGCTTTTGTTGTCTTGTCATGTTAAAATTAGGATTGCACGTGTTGTTACTCCAAAAAAAATTAGGGTGAAGGGATTATGAGTATTAGTGTATGGATTATTGACCGACATTCCTTGCAATTGAGCCCCTAAAAAGTTGACGTGTCCGGGATGATGAAAACTTCCAATACCACATTCATTGCTATTATGATCCATATCACCACAAAGCTCACACCCTGCTTGAATAATTGCAATAGGATTTGATGAGACGGTTAAATCATTTAGTTGCCTAGTTAAATTGGCAACTTGAGCTTGTAACGATGTAATTGGTGCACAACAAGAATTCCTTTATGCTCCTTCACATTAATTTGTCTTGCTCATTCCGTTGGCTACAAAAAATTGTTATTAGCCATCTCCTCAAGAAGCTCATGTTCATCATCAGTGGTCTTCATGATTAACGAACCTCTAGTAGCGGCATCTATAGTTCCCCGCGTGGTTGTGTTCACTCCATTGTAAAAGGTTTAAATTAATAACTCCCTAGGAAGATTATGATGTGGACAACTTATTTACAACTCCTTGAAACATTCCTATGCTTCGTAGAGTGACTCTCTCTCTTGTTGTTGGAAATTGGTGATCTCCTTGATAATTCTTGCTGTCTTGACAATAGAGAAATACTTTGCAAGGAATGCTTGAGTTAATTGCCCCCATGTTGTGATAGATTGTGAAGGTAAGGATTGGAGCCAAACTTTAGCCTTATCCATTAGTGTGAATGGAAAAAAGCCCTAACTTGATTACATTATCCGACGTTCTATTGATTTTAAACATATCACAAATCTCTAAAAAGTTCGCTATATGAGCATTGGGATTCTTATTAGCTAAGCCATAAAATTGCATGGTTGCTTGAAACATTTGAATCAGAGAAGACTTAATATCGATGTTATTTGCATTAACTGCTGGTCTTGTGATTCCTTAATGAGCTCCATTCATTCTAGGTATTGAAAACTTCAAGAGAGTCCTTGGTTGCTCTTCACCGTCATTTGTTATAAATGCTTCTCTCTTTGCTTTGCCTTCTTAATTTCTCTTAGATATTTGGTGATTTTGGGTTTGTACTCCTAAGTTACTGGTTTGCTAGTCGAGTATTTTGCATGCACCAAAATCCACACCTACTCAATAGAACAAAAATGAAAAATGATTAAAACAAAAAATAAAAGAATTGTGCCTTAAATCAAGCAAAATTGAACTAATTATGATGTTAAATGAACTTAATCCCCGACAATGGTGCCAAAAATTTATTGCCAATTTCTACAAGTACATAGAATTGTGACAAGTAATACAGTGATGAGTAAATGTCGTTCACACGAAGATTAGTTATTTAGCCACCTATCCACTAGCTTTTATTTGTTTAAGGCTTTCAATTAAACTTGAGAAAATTGAAGTTAATCACTATCCTAAATTAATCTAAAACTAAATTAATACCAAGCTAAGTAAATTTAAATTTCAAAAGACGAATAAATATCACGAAAATCAACAACCCACGAATATTAGGAATTAACACTCAATCACAATCAATTCAATTATTTAACCTATGAATTATCAATGCTTTATTATGACCCAAGTTATTCCAAAAGCATCAATTAAACTCTCTCGATGTTTAATGATTAAACCTTAGATCAATCAATTACAAAGCAAATTAACCCACTCTCATGACATTTACCCGTTAGACAATCAATCTATTAAGGCTAATATAAGCAACTCTTAGAGGTATCTGATTACTTATTACAATCTCTTGCCAATAGACAACTAAATTGATGATTGCAGATCTATTATGCAACTATTTCTCAATATGTAACAAAACATAAATCATAATTATGGCGTCCAAGCATGATTAAGCATTAAGAATAACAAATGTCATATAATAAAAGCATGATTCATAGATTAATTAAAAGAAAATCATGTTTAAAGTATTAATTCAACTGGTTCGTCACTACTGTTTCAACCAAACCAACTAGTTCGCTTGAAACAGAAGGTTGGCCACTTTGACAACTCTTGCTCCTTCCTTGGCACTTTCAATTTTCACCCAATTGCCTTCACTTTTACCCACAAAAACAATACCAATTAGCTCCATTCTTTCAAAATAAATTTCATTCATGAAAATTACTCAAAACAACCCAATTTTTCTAATTAATAACCATACAAATCACTCTCTAAACACCTACAAATTGGACACACATAAACTACTATGTAATTTCAATGCATTAATGAAACGATGTTTTTTCAAAAAAAAAAAAAAAACACACGATAAAATGTTGGTTACTTGCTTTGAAATCAAATCGAGCTATATTAAAAATCAAGTTCAGGTAGTTTAGTTGAATAAATTAAGTTTTCAAGGGGACAAGAACACATATGGAATTTAGTTTTCTTATTTTTCACAAAGACCATATTATTTTGAACAAAGTAGAATACCTAAAAGCATGGAGGAAATCAAAGATTTCTTTTTTTGAAGGGACAAATAATGAATAGTTAAGGTATTATTATTGTGGATTGTAAAACTATTTAACAAGTGCGAATTTGTATGTAATTTTTTTGCATAGAGAAATAAAAATATAGAGATGAATAAAGTTAGTGATCCAAGCCCATCCCTCTTTGTTTATATTAATATTTGTAGTGCAATTTTCTTTTGTAGTTTTTTCTTTGTTGCTTGTGTATCTGCATATTCATTATAGTATCAGTTTGGTTATTTGTATTGAGATGTGTAGTCCAGGTTAAAGATAGAAGAGATCCTACTCTCAATTCTTGGTTTTTCTTGACAAAAACTGAAGGACATCATTGCTTCTTTTTTTTTTTCTTTTTTTATGACAAACGCTTTTGGGCAAGCTCTGGATATGCTTTTCAAGCCTGAAAATGTCCTCAAATTGAACATTTGTTCTGCACACACATTTAAAATCCAAAGGAAAAAAGAATAAAGAATGAGAAGAAACAACAATATCAACCTCACGAGTAAGATCGGACAAAAAATGCCTTTTGAGTCTCAATTCCCTTTTGATTGACATTGATCACATAATATCAAATTGATACTTTTGGGTAGTAATATGTCAGTAAGAACATCAGAGATATGTGTACTCTGGATCAGAATATGAGAGAAACAAGGACCTTCACAGAGTCCAGCAACATGGCAACCACTCGAAGTTATTATCAGAACTAACACTAATGCTACAACTGTAAACTGAAAAACAGAACTGGATTTGGTGTTATTGTAAGGAATAGCAATGGAAAGATAAACACCGGTCTAGGCAACTCATGAAAGGAGATAAGAAGAAGCAATTAGAAGAGCAGCAGCAATCATATTAGCCCTTATGATATGAAGGGCCTGAGCGAAGATTAGGATAAAGTAGAAATTCAATCTGATTGCAAAGTCTTAATTGATAGACTGAAAAACTTTGGATCACAATACAATCCTAGAAGACATTCATAAACTCAGTGCTCTGTTTCATGTTCTTTTTTCCTTTTTCATGTTCTATAGCCATTATGTTGCAAATTTGCAATTAACATTTTGTTTACCATATCTCTTACAAGCAAAGCTTCCTTCTGTGGCTAGAAAATCAGGCATGAAATTAATAAGATAGTTACACTGGTTGTAAGGAATGTTAATTGCAATCACTTTTCATGTATTATGAAGTTACTAATTTGTTTAAAAATAAAGATTGCAATATATGTCAAATAAATTTATTAATATCAACTCAGGGTCAAGGTGATGATTGATTATTTGTTGATTCCATTATGTTGTGCAATTTGCAGTGCGAATCTCAATCTACCAAGTATGAATTTCTTGCATAGATACCAGTAAGATTTGTGTACGTTTTATTGTTTAGTTATTCACATATGCAGATTCAAATAGGCAAGTTCTAAATAAATACCAATAAATAACATAAAGTGAACTCACAATTTTTATGAATTAAAATAAAAAATGTCAGCAAATAATCAATTATAATGTATTTATGTTTTAAGAGAAGAAAATAATGAATTAAGTTTTTTTATACTTTCTACGACATTTAAACATAAAATAAAATTAAGATGGTAAATTTTACTATTTATTTAATTTTATATTTTAACTAGAAACTAAATTCACTCAATATTGCAAATTGAAAATTTTCACTTTAGATAGTAATTATAAGCAAAACTCACTTTAGACGGTAATGAGGAGCAAAAATAACTTTAGATGGCAATGTTGTATTTTGAAAATAGTTTAAATGACATTTAGAAACAAAGATCACTTTTGATAGGAAAGTGAGATTTTAAAACTACTTTAAATGGCAAAGTAAATTTTGCTCGGAAGATAATTGGCCTTTTTGACCAATTGAAAGAATAAATGCTTGCATAAGCAAAATAAATTCACACATTGGTTTTCATCATCAAATTTGTATTACAAAATTTTGCCCTCACATAATTTAGAAGACTCTCAATAATGTGCTGGAATGTGATTCCAAACTTTTCACCATACACAACTATGGTGTGAGTTCCCATCTATCGACCCACTTCCCTCCTCTCTTTTTTCATGGCTTTTTCCTAACTACTAAACTTTGGTCCGGTGGCTAATTCACACATTAAAAGTTGTTTCCAGATTATAATGTCAGAGAATTGAAAAGACCAAGACGTTGCCGCAGAAACTAACTAAACTAAAATTAAATATTACAAAAACCTACGTCCCATATCATCTGCACTCTTCTTCGAGTATGGTCGGATGTGCTTTCCAGAAGCTTTTCTCAATTATATTGCAGTGTTCGATAACAATTTTCTTGCGATATTTCTCAACCACTTTGTTATCATTCGTCAAGGTCATTTCCTCCTGGACATCCAATGCAAGACAAACAAACAAGTAAATAAATAAATAAATAACGATGATAATCAGCAAAAGAAAATTCACAAGGGAAAAGGCAACCCATAAAAAAATAAATAAATAAAACAATCTCTTTGTCAATAGAAATTTTAGTTTTCCAGAGAAATTGCTTTACATGAATTTACTCTCATGGTCCTTTCCAAAAGGACCATTGGAAGCCCTCAACCAACAGGACAACATTCCATCTCAATTAAATTTTGATATAATTGTTCCATAAAAGGTACCAGCATAAATCTGCACTCAGCTGCATGTGTTTTGTGATCTGTTTCTTACGCTCGGAACTTCCAAATTGAGTGCCGTAAACTTCAAATACATGAAAGTTGACCCGCTTTATTTGAAACTAATTAGTTTTATTTGAGCATCACTTCACAACAGAGCAATAGCAGAAAACGCACACGTAATGGAGAACTCAACCTTATGTAGCCAACTAAAAGTACAAATACAGATTCGGTTAACATGGAAATGGAAGCAAAGCAAGGAACAGCAGAATGAATTGCAACATTACCTAAGGTGCATTTTCATCCATGCAGACATCTCATAAGATGCCAAAGCATTTGTAATTTTATACTTCATGGCAAGTCTGAAGAATGTGAATGTCATACCTCATATGGCTAAAGAACACACACCGCAGACACTGGCACTCACAGGCGCATCAGTGCACACACAAACATAAACACGTGAGAGAGAGAGAGAGAGAGAGAGAGAGAGAGAGAGAGAGAGAGAGAGAGAGAGACCCTGTCCCAGAAAACAGAGGATCCCTGGCGGAACATGATTGGTAATGTGTTGTAATCAATGGCAAATTCATGGTTCAGCAGCTCATTTTTCTCTTGAGCTTGAGTACCCTGAAGAATATAAGTATTTGGATTGACATCAAAAATCACAAACTACACATAACATAGTCACAAACTACACATAATATAGAATAATTTATAACTCTCTATACATGACCAGTTGCAAAAGATATACTGGCAGTTGCTTATGCAGATGGCAAATGCATGTAGCAACAGTTCCACCTCAATAAATTTAATCTTTTCTTCCTTTTCAACACTTGTTCCATTTGTTGATCTTTCAAATCTTTGTCCAACTTTTCCTCTGCATCTTATTTTCTTTTCCCCTGCCACCCCCCAAGAAAAGGGGTTTTTGGTTGTTTGGGGGTGTTTGTGGGTTGGGGGAAAAGAAAAGAGAGAAGAGGGGAGGGGGGGGGTGGCGGGGAGGAAGGGGCGGTCTTTGTACAAACAGCAAATGTCTATTCAAGTCAACTTCATTAAAGAGGAGAGATTGTAACATCAAATAGTTCTCTCTACGTCAATTCAGCAAAATCAGACTGAAGGCAATAGGTTTCAGTACTTAATCCTGCAGTGTATACTAATTCAGGAATCTTACTTAAAATTCCCAGGAAAAATGCTTTTTAAGCATTAGCCTAGAAAAATTCCTTCCATTAGACCTTCAAATTGTGCTGCCTCAAACTAGCTTTTCCAGAAACTGCCTTTCAACTTTCCATTATTACATTCCTATGTGTTAGGTATATAATATTCACCACTTTTATAGAAGACCAACCTCCACCGATATACAAGCAGCAAAGATGATAGGGCTATGAAAACAACTATAAGCAATACAATGGAAAAGACATTTAACTCAATACTCCTAATACATTGCCTCAAAACTCATCAATAAACTTGACTTAATGCAATGATTCAAATCCATATCTTTATAAGAGAAAAATGGTAGCAAATCACTCTAGGCTTGTCAAGTTCAGAATTGAATGAAAATAAGTATAAGAACTAGGAAATGAAAATGGTAAAGAAACAAAATGCAAGTATTGGAGAAAAAAATTGAACAAGAAAATGGCAATAAGATACATTTTGCCCAAAGAATCTTACTTCTTCAGAGATACCAAATTTTCAAAAACTCGGTACCTTTAAACAGTTTTGGGCTTCACTTTTGCTCTTGCCAGACTTGACAAGCATCCAAAAACAAGTGTTATAGTGGTTATTGATGTGGCCTGCAAGACCTCAGTAGGACAAGGATACAGTGATTGATAGCCTTTTTAAGCTTTTTAAACAGAAGAATAAGCTACAATACTTGAGGTTCCTATATAACTTCTCTTCAAAAGAAGACAAACTCTAAGTTACTTTTTGGCTCTCTGGATAAGCACAATTATTTCTAATATCCTTGAACTTCAGAATGAAATAATAATAACACTCACAATCAACTTGTCTCCATGCCAGATAATCTTGAAGAATGTCAGAGGATGGATAACAAACAGCTCGTCCATCGAAATATGGCGGGTACTTCAACTCTTTCTGTGCGAAGTACAACTTCCATTTCATCACATACACCGAAGAGAAGAAAGATACAATTGCAGATACTATTTCACTGCAAAGATAGTTAAAGAAGAAAACAACATTTTAAGTAGCTCAAATTGAAAAACTGCAAAATTGTACCAACTATTTATTCCTACCAGAATATTCACATTTCAAGTTGCCAAGAAAGCACCTCAAGGCATTTTTAGCATATATTGCTAATGCATAGGCCACGTCCCAAAAAAGGGCAAAATTTTCTCTAGCTCTAGAAAGAGAAGATCCCTAATTCCTTCTTCCTTTCTGGAAAAAACAGAAATAAAAAAGCATGCAAAACAAAAAAATCCATGCATTTCATCTCTGCCCAGGATGACTCACTTTAGGTCTTGGTTCACTCATCTGCAAAGGAATGTCAATCAAAATGACTACAAATAAAAGGCTCAAGTCATTATGATACATTAACAAACACTCAAAAGATTTCCAACAGATAACAAGAGTACTCCAAGATGATCACTTGTCAATTGCAATTAAAGATCAGCAAGATAAATTTTTAAACATGGTGTTTCGAGTAATCTCCCACTATGGGAAGTTTTGCATTCAATTAGCCTACATGAACTGACAATATGAGAAAAGGAGGGAAGTATTTGCTTGAGTTGGGATATAAGTGGCATGGAACTAGGGCAAAGAGTATGGAAGAGATACCTTGCACGCCTTTCACAGAGCGATGAATGCTTCTTTAGAACAAAGCTGTCGAAAAGTCAAAATTGTCAATGTGAAAACATGGCAAGATTTACATCAGCAAACAGAACATTTAAGGCAAATTAGCACCTGTACTCATCACTCACACCATAAGAGAAGACAATGTCATTAAACTCTTCCACCACAGCAACTGCACATGAATTCATAAGGTTCAGGGCTTGCTCATCGTTTGGCTTCTCGAAATCATGTACTTCAGAAAATCTATAAAGAAAGCAGGAAAAGGAAATCACAAGTTACTTGGATGTGTACAAGGTCCAAGCCCATAGCAGTGATGTATTACAAGTTTATAGCAGATTCTATTTAAGATAATTGTCATCTGCTAAACAAAACAAGAAAGTCACACGAACTAAGCTCCATCCCAAATTTCTTCAAAACAACTAAACCATTCTGATCATAAAATATATACATATTTGTGACTTTTATGCACTAAATATCATGCAGTCAATTGAAGAAAAAAATCAGGTACTTGGTATTCTCAAAATCTCCTGATGTAGAGCTACTGGCTAAAAGGGAAAGGAAGTAAATAGACAGAGGAAGCTTTAGCCCCAGTTCTGACTCCTCACTCTCTTACAAATAGGCTAAGAAAACATAACGAAAAAGAACTCTCCCCTCTGTCAGAAGAATTTCAAATCCTGAAATCAACAAATCCACTTAAGCAACTTTACCTGTTACGATAATGAACTTTCAAAAGCAATCCAACATGAGTTAGAGATACAAGTATTTTGGAGGACTTTCAACAGGGAAAAGAAAACCCATAAAAAAAAAAAAAAAAAAACTGTGCTAATATGGAGGACATAGATTCAAATGCTATCACATTGGTGACATAATCTCAAGTCTGGCGATCAGAAACATACACATATATTTCAGCAGCAATGCTCTGAAAAAATGAGTCCCACAGCTTGAAAGTGGATGGCATCCCAAAAATTGTGGTTGTCCAGGTCAAGCAACAAAGGATAAAAAGCTAAACAAAAGAGCAGTTACCTATGAAAATGGCAACCATCAACACGAATGACAATCCAAGTTGATGGCATCAAAGTGTTCTCAAATTGGAAAGACTTGATATATTCAGGCTTGATTTTGGTAATGTCCTCTTCAAACTGTCCCAGCTCCTTCAGAAGGCATGCGTGCACATTCCAGAAGCTTCTTGCCCCAACATTTTCTGAATGAGCTATTATTACCTTCCGCCTCAACCTTTTTACAGGAGTACCATCTTTACCGTACTTTACAATAACCTCAACCTGAAAAATACATTGACCAAGTGCCACAGAATTTTCACAATCAATACTTCGCAAGCTTCCACAATATCTGCAAAGTAATTCATAGATAAAAATTCATTTTGGCCCAAAGATTGTAACTTTAACTCGCATACAAGAGGATGAAAACCACAAAGGAAGCCTAAAATTCAAATAAAGATAGATAGTTTAAACTCATAAAACAATTTACTATCCTCTCTAACAACTTAGGCATATTAGAAGAGGTGGTAATTCAACATGGTATTACAACAAGAAAAGGACATAGGTTCAATTCGAACCCCACCACCTGCTAAAATGCCGGCTTACTTCACTTGGCCCATATATGAAAGAGCATGTTCTGGTGGTCAACACATGATTTAAACTCTCCTCTAATATCTAAAATTTTTAGATAAGGTGGTAATTAGTAACTCAATACTTTAATTCAGGACAATCCTAGAGAAGTGAATGACACCGAGAAACAAGAGCCTGGGGGACAAGCATAAGCAGATTAGAAAACAAAAAACAACATTAATCCACATGACTGAACAGCATAACAAAGGCTCAGAGAGGTCCACAGAAACCTTGTTTATATCTGTGAGGCATAGGACTGCTTACTAATGGTGAAAGAATTCTATTGACAGAGGTAGAAACGAGCAAGGTAAACACAACAGAACATATCTAACAAATAGCAAAATACAGACATTATGTTAGTCTGACACTTCAAAATTCCAATAATGAGTAGGGAGGCCAAAGAATTTGAGCAGATTGATTATTCATCCTGCCCCATTTTAAATCCAACAGAGTAGCTAAAGTACATATGCATTATGGAATGAAATTGCCAGGTAACATACTTAAAATTTGCAATCGAATTTGACTCTTTTTGGCAATTTTAAATCTTACGAGTAAAATAACCATGTCATTCAAGCTGATTCAATGTCAATAGAAAAGTCAACACAGACTGGGAAATAGTCAAACATAAAAATCATTTTACACAACTACTAGAATTGAACAAAGCAAGGGTTACATAATTTAAAAACTACATGTTCAAGGAGCAAAGTGAGAAGGGTAGGGAAGGTCTGGGCTACACTGAGGGGGGAGAAATGTCAGAGAAGTGGGATGAACGAATAGAGGGTGAAGACGGTGGCCTGGGGCTACCTCAGTCTTAAGAGCACATGATCCTTGACGAAAAATACTAGGAAGATTTTTGTAGTTAACTCCAAACTGCTGAAAAAGAATCTCATTTTTCTCTTGCTTTTGAGTTCCCTGTGAGAAGAGTAAAAAACCATATTAGATTGTCTCATTGTCTCAATAACCATTTTGCCGGCATAAATTAAATAAAAGACGTCAAATAAAGCTCGTTAGCAGAAATAAGCTTTTTCAAAATTAACAAAACCAAGGCACACAGATTCTATCCTCAGTCCTAAACATAAAGATATGACTTTTACATAGCAATGGAGAAAGATAATCACTACTCTTTTCAGCCTCATGTTGCAATTGTTTTTGAAGTCCTGGACATAATTGCAATTACAGGCACTCTTGGCTTGCCTGTAAGTTGGCCATTCACATTAGGATATTTCTTAAGTCTGATAAACACAACTGTGAACAGAAAACCTCAATCCACCCAGATAAACACAACTGTGAAGAGAAAACCTCAATTCACCCAGAAAAAACTACAGTATAAGGATGCTCAAAAGAAGTAAAGTGAAGAAAAGAGCATAAGCAGATGGAAATCCTCAAAACTTCAAGTACTACACTTCAGATGCATCATCTTAGCTATGGTAGAACATAAAATTACACACATTGTATTTCAAAGAACATATTAATGAACATATTAATCATGATCCTCCCCAGTCTCAAATTTTAGAATCAAATCTAACTATGTATAAAGGCAGAGGAGGGCTTTCGTGTAACCTTTTCTGGTCACTTGTTGATTTGCCAAAGATAACCTCAATTAGTAATTATGCGAGAACAAACTAAAGATGAAATTATAAATTACCCAATTTAGTTATTTAATAGGAATTAACTATTCTGTCTATTCAGTTAATAGGGTTAAAATCCTACTATATTATCAATTTTCAATTTTTTGAGATGCACACAAGTAGGGTGTGTACAAAGTAATTGCTATTTAATTGTGATTCATAGACAACAAGGAGGTAAGAATCAGCACTGCAACACCAGATAGAAAAATTTGCCATGAGAACAGGATGATAACTAGAAAATCCCCAAACTTAATGATAGTCAATATGCAACTAGGAAGTGTCACCATGTGAGTGAAGGATTTGAACATACATGAAGAAAACAACATCAATATTACAAAAGTAAGACTTTGATAAAACTTTATTTTTTCCGAATTAAATGTTCCCACCTCCAACATTTCCTTTGCTTCACCTTTAGACTTTCCGCATCTAATAAGCATCCAAAAACAAGTATTATATTGGTTTTCTAAATGGCCTGCAAGAAATGTGTCATAGTTGCAATTAATTACCACTTCAATGTTTCAAATGTGGGAAAGTTTAAGAGGCTAAGAGCCCACACAGGTCCAACCATAAGACCGTACATCTGACATTTGTTATATGTAACTGTAGTCACACTTTAAAATGAAATTATTCAGTCATAGAACTTACAAGCCCTTTGTCTCCATGAAAGATATGTTTGAAGAACTTCCATTGTTGCACAGGAGATAATTCGGGATTTAAACGAAGGAGGGAATCTCAATTCCTTTTGAAAAAAGAATTGCTTCCATTTGGAGATGTAAACAGATGTGAAGAATGATACAACAAGGGAATTTATTTTGCTGCAAGGACCAAAAGTAATCTTAAAACCATTAATCCCTCGCAATGGACAAATATGTTATATATATGATTTGCAGGTCTACACAACAACAATCACATAACTGAAACAATGGATAAGAACCTATTTTGCTCAGCGTTATTGATGTAAAGAGTTGCATGTATTTAAGACTGTCTAAGCTCACCAGGCCACATTCCTAGATGGATATCTTGTCCCCAAGATGCTAAGAATCCATATGTTACTTGTTAATATGGTACTTTTTTATGGCAATCGGAACAACATTTTAGAAGAACATCTTCAGAAAATTTATAAATTAGCTAACGCTTTGGAATTATATTTCACATCCAGCATAAAATAGTTTGCTTTTAGCATCGATTAGACAGATTTCCTTTTTCCTTTCTTTGTGCATGTTAAGGCCCACCGAACCCACCTTCAACATTCTACAGTGTCACATACTTTTGGAATGTTTCTTTACAGTATATCTTTGCTTCTAACTCTCAAACTAGAAACACTTACTTGCATCAATATATACAAGGAAATCACCAAAGAGATCAAAAATTGAAAACAAAGAAATTTAGGTGCTTAAGAGCTACATGCAGCAATACCTCGCTCGCCTCTGGTAAAACTTGGTATCTTTTTTGAATATGAAACTGCAGAATATACATTGGAGAACAAAAGTTCAAGAAATAAAAGAGGCCAATGCAATAGCAAGAGAGCTGACGCTAAGCAAAACTGAGAGATGAAAATGGTGTACCTGTACTCATTGCCGAATCCATATGCAAAGATTATATCCGGAAACTCCTCCAAAACTGCACTTGCACATGCATTCATCAAATTTAGAGCTTTCTCATCATTAGGTCTCTCAAACTCATGCACTTCCGAAAATCTGATGAAAGTCCAAGGACTCGGTGACTCTTAAACGTTCAATCAAAACGAAGATATTAAAAAGATAAAAAGGATTGCTAATGCTAAATACTAGAAATATTCACACAATTCCACAAACAGACACCTAACATAGGCGGCACTATGGCAAATAGAAAACAATGGCAGAGCCACTTTAGAGGTAGGAGGGGGTGGGTTTGACTGCCCCCAGCTGTGGTCAACCTCTGCACTATTGGATATAAATAAAGCAAAAATAACAACGTATGCAATTTTAGCCACACACCAGAAATAGAATTCTAGTACATAGATATATTACCTCCCAACCCACAATGAAGCAACTTTACCATTATATATACATGCCACCATGCGCAGTTACACATCATATAAACAGTGTTATACATGAAATGTGCATGCGAAAAGCAAAGCTTATTCAGATGCTGCACTTGCAACTCCTGTTGCTCTAAGAAAGCATACATACACAGACTAATCAATGCAAAAGCAAGCCTGTTCATCCCAGTAGCGCACAAAAAGTTTAATAATGTGACTCGTTACAGACAAGCGTACATAAAATTTCATTGTATTGCAGATTTTAACCACTATAAAGATTTTACACCAGAATATAACACGTATTTTCAAATAAACTAAGAGGGACCTAATATAAAAATTTTCACTTGCATTGGTGATTTTAACTACTATAAAGTTACAACAATAACATTAACACAGTCCTATAATAATAATAATAATAATAATTCTGGGGTTAAAATTTTACCGGTTAAAATCACGGCCGTCCACCCGGACACCAATGAGGTTTGGAAGCATGATTTCATCTTGGAATTCGAATGACTTCACATACTCATACTTGCTATTCGCCATGGTGATTGTTCTAATTGGACAAACAAGGTGGGGAAAGAGAAACAGGAACCCTCAGTCCCAGTTTGAGGTCAGAATCTCGGAAAATGCCCAGCCACCGATTCACCGACCGATAACCTGATTGATTTAATTGATCAAAATAATTAACAAATTAACAGCGGTTGAAAGATATCAATTAACACTGGATTGTAAAATTGGATTGATTCTGCAGAGCAAAACCCAGCAACAAAGCCAAGGCCTCGAGAGCCCCCCATTTTCTTTTTTCCCTTTTTTTCAGTTTAAGTTTACCGTAAGGTTAGGGTTTAGAATTTAGGATTTAGGGTTTAATGAATAAAAAACAATGTTTTAAAAGGGGATAATTACATAAATCTTTTCTGAGATTTGCGACAATTGCAAGCTGTTCCTCCAAATTTCGAAAATTACGCTTGCCTTCCTTCTTTTAATGTATTCAATGACAAAAAAGTTCAATTTGTTGACATAAGTTAAAAAATTAAATGAATATCCTATAATGCTCCAGCAAAAATTTTTTCCAAAAAAAAAATACACATAAGAAAATACATTTAATGTTCCTCCAATTATTCTCCAAACCCTCACCATTTCCTCTTTCTTAAAATCGTTAGCACCAATACTATCTGTGCTACATGATTACACCTAACACACCTAACACAAGAAGCTTCCTTCCTTTTTTTTTTTTTTATCAACTATTTGAATTACAATATATGTTGCCTCACACAAGTAGAATGAGGCTCTCAATGATGTACTGGGTGTGATCCCAAATTGTTTTGCTACATACAATTGGAGATAAAATCTCCGATCCTAAATTTACCCTTTAAACCTCCCTTTCCTTCCTGAATGCCAAAAACGGAATTTGAACCCCCAACCTTAGCACGAGGAAAGCCTATAACCACTAGAGCAAGCTCCAGTGACTAAGAAGCTTCTTTTTAACTAATTGTTCATCTCTTAAATTTCTTACTTTCTCGCCAAAACCAAATAAACACCATTTCCAATGCCTCTTCCACTTTCGAAAAGTAACAAATAAAATATCTTAATCCACCACGCATCCTAGAAAATGAACACTAGACCCGACCTCCATTTATTTCAAATCCATAACTATCAAAGGAATGGAGAAAAACTATAACCAAAGTATCAGTCGTATTTGCAGTCAAAGAATAGCCAGAAAGAATGAATTGTTCACAAAGTCATTGATTGATTTATCCCCAACTAAATAAACCTGATTTATCTTTTACTAAATCAACTTTAATAATCTGTATTTTTGAGTCTCCGCAAGAATAATTACAAGCAGTAGATGGGTAAGATTTGGCATTGATATTAGTTTCATTAACTTATACTTTCATTCTAAATATTACTACTGGAATTGAGGACATAGTTGATACCTTCAAAACTAATAAATTTACATAATTTTTAAAGTTCTATAATTTGTGAAGATGTTTGCGAAACTATAACGTTCTATTTAGTAGTTTTGTGCATTCCATTATGCAAAAGGCAAGAATTTATGACTCGTTTTTGTTTTTTTTTATTTTTCAATAGTCAAGAAAAATGAATAAAAAGCTAAACTAATATTACTATTTTTACAAATATAACTCAAAAAAAAAACAAAATTTTAAGTTTTAATTTCTAAAACATGCAATGAGTTCGTAAAGGACCATGAATTTCAAAAACAAAAATAAATAGGTAATTGCAAGTTTAAAAGCATTTTAGAAATTATTAAGTAAAAATATTTATTTATTTAAAGTAATTATTTACAACAATAAATATTCAATTAACAACAAAATATGCGTAGTGTTTTAAAATATTAGTATTTTTATCCTTTTTTTTTGTTCAATTTATTTGGCTAGTAAATTGTTGAAACAAAAAGAAAAGTATGTGAAAAATTCTTATCTTTTTTTAACATGCTAAAAGTATCATAAGTAATTCATAAGTTGATTTAGACAAAAAGTGACATTTTTGAACTATTTATATAGTTGAACAACTAAGATTTAGAATAAATGTAAATAGTCATTATGAATTAGTAATAGAAAAATAAATACAAAAAAAAAGTAGTATTTTTGTCTAGGAACTCATCTTTTTGTGTTATTTGTATTTATGGAATATTATAATATAGCACTTCTTAATTAGATTTCAGGAGGTAAACTAGAACTAAACAGTAGCTCACGGGACAAAATGTAACTAATTCCTCTTTGTACTAAACAAAAACTATCTCATTTTCCCTAAAAAATAAAAGAAAATAAATATCCTCCTTTCTTCCAGTTATCTCTGGCAAAGTAATGCTTTATTTTCTAGTTATCAACCAAAACCAATATCGTAAAATATTTACCTTGTGTTGGGCAAAGTAATGAAGAAAACGTAAATTTGCTTTTCATGCAACCGTCAATGTAGTGTTAGAGCAAATTTATTGCGACTGCAAGAGGTTTATTGGTATATTTTTTGAGAAGTTTTTCAAATACAAGATCGACAGTAAATATAATATATCATTAGTACATATTTAAATGTATACCTTACATAAAGCTAAATATTGATTTTTATTTATTGTACATATACTTGATTCACTTGCATTTAAAACTTCTCACTTCCCCCTCTCTTTCCCCATGATTTCACTCTGTACAAGAACTCCATTAAACTTTCATCCGACAAATATATGCATTCTTAAAATAAGCACACACAAAAATTGTGCAAAAATGACTTCATTTTTTGGACCAACAAGTATAAATAATTTTTTTCATGAATATTCATTAAACTCGTTTGTCAACTACTTCTATATTTTTTCAGTCATGTTTTTATTTCATATACATTACATCACAAAAGTACGATGACATTATATAAAAATAAATAATAATACTCTATCCAATCAAAACCACTAATATTTTATAATTTTGTTTGGAGTTGAATTGAAGTAATGAAGTAAACGGTGGAGTTTAAGAGTCATTGACAAGAAGGATAGAAGCAGACATTATTAGTATTAAAACAAGGATCACATTCCAAACCAATTTTAGAAATATATATTATCAGCAAGGATATTTATTAATATGACTAATCAATATATTTTTTGTGGACATTGATGCATCAATTCTGAGCAGACTTAGCAATATACGAGTCTATTACAAATGTATGCAGATTGGAAAAAATATATTTTCATTTTGCATTTACTAATTGTATATCCAAATGTTGTGATCAAGGGGCTAGTTAAATTAGATTTGTAAATAGTATCAGTGGTTTTATTTCTTTCCCCAATATTACTTGTCCACGATATAAAGAACTATTCAATTACTAATTTTATCATAATGAAATGTTGTAATGATTAACTGTTACAAATTATCCGCTCATCCAATTTTCTGGGCCCAAAGAGTAAGTTGGCGTTATACCTTCCTACTGGAGTAACTATAAAACTTATGAATTTGTATAACTTTTCAAATGTTTTTGTTATTTTTATATCTACTTTGTAATGTTAATTATCATACTTTCAAGCTTCTCATATTAAAGTCTTTGATTTGTACATCTTTTATATGTTATCCTTCTTCGATCAATATTTCGTTTGCTTTGTTATTTGCCTTTAGCACCCTATAGCTTTTGTCATTTGGCTCCAATTTTTGAGGAAAAGCCTACATTTGGATACTCACAGTTATGTTATTTTTGTTGTGTAAAATTATTATAGCAAAGGTGTCTTATCTATTCTTTATGCATGAAGGCATGTTTATTTCATAATTTGAAAAGTTAGTAGCAGATAGTAGATTGTTGTGATTTCAATTTTTAAGCACATATGGTTGGTATGATATTCATTTCAATTTAACGATTTCTTTTACTGATACATTGTTATTGCCTTCATTGTTTTATTGTTATATGTAGACTTTGTATTTGAGATTTATAGCTAATAGACTTAATATTACTACCCAATCAACATATTATTACATATTATGAACTTGGACAAAATAACATTGGAAGGTCTTTTGATTTAATCTTAACTTATTTAGCATCTGTAAATGAAAGGTAGCCATTTATTGATTAGTTTTGTGAATTTCATACAGAATTTGCTACGTTTGTTACGATATGTTACTTGATTTATAATGAAAATTATCTTTTTGCTATCACCTTAGTAACCAAAATGCGAAAGCTGCAACTGCAATATAATAATTTCTCCCATGACAAACCAATTTAAAAATAAAAGCATTGTTTGCTATTAATGGCCAATACAATAAGTGAAATAAAAGGAAAGGCTGATTCTCAAATCTCTAACTTTCTTCTATATTGCTTAAACTTTTGGTTAAGGAACCTCCCTCTAGGTTATGTGATGCAATTTGTATACTGTAACAATCGCAATTTTTAATAATTGTAACACTTGCATTTAAAAAAGAGTTTTTCCTTAAAAAAACTCTTCTTTTCAGATTATAACTTCAAAAAATAACTAACATCCAAAAAAAAAAATTATATACAAATTTAATAACTATGTATATAACTACTTATCTAATTAAGAAAATCAAAATTTTACATTCTAAACCTTATTTTTAAACAAATTAAAGCACAATTAATTTAAGTAAAATTTCATAAATTATATAAAAATAGTAATTGTTTTAAGTGCACTCAGTTAGCGTGTGCCTGAATTATTTATAAGAATTATAGTTGCTAGAAAATGAAGTAGAAAGTGATAAAGAAAGTTAAAACTGGGAATGTTATTTAGAAACTACAAAAGAAATGTAACAAACCTTTTACCATTAACATAGGGAAAGAAAAGAAAAAATAAGTAAAGCATTTTAGAAGCTTACCAAAAAATCTAGGAATTTGGGTTTTGGACTTACAGAAATATACCATTTTTTGGGTCCTAAAGCGCCCTTACAATGCCATGTTTGCACTAATAACAGCGAAATGACTAAAAAAAATATGGAGCTAAATATTTAACTTATGTATCATAATATATCAAAAAAGACCATATAACTTTTTTCATTGGTTATCTGTAGGATAGTCATGTATGTTTTCCTTTTTCTAAATTTACAAAAGCAATTTCCATGTTATGAGTATTGAATATATAGTGATTAATTGATATTCATGTACTTTAATTAGTAAAAAATCAGAAAATTATTATTCTCTCGAAAAAGTTAGGAAAGTCCTAAATATTAGTAAGAATTGTAGCCTAATAATTTGGTGTCTAAATTCAGTAGTTGTGTACGAATGGTCAACATTCAACCCAACTATATACTTTAATTAAATGATTCTGTTAAATTGTGAACCTATTATTCCTTCCCTAAATTCATGGTGTTCCATTAGCTCTCCTCTACCCTCGAGGGTTGATAAAATTTTCCAATTTTCTTATGTGAAACATGTTCTTTTATAATGATGCATGTTTTACCTCATTTTCTCTTTGAACCATCTTCAACAATGGCCTTAGCCAAGGTCCAATTATGGGCCAATTTTTTGCTTCTGATGATGGCAAATTATGCTGAGTGCATTGGTGTGAATTGGGGGACTCAGGCGGCACAAAATCTGCATCCTAGTATGGTGGCTCAAATGCTCAAGGACAACAATATTGATAAGATCAAATTATTTGACTCAGATCATTGGACTGTCAAATACTTCGCCGGGACTGGCATTGAAGTCATGCTTGGCATTCCCAATGACCAATTGTCAAAGCTTAGTCATTATGACAATGCCAAAGACTGGGTGAAACACAATGTTTCCTCACATTTATACGATGGAGGTGTTGAAATCAAGTGAGAAACTAGCAAGTCTTTTTCTTTTTTATTTTCCTTCTTGTACATGTCTCTGTGCGCTTATGTTTAATTGCTTGTTTGTAAAGTCTCACAAATAATTATTCTACGGTGCACACAAATGTAACTGCATCACACTGAGTTTGAAAACCACGATCCATATGAATTCTAATTTTTCCCTGATTTTTCATGTGTATATAATATATTGCAGGTATGTTGCTGTTGGCAATGAACCATTCCTGAAGAGCTACAATGGATCATTCTTGCACACAACTTTTCCAGCATTAAAGAATATTCAGAAGGCTCTTAATGAAGCTGGATTTGGAGACAAGATTAAAGCAACTATCCCACAAAATGCAGACGTCTATGACTCTGGTTCAGCAGGTCCATCTGCAGGAAATTTTCGTGCAGACATTAAAGACCTTATGACCGAAATTGTGAATTTTCTCAAGGAAAATAATGCCCCATTTGTTGTTAACATCTACCCCTTTCTTAGCTTATACCAAAATCCAGATTTTCCTGTTGAATTTGCATTTTTCGAGGGAGGCGCAAAACCTGTGCAAGACAAAAACATCCAGTATACCAATATGTTCGATGCAAATTTAGACACATTGGTATGGTCTTTGAGAAAAGCAGGGGCTTCCAATCTCAACATAATTGTGGGAGAGATTGGTTGGCCTACAGACGGAAGCAAAAATGCAAATATCAAAATGGCTCAAAGATTCTACAATGGCTTTTTCAAGAAAATGGCTTCCAAGAAAGGAACTCCACTCCATCCTGGAAATATTGATGCCTATCTTTTTAGTCTTACAGATGAGAATATGAAAAGCATTGCTCCAGGTAACTTTGAGAGACATTGGGGGATTTTTCGCTATGATGGGCAATCTAAGTTTCCCATGGATTTTAGTGGACAGGGGAACGACAAAATGCCAACTGGGGCAAAAAATGTACAATATCTTCCTGGAAAATGGTGTGTGTTTAATACTGAGGTAAAAGACATGAAGCTTGTCCCACCTAATATCCAGTATGCCTGTGAGAGATCAGATTGCACGAGCTTGACATATGGAGGATCCTGCAATAATTTGGGCACTCAAGGGAACATCTCTTATGCATTCAACATGTATTTTCAAATGAACAATCAAGATGTTGAGGCATGTGAATTTCAAGGTTTGGCCAAGATTGTCCAACAAAATGCCTCCACATCAGAATGTCTCTTCCCAATAGCTTTACAGAGTGCTGGAATTATACTTAGGAATCAAATAGGAGTGAGCGTTTTTGTTGCGTTTCTGATCTCACTTGCATTATTCTAGGAAGCATCAGACAATCTCTGCATACAATTTTAGAAAATCAGCTATTTCTCATATGTAGAGCTGTTTTTGTTTGACTTAAGAAAGTTGAACTGAGCTTCTTATAGTGTCTTTACAATACCATCAAATAAAGATGGTATGACAACAAGTTATTGGTAGGTGATCTACCAACTAAAAATGTGCTGCTATTCTGCGCCTATTTTGGAATAGGGTAGCTTTCGCCTTCTAAACTTTTATTTATCAAAAAAATAAAATTATATTAGGTACTTACCCAAAAAAAGTTATATTAGGTAGGTAGAATCTTAAGGTGGGAGAAGGTCTTAAGAATGGGGAATGAGTGTTAACCATCTTATAATGGTATTCTGGAGACAAGTTGAGATCTTCAGTGTCAATCCAGTGCCAATCACAATAAACTTACACGTTGCGTTCACATTTAGTAAATTTCAAACCTTCAAAATAAATATTAAAGTGTGAACACAACGTGTTAATTTATTGTGATTGGCACTGAAATATTTGGCACTGAGGGTCTCAACTATTCTAGAGACACCACATAATCATGTAACAAAGTATAATTTAAAATGGAACTTTTTAACTTACACATTATTTGATGATAAGGTGTAAGATTTACTTTAAATTTGCGTCGTCTTTCCCCTCAAACGAGCTTTAATATTTGGCACATGATCAAATTCACATCAAATCAAATTTATGGGCGTAAGCTTACTTATTTTATAATATATAATTTTGAAGATACAAACCAATTTAAATCATTATAATTTTTTAATTTATCACTTTTGTTAGTGCGATGTAGATTATTTTGAGGGATAAAATCATCCAATAACATTGCACATAATCATTATCATTTCACCAAATTTCAAGTAATGATGGCCACTGTTGGCTTCAACATAGGCCACCAACCTCTTGAGCTTTTCAATGATATTCTGCTTCCAAGTCTATTTTATTATATATATTTCAAATTTACTACTAGTTTGTAAAAATATATCCCAGATAGCAAAAATATTTGTTGCACCACTGTCATTCAAATTCTTAAATTCGACCATTTTGAGGTGAATTTTGAAACAACTACTTGTGAATTTAAGATGTATGTGAAAACAAATTTTGAAAATAACATATAATTGAAAAGGTTTAATAAAGGTGGAAGTAGTGGAACCATATGTAGTAACTATGGTAAACATGGCTTTAAGGTTGTTGGATGCTTTTTTCTCTCAAAAGACAACAATTCAATATTTAAAATCCATAGTAACAAAAAATCTACATTTTAAAAAGTTCAATGATCAATTGTGCAACAAAATGCTAAATAATCAATACACAAAAATTTTAATATATTAGTTATGGGGGTGCGTGTGTGTATAGAAATGAGAATATGTTCTTATAACCAATTCATCGTAACATGTAGTTGTTATATATGCAAGCTTTGTTCTCTTGCTACGCATTGAATATCATTAACTCCAAAATTAAAATTTGAAGCAAAAGTTGATAACAAATAATGAGAACTCTTAAAAATAATTTGTGATATGAATATAAATGTATCTTTTCTAATCTGGCCATACTTTTTCTAATTTATATGATTTTTTTAAAATGGCAATAGAGCATGATACAGACCCTTTACTTGGATCCATCTTTAGCCTTTTTTTTAATACATACACATTGCACTTATCTCTCGTAAGATAAATTATGATTATCTTTTTATGAATAATGAAAATATTAAGATAAGATATTCAATTTTAATATAGTATTGGGTTCAAATTAAGATAGTATTTTAATATCCAATATAAAAGTTGAAATAATGGTCATGAGATATTTCTAAACGCTATGTGTGGAAAAAATGAAACTTTTGTAATACGATAAGCTCTATCATCTCACATAGTTGCATACCTTTCCAATTCACCAACTCATTTTTTGTTTCTTTAATATATTCCATGGGGTTGTACAAAATTAATATTGATTTACTTTTAAACCATCTCTAATTTATTAATATACAATTAGGAAAGGAGAGAGACATTTATGTGGTAAAAATGTATTATGACAATAATGATGATGATGATGATGATGATAACTATAAGAAAGGAAGACTCATCAAGAAATGATAAGATAGAAAAATTAAAACGAAAGTGATTCTAGATATATATATATATATATATATAGTATTAATTTAAAATAATAACTTTAAAATTAATAGTATGAATACTAGAAGGTGGCAACCATCTAAATAAGGAAGAAATGATAATTGATAATTTTAGTAAAAGTATTCACATCATCATAATAACTACTATGATTTTAATTTAAAAAAGAAAGAGCAGGAGAAGTTGTCAATGTTAATACCACTTTTGAACAAAACTATTACACATGCATTCAAATTTTCATTAGACATTATTATAGTGAGTCCAATTTTTGTCATTCTAAATTCTTCTAACAAAGTTTTACTACTTTTTGAAAATCTAATCATTCTTTATGCCGTTTTGCAAAACAATATCAAACTCTTTAGACGGAAGCATTCTTTGTGTTGCCATCCTTTCCCAATTGATATCCAATTAATCCTTAGTTCCTAATGAAAACAATTATTACACACAAAACAAGCTAACATGTTGTGTGCAGTTGGCAAATGTTTGGTCCTTGTGTTAGGAGCATTTGGTGTTGTATTGTAGTTGGCAAAAGTTTGACCCTTGTGTTAGGAGCATTCGAGTTTGGGCAGAATGAATATAAAAAATATGGGATTGAGTCTAATTAGGAGAATACCAAATAATACCTATCCAAATATGGGTACAAGTGGGATTTATTTAAGATTCTCATGGGTATGATAGCTTATTGTCTAAACATTATTTTTAATGACTTAAAATTGCAAGTTTATATATTCGATAGTCAAATATAATTTAAATCACTCAAAGTTGTAATTAATGTCCAATAATTTATTTATTTTGCTATCAAAGGAAATTTCTATTAGGTATTTTGATGATATCAAAATGGGTATACTAACCCATTTTAATCATGGTCATATTGATCCAATGACCAATGTAAAACTGTTTAAGTATAGCCCATATTTTATAGTCTTAATTAAGTCATGCTCAAATCCCATGCATCCTACCTATTTGCCATCTCTACCTCTAAACAATAATTTCACAAAATTCCTTGTGCCTCCAGCACCAACATCAAAACAATAACACACCATAGGGCTTTTTCTAATTGTATATGATGTTTGAGAACTCTTAACAACATTCATCTGCTTAGACTTTTAAGATTAGACAATAGGATTAAAGTTTCGGGCTCTAATGTAATTTATTAGCTCAAAGATTAGAACAAAATAACATCATACGTATAATTATATGTGAGAAAATATAAGTTACAAGATAAAATACTTCCAACTTAGCATAAATTTATGGAAAAATGATCTTCATTTCAACATAAATTTTTTTTAAGGTTCCTAATTCTATTAACTAAACACAAAAATCACCCTATATATAACTTACATTATTTGAATAACAATATTGCTAAGTCAAATAGGGATTATAATTCTAATAGAAATTAACAAATAATTATAATCAAATATTAAATGGTAATAAACTACAAAGAATCTCAATTCTAATAAACTTATGAACAAATCAGGAAAATTTACGGGATTTTGATTTAACACGTCAACATTTCAGAAACTTATGGGGTGAAAATCTTATACGAATATTAAACATATTTCCATGGTTCATTTGTGTTAACCAAGCTATTTTTATTTTAAATTGGCTGTTAAACTATATCAAGAATTCACTTGTAACAACAAACTATTTTTAATTCCAAATGAATTACCAAACTATTAAAAGCGTTATAATTTAATCATTCCATTAGTTTTTGAGTATATCATTATTAATAGTACAATGATTATTAGCTACATCATTTTAAAAGTTCAATGGCCAATTTGAAACCAAAATAATTTTGTGGTCATAAGACCCTTTAGTTTAACAGCCAATTTGAAATAAAAAGTAATTAGGTGCCATAGATAAATTATGACAATAGTTTAATGGCCAATAGATGTTTTGCCAATGTTTTAAAAACCAAACTGGCCAATAAAATGAAAAAGGATTTAGGTCACGGTTGGACCGGTCGAATTCGGGTTCAAGGGTTTGTTTTTTTAAGAAATAAAAATTTTTAATTATTGAACTTATTTTTTGATTTGTTTAATTCTTTTTTCTCTATTACAAAATAAAATAAGAAAGTTGAAAAGGTAAAATAAATAAATTTTATGGGCAGATATGACAAACATATCTACTATTATAGACTTGTGACAGATTAAAAAATGAAAAAAAAAACTAATTAATTACAATCAAATGACCAAATATTACATGTACCTAAAAGAAAATTTTTTAGTAGTTATACATAATCTAACAACTGATACTATATATAGTCTACCCTATTGAACTAGTTAACCTGTTACTTAGTTGAATATATATTCAAATATACAAGTTAATGAATATATTATATTTGATAAAAATTTTATGAAATATTCTATGTCTCTAACAATTAAATTAATAAAGAAAATGACATTATAAGTATACAACATATAATACCTATAAAAAGTAAGTGCATCTAAAAAATAATATGGATAAAATAGATGCATTAAAATTCACCTGTAAACCACATTATTATGTTTTTAAATATTTTAAATTACAATCTTGAGCATTCTAAATTATTTGATCATATTAGTTGCTTGTTTTCACATTCTTTACTCCTTCAATATCATTAATACTTATTTTTCAATGTAAAATTTAAATTTATGTAATACCAAATAATATAATTAATTGAATTTGTATATAGGCCAGTTTGAGAAAGTGTAATTTTTGAAATTAGAAATTGTTCTTTTGCCCTATTTCCTAAAGTAGGTTCGCATACTCAAATCATTTTTAAATTTTAGTTTGATTATCGTATTATCAGTTTTAGATCTATTTAGTCTTTTTACTTTTTTATTTGTCACATTTTTTATGACCTAATGAGAGGTAATTTCTAACAATTTTGTATCAATGAAGAATTTGATTTAGAATTTCTTAAAAAATCCTAAACTTTATTTGGAAATTGGTTTTAAGGCTTTAACTATAGATTTATTCCCTCCAATGAAATTTTAATTTTCAACTATTGGACCATTGAGCGAGTCAATTTGGACTCTGTACAATAGTCTCAAAAATAAAACTAACAAGTAAATCTATTTGTTTATTAGTTCTTAATTTAATCCATTCTGTTTCATTACTCATTTTCTTTTAGTGTATCATATATCTATCAAGAAAAGGTAGATATGTGGTGCTATAATAATTGAAATCAATATATTGCATAGAAAAATATGATTTTAATAATTTGAATTGATTTTTGAATTTTCAATAAAGGAAATAATTTCTACCCTCTTACTTTCAAGGTGCTATATGTGCTTATCATTGAATAATGATTTATTTACTTTACTTCTTAATTCATACACTTAACCATAATTCAAAAGTCTAAAAAGATGGTTTACAAAAATACAAATTTAAAATTTTAATTAAGGGAATTTTTTAGGCATAAATGAATAATTAAACAATTTAGATAAAATGACTAATCTTAGTAGGAGAGATTTTAGTAAAAGTATATCCAAGATTTCTTTAATATAATGAATTTTGGTGCCAAGCTAAAAAGGTAAGGATCAATTAATCTCATTAAACATGATTAATAAAAGAAACAAAGAAATTAAAAAATAAGAATCAATTAAATTCATTAAACATGATTAATGGAAATAAAGAAACTAAAAAATAAAATTTCATTAAACATGATTAATAAAAGAAATAAAAAAGCTAAAAATGAGAGAATCAATTAATTTTATTAAATATGATTGATAAAGAAAATTAAAAAAACAAAAGAAGCACATAATAATTTATAAAATGAACATAAAGATTAGTTTGCAAACCACAACAGGAGGGTGGGTTGGTTGTGTGGTTGGGCGATTGGTAGTGTAAGTGAGAGGTCCTACGTTCAAGACCTCCCGCTTACATTAAACCAAAAAATGCAAACAATTTTGAAAATCACAAATTAAAAAAAAAATCCGCAATTCACGGTTTACACGATTTGTACGATTGGATCAGTTTTTGACGATTTGTTGAACATTTTCGGCTTTTATATGGGACTGGATCAAAGGCGTGGTCGGTCGCGGTTTTTGATGGCTTGTTGAACTTCTCCAACTTTTATATGGAGCTGGATCAAAGGCATGGTCGGTTGGTTTTTGATGGTTTGTTTAACTTCTGCGACTTTTATATGGGACTAAATCGAAGGCATGGCCAATTTACAGTTCAATCAGTCAAATAGGCCTATCTAGTTTGGTTTTTAAAACAAAATTTTTTGCTTCTTTCCTTGTCCTTTAACTTAGACATATGTAGTTTTTAGACATTCATGTGGTCATCTAAAATTTAATCCTGTTTTCTCTTGTAAAATTTTATCCATTAGTAAGTGACATTTAGAATTTTTGTTTGTAACAACTATAATTTGTTTTAGTGCCTGTAGTTGTCAAAACTTTATGATGTTACCAAATTTATTTCAAATATTGTATTAAAGAAATGTCAAACTTTAAAAAATACACTGAGCAAACATGAATTTTCTTAAAGATGAAATATGCTCCAAATAATTTATTATTCCTCGGGGAAATATCTGAGATGTCTAATCAAAATATAAACATGGATGATTATGCAAAATATCATTACTATAGACTCATGCTATTTGGCTAGTAAAGCCTTTGCAAGTCCAAATCCACAACTAGAAAATTGGAAGATGGTTTGTACTTCATAGTTGTCAGGATCAATTAAACGAACAAGTACAATATGATCCTAAGTTCCATTAAATTCTTGTTTCTCAGTCTTGCTATATATCAGTACTAACTTTCTTTTAAAAGCATCATAACTAAGCCCATATTCCCACCTACACATATTAAACTTGCTAGAGTGTAGTCAAAACAACAATTTGACAGTTAATGTTTGGGATACAGCACAAGTAATCATATTAGAGTCCATACATATGATGTAAATCAGTTCAACAATGTAGACCTTAATTATTGAGATGTACATCTAAATGTACTATAATATACGTCAAATTGTCTGACAATTTGCTAAATTACAAACTGTGCGGGCCCAAATTTATCCATTACAATCACCATATCAAAGTAAGGAAGATTAACAAGAATTGCATGATAGCAATCATTGATCTAAACATTGGCCTAAAAGCATGTGCTAGGGATTTATGTGTCATTCCAGTAGGATTGGGTATTTCAGCAGCTAGTATCTCCACAGGAAATTTGCAGCTTGGTGTTGAAGGATCGTCCGAGACTAGCTTACCATATCCTTTGTAATCACATGAATTATTCAATACTTTTTGACTCAACCCCTGGAAGCCCATATTAAAACCATATGAAATTCTTTGGGGATATGACAGATTGCTGCATGATCCTCCAGGATCCACTGCCGTACAATCTGCAAGTCTACATGCTTTATCATATAGCTCATTCAAATCCTGGTAAGGATAGCTGCCATCACTGTTTGTGGTTAGATTGTTGTAGATGCACCACCGTTTAGGCATATGTGTGATTCCTATAGCTGATACTAGTCTATCACTACGCCCGAGTCCCTCGAAGTCAATATTGAACTTAGGTTGTCCATCAAAATGGTAGATACCCCAATGCCTCATGAAGGAACCTACATTCTTGTTAATAGCATTCTCATCAGCAAGATTATGGACATATGCATCAATCGAACCGGGACGTCGAGGAGTACCTTTGTTGCTAGTTATAAATTTAGCCAAGCCTTGGTGAAATCTCTGTGCATTTGGTATATTCCCATCTCTGATTCCATCTGTTGGCCATCCAATTTCGCCAATAATTATTGTCGCGTTGGGACATCCTACTTTCCCTAGCGCAACAACAAACTGATCGTACATTACTTCAAGGATATTGGAATAGGTTTTGTCCCCATCTTTGAAAACTGAGGTGGAATTGTTTTCAAAAAATGCAAATTCGGTGTCATTATTGAACAGATCATTTGCATTAAGGAGTGGGAAAATGTCAATCCCAATTGGAGCATCATACTTCTTGATATACTGACAGTGTTGAGTCATGGCAGGTATTAAATCATCCTTGAAACTAGCTTCTGATGGCTTTTGTACCGGAAGAAGAACATCAGCGTAATGACTAATTATTGCTTTAACATAGCCAAAACCTTTGCTATTAAGAGAGTATTGCATCTTCTCCAATACTGGAACAGAAGAAGGATATGTTTTATTAAAGAACCTATTCGACAATGGTTGTGTCCCAATGCAGACATACCTATAAAAACAAAGTGATTCCTTAGAGGGGGGTATGTCCCAATGCAGACATACCTATAAAAACATACCGATAAAAACAAACAAAATTCGAGCAAAAAATAAAAATCTTATGGATGTTGCAGGTAGGCATGAAAGAGAGAGAAAAGAAACTATTCTGATGGCTATTTTTTTAGATTCTTTTTCCAAAAACATTACTATAGCAGTTTTAGATATTCTTTTTGATAAATGTGTAAGTGAAATAATAAAAAAACTTATTGAGAAAACGTATTTGAAATTTTCTAAAAACACATTTCTAAAAGACATATTCAAACAAACGAAATGTATATTTCTATTGCAAAATCAAAAATTTTATTTCATTTGAATATGAGAAACAAAAGCTCTTACCTAAATTGAACAGAATCATTAAATTTTGCAACATTTTCCTCTACCCATGCATTGACAAGCTCTGGAGTATTTGTCTTATCTATATCATCATTAGGCATTGTGATTGACAACCTAATATTTGTCCCTCCAAAGGCTTCCATGACATTGTCGCTTGCGCTAAAAAGCTTCACCTCTTTGATGTTATTTTGCAGAAGCACATCAACCACCATGGATGGTATCATTCTCTGCGTTGCCAGCCTTCCCCAGTTGATGCCTAAATAACCCTTTGCAAAAAGGGTCCCAAATGAAAGAAATGAAAATGCACATAATAAAAGATTGAAGCGATTCATCCCCCTTTTTTTATTAGCTTTGATGACTATGCATGGAGTTTAATTTGGTTCCTACAGGAGGAAGAAAAATGTCCAGATGAATGTGGTGATAAAAGGAAAAGATAGAGGAATGATTTATCAGAGGTTTTTAGTTTTTACAGGTAACGAATTCAACTAATTTTGTCCATAGCTATTTTTATCAAAGGTTTTTAGTTTTTATAGGTAATGAATTCAACTAATTTTGTCCATGGGTATTTTCTCTTTTTGACCAATTATTGAACAAAAAAAAAAGATAATTCAGAAAAATTTGAAGCTAGATGGGTTGGGGTTTCTAAATATTAGTTATTTGTGAGAGGAGAAAATTTGAAGCCAACACATAATTTGCTTATATGTAAAACTTTCTCTCACACACAATTTAATCTTTCCTAGATTCTGTTAATTTTGTTGATGTAGCATTAAAGTAGGATATTGATATGGCAAATTATGGAAATAGCTTTGAACCAATGAAGGACCGTATTTGAATGTTCTAAAATACGTAGTATAATTCTCTACTACACCATATTGTTATGTAAGGGTTTGGCAAAAAATATGTTGATCCCAAAAAAAAACTTAAGGCAAGATCCAATATATTTGACCCGAAAATATATAATTTTATATTTAATTATCTAAATATTTAAACTTTAAACTGGATTAATAGAGACAAATTTTTGCTATAATTTTCTCTTCTAATCATAGCAATAGTACTTAGTACGAGTATTTTATGATTTTAAGCATGTTATTAAAATATTTTTGTATATTTATTGTCATTTCAAATGAAAAATGTTCAAAAAATGAGTTATAGAATGAAAATACAAAATGTTTGGATATGTGAATGACCGAATTCATCATTTTAAAATCTAATACTCAAAAAATACAAATATCAATTTGAGGGACCAAAATGCGTCATCTCAAAATTAATGAACTAAAAAAAGTATACAATATAAATGAAAGGGACTATTTTGATGATTTTTCTATACTATAGATGCCATATAAATTGGTATAATATCTATATTTGAATGTTGATTTAATAGCTTTTCTATTTTTTATAAGCACTTAAACCTTATTTGTTGAACCACAAGTGCAGTTGGACAATAACGTCAGTACTTTTATAGACCTTCTCTCTTCCTCTTTTTCTTATTTCTTTTATTTCTATTATAGACCTTCTACTTTGACATTTTTCTTGTTTTTCTCCTTTTTTTCCCTTTATTTTCTTTTAGTTGCTTTTCTTATTCATTATTTCTTTGCACCACTTTCTCATCATCTCTTTACCTTAGCATTCTTGCAATGTTTTTTTTATGTCCAATCTATTTATTCATCATTTCCATTGTCAACAAGGGATTCATCAAAAGTTTTACCATCTTTACACCTATTGTAGCAATTTAATTGCTCATAAGCAATGTATAGTTTTTAAAATTTATGTTGATTAACTAATTAATTACTTTGCATTGCAATAAGCTACAGTAGATGAATTCTCAAAGGAATAGTTGTGTATATTCTATTTTTTGCCTAGAATATATCTATATTTACGCAAATTTTACTATCCAAAAGAACTATTTTAGAACTTTATTTAGCTACAATTTTTTGCAATTTAATAAGAAAAGAAAAGAATGTAAAACGAGAAGGAGATGTAAGGAGGGAAAGAAAAAGAATGTTCTAAAATACATTCTAAACGCATTTTATATTTTCAACAACCTTTTTGTGCCACATATGTCACATCTCAAAAGGTAAAACGGTATTATTATTTTTTAATAACATCATAAAATACGTAATTCGAACGGAGTCAAGCTTATATTTGTACCTTACTATTTAACAAATTATGAAGTGCTAATAAATGAAATTAAAGGAGTTAAAAGCTCATTAGTGCACATATGCAATTAGGTTTAACATAAATTAGATTAAAATTCTTTCGTCCTATTAAGATTCCATTTACTAAGTTTTAACAAATAACACTTGAGTAATTGAAAAATAGGTAAAAGGAAGGAGGGTGCAAATACATGCTCAATTGAACACTTTATTGCCGTACCATATCACAATGAGAATGTTGAGTTTTTTCCCTTTAGATGTAATATGATATATTGACACATCAGCGGAAGTTTTAAGATCATGGGAGGGAACAACAATGGGTGATTGTCAATGCCAATGATGAGAAATTTAGAATCTATTTCAATATAACATATGACTGAAAAAGTTATGAGAGATTACCACTCAAGGTAGTGAGAATGGTAGGAGAATAGTGAGCGGCAGGAACGAACCAATGGTTACCAGACACAATTGTCTCATGCTATCAAGGGCCAAAATAGACCACTAAAATACGTAGTGATTTATATATTTTAACGTTTGATTTGTACATCTTACTCAGACTGAATTTACTTAAATTATTTCATTTATATAAATCACTTAAACTAATATACTCATGTGATAGGATCCAAGGAGCACGTGCACACGTGGAGCATTGCCTAGCGCGTTTCAAGCTAAAAGAGAAATCATTCATCAATGGTATAGGCATGCATGAATGCTGTATAAGTGATGCATAAAGTTGAGCATGAATGTTGGGCTTGAGTTACGTGATGATCAAGTTAGTAGGTTGGGTCGAGGATTAATGTATTGGCTTTGAATCAAATCTAATTAAGATAGCCCAATTGAAGTCTCTAAGCTATCTATAATAAGCATACAAGAGGCCGATTACTTGGACTTACTTGGAGGGCTCTTGAAGTTGCTAAATAGAGGCCCAATGGAGCTTAATGTAGGATATCCAGCCCATGAACTGCTCTTGGACGAATTTTTAGATCATTTTTATAGTTCTTTATTTCTTTGTTAAGTTTCCTAAGTCCTTACAAGTTGTAACTTTTAGATAATTGCCAAATTGTGATAGATTACAACTAGTTTTAGTAATTTACTTTATTTAAGTTTCTAGACTTTTCTTTATATGAGTTTGTAAGTCTATAAAAGGTATGGTTATTGTTCATTTGATTTTTAATAAGATTGATGTTCATTTATTTTGTGAGTTCTCATATTGAGAGTTTCTTCGGTTCTTTACTGATTAAAAACTACACTCAATCTTGTTGAGTGATTCCAAGATCAAAATTCAAGTTTAGAGTTTTATTCTTGTTTGATCAAGTCCTTAGAGTTATTAGGTTAGATATATTGAACTCGCTCCAATTGGTCCTAACTTGGTGTCTTTAAGTTCGAGATTATTCAAGGGAAAGATTCGAAGCTCATGTACTTGGATATTCAAGCGCTCTTGGCTATTCCACAACTCCGCGCGTATCACTGTGAGTTATGATACTTTAAATTTTTATATAAAGATGTCAAATTCAAATAATAAAAAATAAAAATAAATTGTATGAATAATAAATAAGATGCATAAATCATTTTGAAAAAAAAAATATTTCGTTTGAAATTTCATTACAAAAATCTAGACTTATGTTATGTCCATATTTCAAAGTACAACAAATTATTTTTGATGAATAACCGGTTATTCATGTCACCAAATGGTATGAATTATTTGTAACAAATTACAATTTGTTAACAACTTTACACATGGTTAAACTCTAACCCCACAATTGGTACATAAGAATGGCTTGGAATGGAAAGCCATTCCACTCGGAATATCTTTCCACCCATAATGGGTTGGAAAAAAAATTTCCATTCTAGTGTTTGACAACTTAAGTTAGAATGAAATGTGTGTTTTCTTTCCAATGTTTGGTATAATCATATTTTGATGTCAGAATGGAATAAAATATATGCTGATTTGACAAAAGTGCCCTTAATTCTTTAAAGTGGATATATATTTTTTTATGTGTGCTATTGTGTACATAAAAGAAATCGTAACATTTTTAATTTAACAATAATAATGTACTTATTATAAATAATTCAATTGAATTAATTATTTAAATTTTATAATATAAATAAATATTGTAAATATTTATATTTTTTAGTAGCATAACTAGCAAGGTAGGAAAATTTGTGATAAGAAAACCAACATATTCTCTATTTATGTAATTTGAAATATCAAGATCATAAAAAAACATCATTGATTTTGTCAAAGTTGAATCAAGCAAATAAAATTTTGACTAAATAAGAACTTACCAAACAGGTTGAGATTGTTGAGTGTTTGCAAAATCCTCTATGTCTACTGGCGAAGAGGAATTTGGAAGTAGCAAAGAGAGTAGAGAGCGAGAGGAATAAGGACGGTGACTAGTTCAAAAAGAAGGGGATGAGGGTAAACTTGTCGTTGTTCAATATTTTTGTTTTCTAGGATAGAGTGGGAAAGGCTTTCCTTAGGTTTTTGTAAGGAATGGGTTTTCCAGGAAAAAGGTGGAATAAGCATTATTGGGAAAAAGAGCTTTCCAACTTCAAAGGTCCATACCTAAATATGGAAATGAAATAGAAGAGTTAGAAAGCCCTTTTCATTCCAGGTAATTCCCACGTACCAGACATGGGGTAAGCGAAATCCAGCAAGCCTTCCTAGATGGGGGGTTCGAACCCGACCTAAACAGTTAAAAAAATAGGAAGAAAAAATAGGAAGGGATTCAAGTCACACCCTAAATTGTATGTGACAAAAATTTAAGAATCATATCTAGCACAAAACCCCACACTCTAGACAAGTTTGGGAATTAGTTAGGTACACACAAATTTAAATTTGTGAGTTAGGTAGGCACATTGAGAGCTAAACTAAATTGTGTGCGATAAAAAGTCTAAAAATCATATCCTAACACAAATTTAGAAGTCTCACCTCAACTGTATGAGGTCACACCATTCCAATTGGGCCTCTCATTCTAATTGTATGAGGTAAAAATATATTGTAGTGAGAATTAATAATTAAAAAAAATTATGTATGATCGTTCGATAATGATTTGATGGACAGTTGTCCTATCGGCTCCCAACCTTATAGCTAATCCTTAAAGAAAAATTATAAATAAATTCGATTTACAGCTTTACTTATAAATTTTGTAATTTAAAAAAATAAAAATATTTTTATATTAACATGTGTTACTTTACTTTGACGGTATTTTAAATCATATGTTCGTGGTCTTGGTCCTGAGTATCTCCCAACCCTTTGGTGTCACAAAGTATCTATGTTAGAAACGGCGCCTTCAGTCATCGTACAAAAGGAAAGAGTAGTATCAAAACTGGCACAACTCTTATCCCTTCTCCCTCTACCCCTCGCACTTCCATTTGCCTGTTGCTTGAGAATTTGTACTTGTTCTCTCGCTCATTTGGTACTACTCTCTCCCCACCTTTCTCTCTCTCTCTCTTATACACACACTCGCCACACTCATTTATATGTATATGTTTGTATGTACATGAATAAGCAAGCAAGTATATGCTTCTTGAATTGTTTATTACTATCTGCATCAATTTTCGCTGATATTTGGGGTTTATTCTTTTTTTTTTGGTTGTCAATTTTAATAGTTTTTAATAATATACTTTATTTATTTATTTTTGCTTTATTAATATGTGTATTAAAAAAAAGAGAGGAGAGAGCGAAAGAGTACACTGGAGTTGGATGGGTCCTTTGACGTTAGCCTTCGATGCAAAGAACTCTTCCGTTTCTTCTTCAGGTAACTAGTATTTCTCAAATTCATATCTGAATTTTATAATTTTTTATTTTTTTCATATTAATTGTATATTTTATTTGATTAATTTTGTTTTATTTCAATTGCGATATAAGTTGCTCTGTTTTTGTTTTTGGTTTTTAATTTAAATTAAAGTTATGGACTTTCATGTGCTTTGCATTGCATCATTTTGGGCTTTGTATGTGAATATATTATGCTAATTATGTTGTTTTTGATGATGTGATTTTTGGAATGCATTTCAAGACTGATGATATTGTAGGATTGCTGGATGTGAATGAATTTGGAGGTTCTTGTAACGAAGCCAAAAAAATGACTTGATTGACAGATAGCGACTTAACTTTTTTCCTTGGCAAAGGGATGATAATGTAGTTTTTCTATATTCTTAAAAATGAGGAGAAAATTGCACATGGAAAATACTTTATTCAGCACTAGATAAATATGGTTGCCTTGTTGAACGTGTGCTCGCTGCATTGATATGCATGGTCTGGGTGTGTATAACATACATATAAATATGTCGATTCCAATTAATTTATTTGGAGTATTATGATTATTTTGGTAGTAATTCATTATCCCTCTGTAAATTGGGGATTTCCAATGTCTACAAATTATTAGCTAAAGTCTGTCTCGAATGTCAATTGGGGAAATTTAAGAGACTGGTGTTGCATTGATTAATGTGTGAGAGGAAGCTTGGAGAAGATGAAACATAAAGGTTTTCGTATAGGAAGAACAGTGAAATGCAAGTTTTGGAGTTTGAATATAGCTGGAGGTGCAACAGCCAGTGGTGAACTTTTACTGTATTGGTTTATGACTAGGTCAAACTGCACAGTATTGGTGCAGTGAATTAAGCTGGAGCATGCAATTAGTAATGCTCTATACAAACTTCATAATTTTCTTTTGTTGTTGTCCTGCGATTGCTCAAAGTCCCAGGGTCTGATTAGGATTTAAGGAAAATTCTCACGTTTTGAATGCCAGTTTATTGATTTTTCCTTCTTGTATTTTGTGGCTTCTTGTTTGAGCAGGCAATCTGGTTTTGCAGATATGTTTAATAGGAAACTGCAAAATATTCAGTTCAACTCCAAAAAGGTTTTTGCATCTGTCAGCACCCAAGAAGGGAAGCCATTTGATTTCTTCCGTACCTTAGTTGGTAAGCTCAAAATTAAGTAATTTATTTCTGGTGATAACTTTACTGAAATGCATGTTAATGCTCTGCTGAGAGCAAGAATTTGACACTTCCCAAATGGGCCGCAGCGTGGTGGAAAGGTATACAAATGAAATGCTATTCAGTAGTTGGCCTTGCTGCCAAGCAATTGGCCTACTTCAGTGAATTGGTATATATGTGCTGAAATAACTTGCAGGAGGCATGGGCAATTTTTGTTACCGATATGCTAATATAGTTGGACACACAAACTTAATCTTGCCAGTACAGCAGCCTACTTTTTTTTTTTTTTAAATTTAAGAACTTGCAAATGTTTTGATATTTCTTCAAGAAATGCGTATTAATTTGTACGTTTGTGCCATTTTACGACTGCTAATGTACATTTGACCAAACTTCGTATCTTGCTATGATATGTTGCTCTTGGACTACCCTTTGGGTTAATTGTTCCTGGTTTTGAGTTCTAAGAGCTGTTTTACCATCCCATAAAAATACATGTCTGCTTAAAGTGCTCTTATTGGATGTTTCTTCTTAGTGCGCATGCTACTTATCTCTCAACTTGTTAAGCCTATAAATTTTAATGAGTACGTGACATATGAATGATTAAAATGAAAATTTCCCTTAGCAGTGAGGAACAGGACTGATGATGCTGCATTTTCAATCATATTTACTATTAAATTTGCACCTTTTCTTCTTGTGCTTTCCGTCTCAAGACTCCAGTAGGACTCTAGCATTTGATTTTTTCTTTTGTAATTCTTGAAGGAAGGGAGAAAAAGAAATTTCATAAAAGTACTAAATTTCTAGAGAATTTTATTCACTGATATAAGATGTTTACTTGAATTATACAGTAAATCAATACTATGTGTTCTCTCATGAAGATTTATAATAAATTTAGAACAATGCACCTGTGAAATTATTGGCCTTTGCAGCACCAGTTAGAAGCTCAGGCGCAAGAAATTATTTTTTTCTCTATTAAGTTTGGACTAGCCTGTGTCCCTTTATAAGAAATTTTTTCCAATGGTGCATTTGCCGACATTTTGAATTCCTTCACTTCTAATTACATTAATCCTTGCAGATGGTGTCATAGCAGGAGGCACAGCAGGCGTCATTGTTGAAACAGCTTTATACCCTATTGATACAATAAAGACGCGGTTGCAGGCAGGTGAACTATTTGAAGCATTTTAATACACCCAAAATAATGACGAAAATCTCATTATAATATCATGTAGTTTCACAACCAAATGCCTCATGTTACCATGATCAATGGCTGCTGCAGAATGCATCCAGCATTTATATCTTTGTGAAGACAATTCATGATAGAACTTCCTTTTCTTTGAAGGAACAAATTGTGGTCGTTGTTAGTTGGCTCAAGAATTTGTTTTATTAGGGTTTGAGTAAAACACGCTAAAATGAATATGAAAGTGAATTTGAGTTGGCCGCTTCTCGCCTTTTTTTACCAGTTTCTAGTCATGACACAGAAAATAAATTGAACTTGTTTCTTAGTCAGTCACAAGATCTACTGCAGGCTTGCAGAATTAATTTGTTATTCTAATGAGAGATTTTTTTTTCAGCCTTTCTTTTGTATTACCCTTTTTGTGGTAGCTGATGAAAGATTTTTCTTCGATTCTAAATTTTATGTACCATAACACAGCAGGGAAATTATTCATCTGAGTATGTAAATGATAAATTACTTTTTTTCTTTTGAGTTGGAAAGGCCCTACTGGGCAGACAAAGAAAGGGAGATCAAGGAACAGTCTTTCATCTGCATTCAAATTCTTGGACAAATGTTGCTCCTTAAGTTTTATCTTATAATGATTTTGGTCTATGAAAAATATGTAGGCAGTTCATGGAGGGAGAAAAATAAATCTTAAAGGACTGTATTCTGGATTGGCTGGTAATCTTGCTGGAGTCCTGCCGTAAGTTCTCATTAAATTTCATTATTTTATGTTATGTGGTCTTGTATGTCGTCTTTGGGTTATTTCTCCTTTAATGTCCCAATCCCAAGGTTTTTACATAAACTTTTGATTGTCTAATTTTTGGTCTTTTAGCTTGATTGATTCATTGTTATCTTATTTGCAGAGCAGTTGTTTTGAAACTTAGGAATCGAATTTAATGCACTCTCTGGGATGTATCTGGAACATTGAGCTTTTCTGCTTTTATTTTCTTAAAGAAAATGGTCAAGAATTTGTTAATTTTTAGAAAGTTGTAGAGTTAGGCAATAGATAAATCAAATAGGTAATTGAAAACGATGATTTCTTTGGAGTTGTCATTCACATTGAAAGTAAACTTGGGTAGAATTTTCAATCAGTGGTGGAGCCAAGGTCGGGGGCCGGGCAATCTCCCACCAACATGCAGAATGCTAATATACCTTTTAACAGCAAAGATCATTATAAAATGACATCTGTATTCAGGTTTAAATAGGTTCAAAGCTTTTGTTGAGGAGAATGAGTATGAAATTTAAATTTTTTAGGGCAATGTGTAGTTAGAAAAGAGAATTGGGGGGGGGGGGGGGAGTAAGGGCAATTAGGGAGCATCTTCAAGAATTTTCTACCTAATAAGTAAACTTCTCAAAGTTGAGGAAGGGTGGCGCCATCCTCACATGTCTCTGCAACTGTTTTCGATCATTAGTAGTGGCTTGTGAAGTAGTGCTTCTCTTGTTATAAAAAATTTGGATATTAGATTAAATACGGCCCTCTACGTATGTAACATATGAATTACACTTTTTTCTCTGTGTTAAGAGAGAGGGCCCAACATTTCCAGGATACCTGAATGGATCCCTGTACTGACACGGTTGATGATTGAATTGATTTATTTTCGGCTTATTGGCAAGTAACTTTGAATTTTCATATGACACATTAATTTTAGAGGCTAAGTGCATGATGCATTATTGTCCTTATAAACAAACTATATTAATTATTTCTTGCTTTTCTGCTTGTTATGTTTGACCATCAGTTATGTGGGTAGATCGGAAGAAAAGTGATACAGTAGATATATTGTGTCATCGTGAGCTAATAGATCTACAGATGCAGTTGACCACTATCATGAACATTTCTTCAATCTACAGGGCCTCTGCTGTTTTTGTTGGCGTATATGAACCCACAAAGCAAAAGCTGCTGAAGCTTTTCCCTGAAAAGTTTAGTGCTGTTGCCCATCTGGTGAGAATAATATCTTGTGGCACCCTACTGTTTATCTGGCAACAGTTGAAGTCATTAACATAAACTCTATCCAGGCGCATGCCTTTACCTTTGTCGGTTCTTACTTTGTTAATGTTTAACAAAATTGCATGTTCTTACTTTCTTATATGTTTAAACCCATTTGTTCCTAAGGCATAAAATTGCAAAACATGATAGAAAAGACTGGACAGGTAAAAGAAATGTGACCAAATTGTTCACGGATGTGAAGATGCATCGCAGCTATTTCATTTACTTTCTTCAAAGATCCTTCATATGATGCTTTTAAAAGGAACACTGTTTATTTATTGCCACTCTTCCAGTTGAATTTTGTAAAGAAAGGGACAAAAAGAAAAAAGAAAAGGAAAAAAAAAACAAGGTTAGAACAAGAATTGACTCATGAAAAGTTTTGCTTTCTCACATTTGTTGGCTTTTCCTTTTAAGGATCTATTTAACTTACTGTGAATGTTGCTGGACTTGGCATCTATGAAGCTCTGGTGGTTAAATATGTGGCATACTAGTTCGATTTATTTCCCCTTTAGAAATTGTGCCTGCACAGACAAGAATAGAGAAGTGGTGTCCGAAGTATGAATAACAGGATAACAGTAAACAATACAAGAATACTTTTAGAACAGCTATATGAGCAGTTGTGCTAAATGATGAAAATGTTGGGCAACCAAGAAACGATATGATAATAAACTGGTTGCAGATAGGTCCACCACTTTGATATAGGACTAGAGGTGTGGGAACGTAACAGTAAATAGTTAATGAAATTTTGGGAGGTCTATGCTTTATATAGCACTTGACCAGAGTCTATATGTGTCATAAGGATCAATCTAGCTGATCTCACCTGGTGTAGGATAAGGCTTTCGATAAGTTGAACTCAGAGTGATGGAAACAGCTAGAGTATGAACTCTCAATAAAGAACTCAAGTTGAAAATCTTCATGTAAAATGTTTATTAGAAGTATTTAACCAATGATACATTAAAGGAAAGTGTTTCTTTTTTATGGGAAATTTTGAATCCTTAGAAAATGTAAAGCTGTTATTTTTATTGATGAATATCCTGAGTAAACTTCATTTTCACATTCAATGATGCAGCAGAAGTTATGGTGGGTTCGATAGAGAATTAAACTAATTTCTTTAGGATTTATGGATTGTAGGCAATACAGTTTAAAGTACAAAATAACGCATGAAACAAATATTAAGTAAATTTGGACAGAGAAATTAAGGTAAACTGCTGTGAACTAAAATCAAAGAAGGAGAACAAATTAAGAAGCTCTAGGAACCTCTCCTAGGCACCTTTAGGCATCAGACCCAAGGCTAGGTTGCATCACACAACCTTCAAGAAACCGACAATGTCTGCAGGAATTTTTTATTAATCTGGAAACTGATTTCTCTTGTAGGAGAAACACTTGTTTATAGACTCCTAAGACAAATCCTATTGTGATTAGATTCATCTTTTATTCCCTATAGGAATAACAATCCTTTCCTGACCCTATTGTTACCACTTCCTTATTTGACCATGACACAAAAATAGAAATATACTCAAAACTGAAAAATTCCTGCGACACAGCTAAACTACCAAAATACCCCTACTCAAATTTAGAAAAGACCTAAAACACTTAATATAAGATTCGTACTTATAAAACTGAAATAAAGACTCTTAATCCAACTCTTAAGTAGGCTTCTTTTCTTCTAAAGCATGCCAAATCAAGGCTTGGGAGTTTGAAATATTTTTACCCCTTTGTAATATTTTTACCCGGTCTTTTGTAAACTTTAGTGGATTGTTGCCACTTATCCGCAATATTAGCAACATTGATCTGTAACTGCAGAATTATACTTCAAGTCTAAGGCTTGAATTTGTTGGGTTTAGATTCTTGTTGCTATAGATAGCCTCATTAAACCTCATCAGATTCTTCTGCAGTCTTAGTCATCTTGGTTCAAAATGGAAGTGCGCTCACTTCTGACCAAAGGCATATCTAAAACTTTTCTGTGAGTACCCAAAACCATAGCATGCTTCCTAAGGGTAAAATATATTTTATGCAATGAAATCAATTGTTTCACCTGAGCTTTGGATATTGGCTGAGTTTCTATATATTTGATCTATGTTTGCAAGACACTGTTAGACATTATCTAGTTGTTTTGTAGCTTGTACCCTAGTTTACTTATGAAGGTGCTGAATGTTATGTAGACTGCTGGTGCTATTGGAGGTATTGCTGCATCTCTCATTCGTGTTCCAACAGAGGTGGGTGATTTTATTTTGATAGTTCATGCTGTTGTGGCTTCACCTTTCAGATTTCTTTTCCTTCTGATTGGTTAATCTGCTGGTGCAGGTTGTCAAGCAACGGATGCAGACAAGACAATTTGTTTCTGCACCTGATGCTGTTCGTCGAATTGTTTCCAAGGAAGGTTTCAGAGGTCTTTATGCGGTAGAATGGCTTTTCTATTCTATACTTCAGTAATGATTTAATTTTTCCTCAATCCTTTACCATGGAGATGTTTAATTCTTCGATCTTCTGATGATTATTAATGAAGCCTTTCTACAGCCAGAGGGTGGCTAAGCGTTGATTAGTATTATATGTAGATATACACTTTGCACACTTCTTAATGGCTCCAAATATAGCTTTAAAAAGCAAGCATGACAATATTTTTTTAACAATTTTTTTCCTTTTTAAGTTTTATTTTACTCTAAAGAATGGATTTTAACTTGTAAGATACTGCATTTGTAGGGATATGGATCATTTTTACTGAGAGATTTGCCGTTTGATGCAATACAATTCTGCATCTACGAACAGCTTCGAATAGGTTATAAGCTGGCCGTAAGTGTTCTCGCAGATGAATATGCTTGAATATTTGTTTTGGTCCTCAGGTCAAGATGCTTCAGAGTGCTTCCCTGCAAATAGATTGGATGATCTTGTCATTCGTGAGACACCACGCCCCCTTGGAGCAGGGACCCTAAGCATTTTCATATCATTGATCCCAAAAGAATTATTTAAATCTGATGAATATCTGCATAACGAGTCTGTCTTATGTTGTTGACAAAGCATTATTTATTTATTTATTTTTTAAATGCATCTCTCTTGCATATTGATGAGCTTGTTCTTCATTTATGAAGTAATCAGATTGCATGATATCTTGAAATTTTGATCCCAACTGTAATGATTTGGTGATGGATGTTTTCTTAGTAACTGCCATTAAAACCTTTTCTTTTATGTGCTGTTTTTACCAGGCAAAGAGAGATTTGAATGATCCTGAGACTGCTGCCATTGGTGCTTTTGCCGGTAACTTGACTTCTTAATACCCTGTTTTTCTATCTTTTCAGTTGAAAATTTTAATTTGTTTATCATCTTCACATTGCAAAATACATTTGGATCTCAGTGAGCTGACTGGCAATACTAAATGAATTGTCAAAATAGCAATTAGCACACAATGACATCACGTGATAGGTCTGCTGCCTGTTTTGTAGGACATGGCATCTCATTTCATACTTCTGATCCCTCTTACCATCTTAATTGTTGAAGTGCATAGGCAGTGGGGGGAAAATTTGACGTGGTAAAGAAAAATTGTGCGAGACTTCTCTTGATTGAGAAATGAGGAGAAAGAAAATTTAATGTTCTCTTTTGTTGGCCAAGGAAAAAGTAGGATCTATCAAACAATTCCCAGTCATGGACTTTGTGGGCTGCATAATCCAAATTTTATACATTAAGAACTCTAAATATTTGAGATTTTTCACTTTGATTAAGATCTCCATTCCATCAATGATATCATTAGATATATCACACTCTTTCTTTTCCCTTTCCCCTTATCCAGTTCGCTCATGCTCTCCCTGCCAAAAGGAGAAAAAGAACACCCCCCCCCCTCCCCCCCCCCCCCCCCCCAAAAAAAAAAAAAGGGAATCCCAACTAAAATGTTCGGGAAATTTAAAACGAATATGCAACTTTTATTTCAGTTCTACATTTTCATTTGCAGTTTGTGGTACTTCAATGTATTATGATATTGGTGTGTTGTAACTGTTCAATACAAATTTTTTCATAAGTTTGTGAAGAATTTGGCATGTAAGTATCCGTTGTTTTGTAATGTCAAACGCGTAGAAGATGGGAGGGGATGTAGACATTTTTATGATTAATGAATGAATGCGAATACTGTTCTTTTGGATTTTGGTTCCGTAGCCTGGATTTGGATTTTAATTTCGTGGTCATGAAAAAAAACTCCTGAATTATTTTACTTACTATATATCACTCTGTGCAATAATAGCATATTACCTACATTTGTAGGCGCTCTAACTGGAGCTATAACTACACCACTGGATGTGATCAAGACAAGGTTAATGGTCCAGGTATCGTTTTTAAAATACTTTTATGTTCTTCACTTTCTTTTACTCCTCTCTTCGTTCTCTATTTTCATGAACCTTTATGCAATGTTCAGTCATGTTGCTTGCTTATCGAGTTTGTTCCATGAGCTGGTATGAGTTATTAATCTTGTAGCCCTATAGGGATCAGCAAACCAGTACAAAGGCATATTTGATTGTGTCCAGACCGTAGTAAGAGAAGAAGGGCCTGCTGCTCTTTTAAAGGTACAAGTGTGTTATCAATGCTTTTGGTAATGTATCGGGTTCATTTTGACCCTACAGTACGGAGATGTGTTTATTGTTTTGCAATCAAATAAAACTACATTTTTGTTTATTAAGCTATGGCATCTGAAGCACTGTACTTGTTGTATCTTTTATCTCTCACCCTTGTGCAGGGCATCGGGCCGAGGGTGTTGTGGATTGGCATTGGTGGTTCGATATTCTTTGGTGTCCTTGAGAGAACGAAGCGTTTTCTGGCCCAGAGGCATAATACTAGTAGTGATAAAACTTCGAACACAAAGCAGGAATGAAAACTTCTGTCGTAGATGACTAATTGGTGCATTGCTTGTTTTAGGATGAGAAAGTTTAGAAATTGAAAACGATTACCCGGATTATCTTTTGCTTGTTTTAGGATTAGAAAGTTCAGAAATTTTGTTTATACTTAATGTCTTTATATTTGATATTTCTTCTCCTTGTTAAATCTAAATCTAAGATACAAATTGTCTCGTTTTGAACAGAAGCACTTCCACAGAACAAATGTTTCACGTAAAATTAACATTGTCTTTCGTAGCTTTATAGAATTCGAAATTGCAACATGTTATTCATGTTTCATAGAATGTGTAAATAAAAGTTAGGGGATTAAAAAGAGGATACAGCCATAGAAACAGAAGCGGCAAAAATAATGGTCAGAATTAACTATTTAGAACAATTTACGTGGTATTGCACAAAGTTATGATTTGGAACCAATGCGCCTATAATCTGATCGTTGCTCAATAAGCTTCCCATATCGTGAGGAAAAATGATGTAATTTGTCATGACGGCAAATTTTCAAAATTTGATTTTTTTTTACCAAATGTGACCATGAGACTTTTCCGAACTATTGCAACGGAAGCCATATATTTCTTGCTATCGGATTGCATCTCATAGATTTTCCCGCTGCATCACTCCTTGGCAGGCATTGGAACTATTCTCTTGAGCTAGTCTTTTTGGCAATTATGTTAATGATTTGTTGGACTGGTCCTCCTCCAGTATTGTTTTGTCAATCCCTCTTTTGCAGACTATGTCCCCTCCATTTCTTTAATTCTTTGGGTCACTCCCTAAGATGAATTCGCGAAGGAATTCCTTTTGATAATTTCATCAATGAAGTTCTGTAGGACGCAATCATTCGTGTTGTTTATATGGTAACTGTGGAATAAGCACCATTTATTTTTATTCCTGCAATTGGAGTCTTCCTTCATGGGTGTTGGCCACTTGGCTTGGCATAAGACTCATTTCTACCTCTGAGCCAAAATGTGTGTAAGAATGGTATTGAGGGGAGTAATTTTTCGGCGGACCATGATCTCTTGATCCGAGTTGGGTTATCAATAGCCAGTCTTTCTACCTTCCTTCTTAGCATCTAGGTAGCTGCTCTTCCTTTTGCAGACATTTTCCTTCTCATCAAGTAAGGGCTGTGGGCTCCTGCCTCTAAATCCTAAATCATCTTTTTGTCTCTGGGGTTAAGGGGAAGAGGTCTTCTCTTCTCTAGCTATATAGTATAGTGCGCTTAGTTGTGGACGAAGTTGTTAGAGTAACGTGTAGAGGATTCTGAAGTTTTCTTGTTCTTGAGCAGTCTTTTCTGTGTTTACCATTTTAATTTTTCCAGTCCTTTGCATTTCCGTTCTTTTAGCTATGACTTCTTGTTTGGTTCCCACAAACAGTGCCAGATGTTGATACCAAAAAATAGATACCGGCAAATCCTCAGTTGGACCTTCGCGTACACTAATTCCTAATTTCTTGACTTGCAGGAAGAGGCGTGGCTAATTCTTAGATGCATTGTGATATTTAATTCAGTATTAGTAGGAAAGTAGTGTGGATCTTTAAACACTAAACAAAATTGAACTTAATCAATTTAAAATAACTTAAAAATAAATCTACCTCAATGGCCCATACATTGGCCATTTACTGGCCTTTCCTGAGTTCTTGATATAGTAAGCCAATCAGCGAACTTTGATCGCGTATGCTAAACCCATGTAATTCATACCATGTTTCGCTGCATCATTAAATGTGTTTGACTGTTTTCAGAATTTGAGATGTAGATGAAGCTTGCAACAAGTTGAAAATTGAAGAATTTGTTGCTTTTCTGGTGATTTTACAGATATTTATACTACAAGTTTTTGATCATTTGGGGAATTCTACATGTGCTTAATGAACATTATTATTAGCTTTTACAGTAGAAAACCATGGTACGAAGAATAATAGGACATGCATATCCAGCAGGTGAAGTGTTTTGCTTAGGAGAGTGTTTAATCTTGACTACTACCAAAATCCAATTGAGAAAAAAGGGGTTTGTTTCAATTACCAGCTGCCATCACAGAAAGTACAATGAATTTGATAATATAATATAAGTGGAATCGAGCAAAAAGTAAACCACCTAGTGGTCGGGGAGATTCTTAAAGTTTACTACCGCAGGTCTTGGATCAAATCCCACCTGCGACCGTTAGAAATTTTAGAAATTTGGGCTTAAGAGGAGGAGGGTTAAGTAGATTTCAAAGAGCTATATCTCCAATTGTTAATGGACAAACAATCTGATACTTTACCCAATATACCATTGACAGCTTTACCTTACTTGTGTGAGACAATATACATTTGTAATAGTGATTGTTCAAAAAAAAAAAAAAAAAAAGCAAAAATAAGTCCACAACATCTTCGCCCGAAAAGTGCCCAAGGACTGCTCTAATAGATATTAAAACACACTTTTTCTTTGACAATTTCGTGAAATCAAAATGCGCTTGAAACTTCGCAGTTGATGGCTAATAAACAATTTATGATTGATTTTAACAATAAAAAAGATTTGGCACAAAGAATAACAGAACAAAGAGTACATGGGTAATTAAAGATTCTAGAGAAAAATCAATCCAAAATTGCAAGATACTGATACTGCCATATTGATAACACATCTTACAGCCAAAACGACAGCCACAACAAAAGAAGTGAAAACCATAGTCATTCAGATTAATTTGCTTGTTGAAGATATATTTATGTACATATTGTACAATTCTAATCATGTACATTTCTTACAGGACAAAATTTCACTCACACACTCAACAAGCTGGCCCCAAAATTAAAATTGCTGGGGGAAAAAAATCAACAAATGATATGCCAAAACTGCAGTAGACTCACAAGATTTCAATCAAAAGACGGCCTGCCTAATCTTTCAAGAATTGATGCTGCTTACACTAAGCTATATTCCTGGAGAGAACTCCAAACTCATTGAGAATGCATGATTTCCATTTACTGATTTAGTGCCGATCACAGCAGATCTGTCATGATATCATCTAGCAGCACTTACCAAATTGCAATTTAAGATCTAAATTTCATGTCATCCATAAGCAAACTTTCACATCAAAGGAAGATAAGCTCCACCATGCCCTTTTCTCAGGACAAGTGGCCCTGCATTTTCAGGGACCTTATCCAATGCCTTATTACATGAATCAATGACATCACCAAACCCGGTGGCTATTGTAGCCATTTGCAACCGCAGCTTCAAGTCCCTAGTCCTTTTCAGCAAACATCTAAATGATCTACCAAGGTACTTTGCCCACTCAGCTGGCAGACCTCCCCCGGTCAGCCACACAGAAAATTGGGATTGATCCCCTCTAGCAGCAACCTCAGTCCTATAAAATCTTGCAAGCTCAACAAGCATCGAGGCCTGGAGAGGGAGTACAGCAACGAACTCTGCCACAAACTGTTCAGTTAGTTCTGGTTTGAGCATTTGGTTCCAAAGTACCAGGGCCCACTCACCAGGCTGGTTGAGACTATAGGCTTCAGCAACAACAAGTGCCTCTTGGAAACGAGATTGCTCAACAAGTGCTCGTCGTGCATTAGTTTCAGATAGGTTGAGCCATTGCAAATCTGGCATTCGTATCTGAAGAGAGACAAGTGATGCCTGACCGCAAGCCTTTCGTGTTTTATTGCCAGCATCAATTGAGGAGTGAACTTCAGCAGCTTCAATAAAATAACGCATGGATTCCAGGAGATCATCAGTTTGATCCTTGTCATATCGAAGGAACCATTGTTGAGACGATTGTTCTGCACGTGACTCCAGAAGAGCAGCAGTTTCATGCTTCATGTCAAAGTGATTATAAACCTGAAGAAAAGCCCAAAAGAAACGGATATCATACAGCATGAAAGAGAGAGCTGCATGGTTTTAGCTTTTCAGATTTTCCAATTGCAAGAATTAAAGAATTGACTATTCTCAACTGGGGAAGGGATGAAAGGAACAGGAAAACCAATTGAACCCATAATCCTTGACAGAAAAGCAAAATTTTCTATTTTCAGCCAATGTTGTTATCTTATTTGGATGAAAATTAACAAACAAGTACCATGGCAAAAGTGTCAAGATCATGGGGGTTATCTTATTTGGATGAAATTAACAAGTACCATGGCAAAAGCGTCAAGATCATGGGGGTTGAATTGCTGGAGCGATGTAAGAACAGCCATTCGAAATCCTCTGACCGCCTCAGCAGTACTGGTATTTGCATCTGCGGCAGCAGAATACTTTTGAAGAAGAAGATCCAGTTGACCATTTTCAATAAGAATTCCGAGTATGAAATTCAGCGCATGGAAATTCCCCACTCCAGTTATCAAACGAGCCAAGCAAGTGAAATCACCCTCAGATACATAAGCTTCTACCCTGGTTGCCGCAAGAGCTACAAGAACATCAACTCCATCCAGGCATGCTGATGATTTGTAGAAGTGGTGGGATAGTATCAAAAGCTCAACCTGAAACATCAATCCCGAGAAAAAAATCCTTAACCCTCCTTGTGACATTGCATCTGATATTTTTATCTTGGACTGTAGGTCTACTAGAAATAGCAAAAATTAGGGGTGTGACCTTCAAAATATTGGTCCATAGGTCTACTTGAAATAGCAAAAATAGGCGTTTTGCACATTCAAGGTCACTAAACCATGACAAATAATTGGTTGAAATATATTAGTTTTGAGGAAAATAACTATAAACTTTCAACACATTCAGGGTCACATCTCATTTACTTAGTTGTAAAAATACAAGATCAGTAAAATTTTCAGGGACTAAAAAAAAAAAAAAAATCCTCAAGGATGTGAGAAAAATGTGCAGTCAAGATCTTATTATTGATTTCCTTATGTCCAACAATGGTGGAATTGTTGCAACTACTAAACCCATTTACTTTATGGTAAAAATACACGACCAGAAAAATTTTCAGGGATAAAAATTCCTTAAAGTATACCCAAGGATGTGAGAAAAATGTCAAGTCAAGATCTTATTATTGACTTCCTTATATCTAAATATGGTGGAATTACTGCAACAACTAAAACCTTGTCAAAGTTAAGCTGCATTTCATCTCAGAACACTAGAAGCACCAACGGAATTCAAAATACACGCATTTTCATCTATGAATACTGAGAAAAAAGTATTAATATGCATAATGGAAGAATTTACCATATGTCACTATCTTAACAAAATATTACAACAGCAACTCATCAAATAACTTTGTTTCAGAGATGCAAGTAACATTAAAAATTCTGTTAAAAACATAAAATGAAAAACTACTTAGAGTACTTGATAATCTCACAAACCCGTACATTTAGTCTAATTGGAAAACTTTTTCTTACTCTTAGACCCAAAAGACCTACTAAAGGAGGACCCACAATTATCTTAACCTTTGCGAATTCCTCCTAAAACATGGATTGAACCTGTTTAAATGTAAAATTTCCCATGCATACAATATATAATCCTGGTCTGACAAAATTCTCAAAGCATGCTTAAATTTTTTACTAACTTCTGAACCGATTATCTATTTCTGTGCTGCAATTCAACAGTCATTTGAGTGCTTTGTTCGTTTCGAGTGTTAAATGGTAGACATGAGCTAAACAGCAATGAGAAGAATCCTAATGGGTCTCATGGCAACGCAAACATACTAGAAATATAATTTCAAATCCTAGCAAGATAACAAAGATTTTCCTACCCTTATTTTACAAACATATAGCTAAGTGCTCAAATTGGAGAATCAAAGCATTAATTTGCCAGTAAACAACAGCGCCCCCCCCCCCCCCCCCCCGCCAAAAAAAAAACCCAAAAAAATAAAATAAAAAACAAAAACAAATAATAAATAAAATAAAATAAAATGCCCATACACCCCTTTTCTTCTTAACGTGGGAAGGAAAGCAAATAATGACCTCTAATTTTAATGTGTTTCTTATATAAAGCAGAATTGGTACCAAAAAAAAAAAAATGAGACTTATTTTACTTCTTTTTCTTTTTCATACCCAAAATAGCCATATAATATGGTCAAATACTCAAAACTGCCATGAAATGGGTAAGGGGCCCCAACAACAACAAACAACCCCCCCCCCCCCCCCCCAGGCCAACAAAAAAAAAAAAAAAACCACAAAAAAACCAACAAAAAAAAAAAAACAAAAGGAAAAGAAAAAAACCCCCCAAAAACAGAAAAGGAAAAGCACACTCGAGTGAAGCATGTAAAGAACCATTTCAATCACCTGAAACTTGCCCTAAAGATGCTGTCAAAATAACTTCAACAAATAGACTGCCAACAATTTATTCTTTTAAAGGCATAGATCTTTTTCCCACCCTGTGCTATATGATTATTTCCACTCTCAACCCCAAGAAACAAAAACTACTCATGTACGTCTACACACTTTGCTCAATGGGTTTTTCCTAAACCAAAGGTCTTAACTTGTGGAAGTTTCCTTGGAGCTGTCTATCTCCAAAATTCAAAAGTAATTGTGAACACAAAAAGTATTCTAATCAACTCCAAATCTACGTCAAGGAAATTATTTAAGAACGCAAGATCGCATTGGACAAATTAAGAGAGTACTTTGAAACGTAAAAACCAGCATTCTAAGGATCAGATGTATTTTCATTCCTACAAGTAAGGTCTTTACAGTACATCAGGTTATCATCCTATATAATTGGCGCATAAATCCAAAGGAAGCTTTTCTACACCTGCCTACAAGAAAAAATAATAATAACATCAATAATAATAACAATTTGCACCTCAAAAACAGTATGACCAGGAAAAGGTCAAAAGGTCAGGTCTGAAGATGTAAAAAACTTTCCCCATGCCATTTCACTTTACATATATCCACACACAAATGGCTGACATCTCCAACTACAATAGACAATGGAAACTAAAATAATATCATTGGTCTCATAAGATACTTTGTACATACACACAATATCCAGAATCTCAATGAACTAGGAGAGTGTGCCAGACAAGTGTTCCTCATTGCTCCATGCTAATAGTGACAAACTATCGCAAATAAAATTGCAGGCAGCAACCACTTTGTTTGGAGTGATAACAACTCACTCAAAAGAATAAAAGACAACTGGAACATACCTCACAGGCATGTGGTATTTCTTGTCCAGTAATCACCAAACGCATCAATGCATGGCCAATTTCTGGTTCCGAGGGACAGAGCTCAGCCCACTTCAAGAAGTCCAAAAATCTCCACAACAAAGGTGCAGGTCCTTCCTCCTTTTGGGAATCCATGTATCCACCACGATGTGCAGCTAATAAACCCTGCATTGAAAATATGAATTAACATGTACTGTAAAGTACCAAAAAACATGTACTTCCAAAAACGAAAGAAACTTACAAAGAATAGGTATACATTTCTAATATTAAAACTTCAATGTTCAATTTCACTAAGACTGACTCTGGATAAGCAACTAATTAAGATTATAGCTATATCGACTCCAACCAAGCACTAGCCATAGCAACGGCCCTCTGCAGATACCAAAGATCTATTCCAGGATGTTCATTAACCATCTTCACTAACATGGACAAGCCAGAGATGCACAAACCTTTAGAAAGGATTCTGCAAGAACTTGAGCAATACTGGCAGCTGGCATAGAATGTGTTTGCACAAGAAGATTTGCTTCCTCAAATGAATCTTGTGCTTTGAGGGTAAGAAGCTGTAACAGTTCAATTGGCTGCTTATCGAATGCCTCGGAAAATGAAAGACCCAAAACCTTGGCAGCCTTGACAACAGATATGATTCTCTTACAAACACCTCGCCCGCGGCCTTCGGCGAGGATGGTTGCTAGACCGTCCAATACCTATCTCAGACAAAATTGAATATTGTACAAAATGTCCCAAAGCAAATAATGATAAGTATTGGCTGAAAAACATTAAATGGTGAAGAGAAAAAACAGGTCAAAATCCAGCAATACCTGAAGCGGGTCAATCACATGATGATCGGCCAGAAAATTGTTAGATTGTATCACAGAGCGCACTTCATCATCCAAAAACAAGACAGATACTTTGTTGTTTGGAGTTGAGTGAGCTGCCAGCTTCAAAGCAGCATCTAAGACTATGAATTCAGATGGAATGTGACCTGGAGACAACTTATGCTGGAGCTGTCTGGCAGCTGTAATTTGTCCAAACTCCAATAATGAAAGAATAGCTCTTTCCAGCTCTGCAGGTCCAACTATTTCCTCCCATCTTGTGAAGGATGCTTCAAATTTAATGTTGTCATCTAGTAATTGTGAATCATCTCTGAGACTCTGGGGAAAGGAGACACCTTCAGACTCATTGCACCCTTTATCCACTACATCAGCTAAAGGCCTTCTTGATGGGACAAACCCTTTGGCTCTTTTTTTTGTCTTTGTGTTCCCTCCTGTGGCTGCCAAAAAACTGGAATCTCCAAAAACTTGAGAAGTTTTCAGATGTGTCTGATTATTTTCCCTTAAGTCACTCCTCTCTATGGTTTTACTTCTCAAAGAATTTATATGATTGTCGATCTTTGTAATAATATTTGCAGTATGATCTATAATGTTGGAGCCCTTGCCAGTTCCAGGTTCCCGACCAAAATTGCTCAGTGGGAGTTCCCCCTCACCTTTCATCTGAGCTTCTGACTCTACTGCTAGAAGCCACACTTTCGTCTCAATCTCTCGTAGAAGATTTAAAGGACATGCCCTGGTAAATTCAGTTTGTAAGTGCATTTTACCCAAGGTATGAAGCAGCAGGTTTTTATTAAGAACAAATGCTTACTGATTGGATTGAGTTACTGTTCCACTCAACCATTGTAAAGAGAGCAGCAAGAGTCCATGAAGCTCTCTGGCAGGAAGATCTTTCTCTGCCGCCTCTGCATGTTTAAGGAAAAACAAACCTGCCTACAAAACAATAATAGAATACCTCAAATTTTCTGTAGTCATACCATCAGCTAAAACATGTGTAAATCACCATCTACTTTATTTACATCCATCCAAGAAGCCACAAAACTGTAGAAAGCAATAAGATATGCTTATAGCATGTGTTAATCACACACCTGAGATGCTGGGAAAGAATATCTGAGAAAGAGTGTTTGACAATGGCCCCACAAGGCAACCCTCTCTTCTTGAACATCCCAAAGGAATTCTTTCCATTCGGCAACCATGGATTCAGCCTAGATGCACATGCGTGCAAGAACAGATACAGAGCTGGTATCAAAAATTGATACAAGATAAAAGCTAATAGACAACAAAAAGTTCACACATAAGGAACCCTTCAATTAGGATGTGAAGAAGGCTCAAAGCAAGATGCTGTTTTAGGATGCAACATGACATTTAACATGATGGAGTACAAGTGAAAGAGCAAAGCTTTTAAGGGCATCTAAATAAGTTACTTGGATACTGTACAAGAATTACCAAAAAACAGCATTAAGTAAAAGGGCATAAGAAGCAATAACGGCAGACAACAAGTCGTGGTTGACTCAGTTCCTGAATTGATTGAAAATTGGAGAAAAGATCGTGGATTGTCATATATACATTTTACAGGTTATGGACAAAAAGCTGGATTGGAGAAATTATGACATCAAACTAGTCTGCTATAATAAGCTGAAAACATTCTGATTCAGGTATTTTTGTGCCATCTCTAGGAAATGCTTCGTTTCCTGTAACTCTTTACTACCATTTCTCCACCTTAGATACACTTCAGTAAACATAAAATGAAATGTACAACCCTTTGTTCCTCGACACATTTATGCTTATTTAGGTAACACAAGACAATTCCAACAGACCAATAATCAACTTCTAGTTTACTAGTACATGTTATTTTGGTTAATCTGATTCAGAATTAAGGATACTTTCGATAGGAATCCAATGCTCATAAGTGGCAAAGAATAGGGTCAGCATAATAAAAGCCATTATAGAAAGTGCGTGTTGTCGTACACAGCCCAATGTCGTGCATTGCCAAAATTTACATGGAAAACAGAAACTTCTATTTGTTGTAAAATTATTGAAGAAGAGGTTGGTCGTGAATTTGAACAGTTTGGTTTTACATGGAAACAAAAACCTTAATCATATTGGACCCCTGTGATGGGATCCAAAGAGACCCATGTCTTCATCCATAAGATCCCAAGTTCCATAAGGGTTTTGCTGAGGAAGGAAGGAACTTGAATCCATTGGGGATAGGATCTTTTTTTAATTAAAATTCCTTGTTTGCCGCTTCTCTATGGCACCATTCAAACTGAGGCAATCTTTCCAGATTTGTGAGATGTTCTTTCACTCCGGTAGCAAGGGGCGGACATTGATACCCATGCCAACTTCGCTGCAACTACCATGATCATAGCTGTGGTGTACAGGGAAATTCTTTACAATAAATGGCACCAAAGCCCAATTCACCAGTGCCAAATATTGGCAGTTTAGGCGGGATTAGTGCCTAATACTCCTAGGTGATAGAAAAGCAAGCAAGCGTATTGCAGATCCAAACATGAGAAGACCTCTTTAGAAATTTTCAATAAGTAAAGCATCCCCCAAACAAAAAGGGGGGGGGGGGGGGTGGATATCAGTGACAAATATGAACTTTTGAAAATGGAGAAAATACCTGCATTTCAGTGACATGGTGAATAACAGACCTCCAAGATCCAGTGCTAGCCTCCAACTGCCTGGCCCAATTGCGTGCCTGTTCCCAACACCCGTTCTTGATTAATGCTGTTAGCAGTGAATCATCATCCAGTGTTTCGTCTCCAAGATGGAGGCCATCATCTTTGCGTAGTGAAGGTTCTGCTAAATTTATTTTCCAATAAAGTCGCCGATAATATGTTGCAGAAGATCCATCATCACCAAAATCAGTTGCAGCAAGCAGCTGCAACAAGCATCTTCTTTCATAAGGTGATGGACATGTTGAAAGCATCGCATCAGCTGCTTTCACAGCTATGGAACTTATCCATGAATTCCCTGTTGCCACTTCCCTCCCAAACTGTGCATGAAAAGGTTCTTCCTTAATTCTGGCAGAAAAGGACCCTAGATGTGCTGAAGATTCTGACAGGCGCATTTGTGAAAAGGCCTATGTACAAATAAGAGACAAGAATTCAAACAGAAAGACTTATCAGTAATGATATTTTAAGCTCAAATACTTGTGCAAAACTACAAAGAATTTTTCATGCTCAATCCAAAGATATTAGTTGATAACTATATCTTGTAAATAAAATATTCAAAGAAATTCTTTTTCTGGTTAAAGTTGACTGCATTGTATGGAGAGTTCATTTGCTATATTCATTTCCCAATCATCAATCCACATTGTCCTATTATCTAGCAATATAGTGTTTGACCAGTGCCTTCATATTTGCTGTTAACATTTAATTGGAAATCTTAATAAAAAAGGCAGATTTAATCATCGAACACAGGAAGGACCAGAAACAGTCTGTTTAAAGTTCAACGAATATGATAGTTATGCCATCTCTCACTTCAAATAAAAATCCAATATATTATATGCTAATGATGACTGGAAAAACCACTTAGACTGATGGCAGAAGTCACTTCATGGAGAAGAGCTACTTCCTTTATAAAATAATTGAAAATAGATATAAGACGAGTAGTGTGAATTCACGAAAGCAATCCACTTAAATTTATGAGCTGTTGACATTTACCAGAAAGAAATTAGTTACACTATATAGATTTATCTCAAACTTAAAAATACCTGCAGTGCACGGAGAAAAGGTAAGAGAGAACAGGATGGCAGGAAAATCTCAAATGCCTTCAGCAATGGAAGGAAAAGGTGTTGTTCACACAGCACGGCTACCATTCTCGATAAAGAATTAACTACTTCATCAAAATTAGATAAGACGTTAACATCTTCATCAATTTTTTTTTCCCTTTCCTCTTCACCAATGACACCTTCAAACTTTGCCCCACCAGAAGTGGTAGATACATCAAAGGCTGTCAAAGGCATGGAATTTTCCAAGATGGGCTCGATGAGCCGTCTCCGTTTTTGATTTCTCCTGTTATAGTGAAATGTGAGGGCTCTAGCAGTCGGTGGCAGGGAATTAGTAGCCTCCACAGCTGCTCCAACATTATTTGCAATCTGGGAAGCAATGTCATTAACTTTGATGGCAGAAGTCTCCCTGATTTGAAAAGCAACTCTAAATCAAATTGATATTCATAAACTTACAGAAAAATATGCATTGGAAGAACAATGAATCTCGAAAATACCAATTCTGTGCAGAAATTGACGCATTAATAAAAGTTTAAGAAAGGTGTACCAAGCAATATTTAGATAAGCTTCATGAGTGTTTGCGTGTGTGTAAAAATAAAAGAAGAGAATAAGATGATTGCCACCTTGCTGCAGTTATTTCCAGCCAAACAGCTAGGCAGGACAAGGGAGATACATCCGGAAAACATGCTGCAATCATAGCCAAAATCGACCAGCTCAAGTTTTTAGCCTTCAAGAGAAGAGCTTCACCTGGATTTTTGAGTTTCTCACATTCTGCTATAATGCCAAAGAGTTCAACAGATGCAAAAAGGTTCTCATCTGAGACGGAAGCTTCAAACTGTTGCCCTGCAGTATCTGAATTTGATGAAGACCCGACTTTTTTCCTTAATTGAATGCTCTTCAAAACTGTTAATATATGAATTTTCAGGCGCGGATCACTAAATTCCTTTGATGCCTGAAAATAGCAGATATCAATAGTACAAAGTAGAAATAGTAGATTAATAATTCAATTTATATGACAGGAACAGAATATAACAGAAAGATGCGAAATAGGCACAGAATAGTTAAAAGGAACTTGAAGCTTACAACTTCTATCACTGTATCAAGAGAGTATCCTCCAACCTGAGCTTCTGATAAAAACCCAACCTGGCAGCAAGATATGCAACATAAGGCTTCAATATGAAAACGGAATCTTTATGTAAACCTAAGGCTATGACCACATGTTAGAGCATACCCAATCATTATCTCTTGCTAAGCAAACAAGATATTTGGTGCTTAAGGGCATTTGATGTATCTGACAGAAAATTGTGACTAGATTCCACTTCTGGCTTGCAGCTTTTTGCTGAGACCTCAATTCGGCTCCATCACCCCTGCCAGTCACTAACCAAGAACCACAAGTCATTCCATCAGCAAAGACTGGAAGACTCGCTTTTTCCAAATGTTGCAGGACCATCATGAGAGCTCTTGTCGGCGATCTTCTGGTGACATTATTCTGAAAATCTCTTTGCTTACAGGGAGATTCTTTGTGAAGATAATCATCTGCCAACGCCCGAGCAAGAGATTCTGTAATATCCCCTTCAATGGATTTTGCATGCAAAGCAGAACCCTTTGGTGAAAGTTGCACCGCGTGATCTCTACGATCATCAGATTTATAGAAAGATGATATCCTTCTCAAAGCAGCAACGTCAATTTGTAGAATCCTGGCAGACAAACCGCATAACTCCAAAAGAAGAGCACAAGAAGTCACTAACACTGAATCCTCGAAATGCACAATGGCTAAGGGCACAACCTACACATAGAAGTGCCAAATATATCATTCTTCAGGTGTTAGACTACATGAAATTACTTTGTCTTTTGAGGGTGTTAAATAAACTAAAGTCCTAGAGAAAGGCTGGGTCAAGCCCCAACGAGAAAAATTGCACATATCGATGCAAAAAGTCAAGCATTCAATTCGAACCATCATGCTATTTCGTTCAACTTGAAGAACAACATGATCCAGAAACCCAATGTATTCCCATAATATGTTGTGAAGAAAATGATTCAGTTAGTCTTCAACCTCAAATTCAAAAGCACATGATGCACTTGAAGTCAACCAATAACTTAAATAATGTCATGGCACTTGCAATGTCCTCAACTTCCTAACCATTTCCATTCGACCTATCAACATTCCCAACTTCAAGAAATTGTTCAAGAAATTGCCTTGTTGGACAAAGGTCATTACAACACATGAGAGACTGAAGAAAATCAGGAAAACAAGAAACTTTGCCAAACTCAAATTTTTAAAATGGATTCCCTGTTCTTCTTCTTTTTTCTTTTTTTTTAAAGTGTAAATTAAAGTCTTAAGAGATCCATACCGCTGAGAGAAGAGATTCTTCATTCTGTGTTATAGGAGCAAGAAGTGCGTGTACATCTGACTGCACATTTGTTTGCCCAGGTACTGAGGTTCCAGATGGCCCTCTTTTTCCTGTATTCAATTTTTGAACTCTCAGAGCAAGGAGATGGTTAAAGGCTGCCAGTGCACGCCCACGATGCAAATGGTGCTCAAGACCAAGACCAGTTTCCTGAGGCCATTGAAGCAACTAAGATGAGAAAGAATGCCATAAATGTTAAAAATGAGCATGCCATAAATGTTAAAAATGGGCTGAAAAGCCAAAATCATGGGCACAATATAAACCTCGTAAAATTGAAATAGGTGCATTCTGTCCACCATATTTGCACAGTCAACAGCATATATAGATTTAATAATTCTCAGTCAAAAATATCATTTAACTATCAATTCTGATAAAAACGTATTAAGATTTTAAGAAAAGACTCTCTCTCTCTCTCTCTCTCTCTCTCTTCTAATAAGAATAGATAGGGGCCACAGGTAATTAATAGGCAAAGATTCTATGGGCATATGGGCATATGTGCATATTGTGAGGCTGGATATCTGAACATTGGAATCTGTCCCAAATTCTTCGTAAGGAAATTCAATGTTCAACCTGTTAATTCTTCCACATTATATATACAGTGTTGCTAATTTCCCTTCTTCCCTGAGGGAATTTGAAGGGAAAGACAAAATACTTATAAGGTCATAAGTGGTAAAGAGCAATTTTCCTTCTTCTGACCAAAAAGTTTTCTTGTTTATTCAGGGTTGGGGTGGTGGGGGCGGTGGTTTCCGCGTGCAGGAATGGAAAGGCAGCAGGGAAGGAAAGCTTGGGGCATTTCCCCAGTATGCATGTGCAAAGACAATATTTTCAGCAGACGATATTTAGAATGGTTGGGTAAATGAGTATGGCAGAGCACCACCGTTGATTCCTCTCTAATGATTTTAAAACTGCAAACAAATAGTACTTCACCTAGAGAGAAAGCTACCAATATATGCAATTAAACATGAAAGGCAAAGGTTATTACGGAATCCAACAATTTAATAGATTTAGCTCAGGTGCACACTAGAGAATATAAAAAACTAGATGAACATTGTTATATAGAATGAGAAGTGGAAAATGAAGAGTTCCTTTCACCTCTGAGGAAGTAGCACACAGTTCTCCTTCTATATGCTTCTGGATAGCAGCTTCCCACGACACTGCACTGATGTCAGTATGATCAACAGAGTTACCTAATGAATCAGAATCCCTTTGCCAAAAGGATTCTCCAACCGGAGAATCTGCTATAGATTGCCAACCAAGAGGGCCCTGCCACAAGATGTATAAATGTATGAGCTTCTATGCACTAATCCAGATGCATCAATCATGTAGTAGTCCATGCACTAATCCAGATGCATCAATCATGTAGTGGTGATCACAATACTAGAAAAAGGTAACTGATTATTACTGATTGAAGAAGGCATTAGCCTGTGGCTTTAGTCAATTATACAGGAATATTGCTAATTTCAACTTTTTAGGCTTTAGCAGCAGAAGTCACAATCACTCTTCGTAAGCAGACATTATACGAAGTAACCAAAAATCCATTGGGCATAATTCTAACATGTTAAGAAACAAAAATCCCATATCCATATCTCAAGGAATTTTAAACTGACTAAAAAAGTTCATAGGGTCACTCCACTCATTGCCAATTAGTTTTGAGATGAATCCCAAGTTCTTCAGCATAATCAAGTCCAACAACAATTAAATTTTCCCAAGTAACCTGTACATAAAGCTGAATCAATCTCCGAACAGCCTTGGGAAACCAGCAAGGAAGCATCTGCAGTAGTGAAGTGTCACGTCCAGAAGAAAAGAATATGTTCTCCCGCCAATTCAAATAGTCCAGCAAATCAGAATAACCAGATACTGTATATCAGAAAATAAAATATTAGACAGCAAGAAATATTTTGAAGCAACTCTCACCCCTTTAAAAGCATCTGTTTAAATAAGAAAAGGGCATGTATTTTTACCATGAAAAAAGGGAAAGGGCATGTAAAGTGAAGAAGCTTTGAAATTTTTTCTCATTTCTTTTCCTATGGATTTCCAAATCTTTTCTCATGGATTTCCATATAAGAGAAATTTGACTTATCATACTCCCTATACTCATGAGCATGAGCGGAGAAATTTTTCCTTTTCTCTTCTTTATTCTTTCTCGTCATTCAAGTCTCCTTTTACCCATGACTGGCATAGTTCAATAGATAATAAGATATCATACCTTTTAGTCTAGAAGCAAACATGTTGCAACTAGGATCTTGTCCAAAACATGCTGCCAGAAGGGTGCGCCACAATGTAGGAAACCGCTGAAGAGCTGGCCTAAGGTTTTCCAGCGTGCATTGCCCAGAGCTAAAGTGCCTGTTAATGCTTCCACTACTCAGACATTCTTGAATTGGAATAGGAGCATATATTAAGGTTGCTAAAGCCGCCATTTCTCCCGCTCCTTCCGCAATATCGTCCACAGTACGCATTATGTCATCAGCATCTAGTACACTGGCATTGTTACCAGGGAGAAAATTGTGCGATGCTACTGCACGGGCATTACAAAATGAAGCTTCATATTCTTTTCCCTTGACCCTTTGCAAAAGCAACCATTTTGCCCACTGATTGTCGCCCTATGAGAAGAATTTCTTTCATTAGATGTAGCATGAATGACCACAGACTTGAAAAGGAATGATAAAAGAAACCTAAAACATGAATTAGAAATTATTTTCAATGCCTCTTGATGCAAATGGGTTAGTACTGCGAACTACAAAGAGAAAGTACATCAAGAAAGTGTCGAATGAAATCTGAAATTAAAAGGCAAAATTGATTCACAATTATTGATGGCAATTTCAAACCAAGAGAGTATTTCTCCTTGCAACAATTCAAATGCTCCCAGAGATTACTCATTCAGACCATTTTTTATTCTTAATTACCTTCTGGACCACATTTCAATGACTTAAATGAGATGGAAAACTTAATAATGACTAAACCAGATGGAATAAATTTATTTTATCAATTAAACTTAATAATGACTAAACCAGATGGAATAAATTTATTTTATCAATTCCCCAAGAATTTTCACTCCTGTTCCTCTTTTGGATGGACAAGAGTTTAGTTAAGCTTTTGATAAGCTATTATTCCTCAGAAAGAATTAGCGAGCAGAACGTTTCAAGAGACAAGAAAGCTGACATGCAAAATAGAATTGCTCGATCCTACTCAATTGGAGCCGTTCACAAAAGAGGAACCCTTAATTGACATATTTAAATTAAACAGGCAAAATACGAAGCAAGAAATTAGGATGCTCACTTGCACCCGCAAAAGAATGGAATTCGGTACTAATCATTATTATGGATGTCAAACAGCAGAACAGAGACTGTTCTGCGTTGACCCCATCGAACGATAGCTAAATCATCACCTCCCCAAGTATAAGCTTAGGTTATGAAAGCAAAAACAAAATCCCTCAAGTTATTGATACATCTATATAATTTCAATATGAATTGATGCCTTCTCTCAATGCTGCAGACAAAATATACATTCTTGATTTGTGTCATGTATTCAGATAAAACAAGAAAAAGAAAAAAAAAAAAAGGCAACCAGCTCAATCATGTGTAGGGCTGTCAACGGTCTGGGTCTAGACCCGGACCCATTGATTTTTCCGGGTCTGGGTAGGAATAAAATTCCGTTTACCAGGACCCGTTTTTTATAAAAAACGGGTCGAATCCGGAATGTTGTATTCCGACCCGGACCCGTTTATATATATAATAATTATAAATTATACGTATTGTAAATTTTTAACACATAATACCCAATAAATAACAATTATAATATATATACATACGTATTTTACACTTCCAATACTCAATACTTAAAAATAATAATTGTAAAATACATAAAAATATTTTATATTTTCAAGACCCAGACCCAACCCGAATGGACCCTGATCCGGGAAACCAAATGCAAGACCCGTCAGGTTCCGGCTCCGGGTCCGGAACATTCAATTCCGGCCCGAACCCGACCCGTTGACACCCCTAATCATGTGTGAGTTAAATACAGATTAGGCCTGAAAGAAGAATAAGATCACAAGACTCGACATATCTGTTAGTGGAATCAAAGAATAATCAATATAGCAGCATTCCTTATGGCCATTCAAGGCCAAACAATTTTCACGTCTTTGCTTAGAATATCTCCATCTTTCCCATGCCTATGAACTAGATTCCTTTTAAAAAAAAACACACACACACAGAGACAAAATTGTCCATAATGCAAGACAGAGAAAGAAAGAAACAATAAATCATTCGAGACGAAAGACTCTGTTCAGGAAACAAGAAATGCAATACACAAAAGAACCTGTGCCAGGTCTTAAGTCACATATATGGTTTGGTCAGTCTAAATCTCATTTTACCCACACATTAGAAAAGAAGCCTTGTCAGGCCCACCAGTGTGTGAAGTTATATCATGAAATTAAACTTAGAAAAATCTGAATATCTTTCAAAAGCTGCTCTGAATCTTTAATGTTTCTGATTCAGCATTATACCCAAATTCGTTTCTCTTCTTTGAATTGAGGATATAGTAAATTTTTCTTGGATTTATAAGTCTACACAGGAGGCAATATATTTTGACAGTTTTGATCATTCTTTGATTTAAAACATTACCCCTTCTCAACTGAAAAAGAAAATAATGTTCAGGAAGAAGCCTATTTCTGCTTCTGTCATACTTTTGTATTGTTTTTTCTTTTTACCCCTTTCTTCTTTGATACTCCATAATCCTCTTCATGATCTTTTTCTTGGTTTGTTGAGGAAACGGAAGCCACATAAAAAATTGAACCACAAGTCATGTGCACAATGACATAAATAACGCACCCAACTTATTGATTTTGATCCACTTACTGTGGCATCCAGCACCAAGGAAAGAGAATCTTGATCTCCTGCTAACTTGTGGTGGTCCAAGTACATATCCAAGAGATTCAGGAGGTTATATTGTGCACAGAATTGCACTAAAAGTTTATGTAAAGCCAGAACAGCATCTGGATGAACAGTAGCATCAACAATTGAGAGTACCAAATCTGTTGAGTTCTCATTCAACTCCTGCAGGGATGAAGTGCCATGCAAGGCAGCTATGAAACCTGACCGTGCTAAAGTAGATACTATCTCTGCTGTGCTTTCCCAACAATCCTTCAAAAAAACAAATTTCTTAGCAAGCTGCTGCTCCATGAGCATTCTTAGCCACGTGGAGCACATATCATTGGCAGGAAGCCTGAAGATCTTAATATGTGGGACACTCGTACACACGGCATCTAGCTCATCAAGTGAATATATGCAATTATCATAGTTGAGAATTCCCTGGCCATATTCATCAGCTGAAGCAGAGCGCAGAGAATTCAGTCTGATGCTCAGTGCACCACTAGATAATGCATATGATGGAATCAACTCTAAGAGCATGGAAACTTGATTCCAGTCATTGTGGCCCAAGTAGTATTCAAGTTGTGATTCCCACAAAATGTTAACACCCATAAGAAAAGGCTGATCCAACACTACCTGCATAGAAAAAATTTCCTCAGTTGAAGTATTTATCAAAGAAGAGTCAGTCAATAACAGGTAAGACAAACGAGTCCCACTGCTACTCTACAATATTATACTACTAATTAGCGTCTAAAAGAACACAAAAAGGGTGACGAGGCTACAGCAACTATGCTGTGAACTCTAAAAGAGATTGTATTGTTTTGTAGAAAGAAAGGCATCCACACCAAAAGTAGTAGCATTTATTCATATATTTATCTGAGAATCCAGAAATCCACATTTTTCCTTCCCTTTCTATTCTATGGAACGTTTTGTGGGAAAGGACCAAAGAAGAAAAATAAATGATAAATAACTGTTCCTCAGTGAAAATCATAACAGGAGGAAAGTCACACGCCAAACACAGCATGGAAATGATTATTCTCTTACTTTAGATCAGCAGAAACAATGACAGCTTTACCACAGAATTTGTCTTTTAAAAACAATATTACATGTCCGTAACTACTTTGACACAACATTCTGTGTACTAAGCCATCGCCAACAAAAACAAGAAAACCCTGTTTCACAGCCTGCACCATGGATGAAAGGTCATTCAGAGTATCTGCATTGATATTAATGCTATGCAAGCTTCAAAGCAAAATATAATATGCTCATCTTAAGAGAGAGAGAGAGAGAGAGAGAGAGAGAGAGAGGAAAGGAAAAAAACACGGCAAGTTCTGTTCTCAAGGGTATATATTCAAATGGTAAAAGACAAAATATCGTACTAGTGTCAACTGCCATAAAACAACTTCGAAAATTTCCCAGAGCAAGGTTGCCAAAGAACTATTGGGCCAGATAAAATATTATTAATAAACCATGCAAATGACTTGCCCGATCAATGGTAATTTGATCCCACGCATCAAACCACACGGCAGCAGCAGTCCAGTAGCCAGTATGGGAGCTGTCATCATCAACTTCAGGAGGAACAGAATGTCCATTTATGCTTGTCCATGATCCCAACACAACCCCATCAATGTCACCACATGCAATTATAAAGTCTTTATGTAGTGGATGCAATACTCGTAAATGAATACTATCTGATGCAGTTGCACATGATTCCCCCTTCAACACATTCCACCGAGAACTGAATGCATTCCAGAAACTACTGCAAGGGTACACCCTCTTTTTGTGAAAACAACCAAGTATCAGCTCAAAAATATTCTCCAGTGTAAAATCTTAAGGCTAGTAAGAGGAACATAACTAATTATGGTCCCACATACCTCAATAAGTGACATCCTTTCCAACACGTTCCAATCATGCGGTCCAAGGTAGCCATGCATTTTCATCCCTTCAGCTATTTGTAAACGAAGAGATCTCCTGAGAGTCCCGAAAAGCAACTGTCTGAGGCTAGCTTCAATATCTTCACCAAGCTTTTGCAAAGTCGCAACAGCAAGCGAAGTGTCACCCTAGTTATCAAGGTTCTAACTGTATTATCACCAAAAAAGGGAGAAAATAATAATTTTTTAGATTCAATTCAGATGATTATCAAGTTTCAGTAGCCTACCTTGAGAAACAAATCATAGGCGATAGCTCTTCCCACGTCCCGCACTTCATTAAAGGTGTCATGAGTTTCTCTCTCAACGACAAATTCTCTTGAACGAAGAAGATGTAACTTAAGAACCGCCAAAGGAAGACGACCAGCCACTAAAGCATCCCTAACAATAGTTTTAAGGTCCAAATTATCCAGTTCCCAACGTGCAATCATATCTTTTGGATTCTCCAGGTTAAAAATTCTTTTTCCAAGACCACTTCCTTCAGAAACAAGAGATGTTTCATTATTGGATGTTTCCATGGGTATCAAAGCCATATCTTCTGCAGTTTCAGTTGCAGGAAGTGTCGATTCATTATTATTTGCTGTATCCAACAATGATGCTTCAGCAGCAAGAATTGGAATCTTGGACTCATCCTCCATAAGATCATCATCTATAGATTGTAAGGCCTTTGTTTCATCCACCTTGAACATGAGGCAAAGTATATGCTTCAATTCTACGCACTACATGAGCAATTAATTGAACTAAAATCAGCATAAATTAGCAATGCAAAGCTTACCAATCCATGACCCGGCCTTCTGAATTTGATATTAAGTCGCAACTGCAAATCTCTGATGATCACCAAAAAATAAGCCATCTCCCGCATCCTCCTCAAGCATCCATCATTATCTACCTCCTCAAGTGGAATAGAAATATTTTTTGTCTCTCTAATATTCTGATCCAACAGATCTTTCTTGTGATGTAATAAACCATATTTACGCACCATCCTGATTGCAAAGCTGGTTGCTAACGCAAGAAGCCTGGATCACAAACTAACCATAAAAAACATAGCTCCACATAACTATAAAAACAAAAAAATAAAAACTAACATAACATTGGGAGGAAAGATTTGGAAAGGACAAAAGGACTGTATGGAGAGAAGGTTTTTTTTTTCTCCAGTCGATAAGGTTTAAAAGGTAGTTAACAAAGAGAAAGAGAAGAATGAAGTTTTCTCTCCTGAGCTTTATTATCCACACAAATGTCTGATGAAATGGAGAGTTACTTGGTGAAAATTCGTATCCCCCACCCTCACCCAAAAAGAATCTCCTTAATAAGGAAAAAGCAACATAATCTCAAAAGACTTAAAAAAACTTAATTTTCTGTTCCTTTATTTTCAACTCCCAAACAATAGAAATAAAACGAATTTCTCTTCCCTTAAAATTATAACAACAAAAGAAAATTATCATCTTTTTTCTTCCTCAATATAGTTTTCTCGGTTCTTCTCTTTCCTAGACCTACAAAAATAACTTTAAAAACAGCCAAACAGAAAATTAACCAAAATTACAGGTTCTAATCTGTTCATATACATACGCATCCTTTAGCAATAAGAGCCTCCCTGCCTACCACTCCTTTGTCTAAAATCTTTTATTTCTCTCCCAAGCTAATACACCTTTTTGCTAGTAGGGGAGGCTCTGATTAATTCCTACCTTGAACTTCAAGAGTCACCATAGGGTTCCACATCAAACACCTCCCACCCCTTCCCCCAACTGCCTACAAACTAAAAGCCACTGAAGGAAAAAGGACAGAAAGAAGTATCTCATCTACTCATTTCTCCTTCACACTTTCGTATTCAATGTGGCAAATAATTGACACTACTAAGTCCAGCAACCTTGGAATCCATTAGTTGATAAGAAACCAGCAGCCCAGCAGCATTGGAATCCATTAGTTGATGAAATCGGCAGCCTTCCATCCTTTTTAATGGTCGGGCCATACTCCCTCCCTGGTCCGCACAAGAAAGAGAATGGGTGCCACACAAATAAAGTCCAGTTCATAGCATTAGTCACTGGTGAAATTCATTTTGCCTTTTAGCATTAGTCCGTTGTCATCACTTTACACCTCAAACTTTGATTTGGGACGCACCGCATGCTTAACTCTAAAAAAGACATATTGCACCTTAAACTCTAAAAACTGCCCCATTTAGATCCAATTATTTATGGTATTTATGAAACTAATGGAATACTACCCGTGTGAAAATCATGCATGCTTGTGGCAATTATATTAAAGCAACATAGATAAAACCTTTACATGTAGGGCTACGTAATTTATGGAATACATATTGTTTATAAACCTAGTTTTCCATCCATAAATTACATAGGCCTACATGTAAAGGTTATATCTATTTTCCTTTACTACACTTTGCCCCTTGGCATTCATGATTCTCACGCAGGTAGTATTCCATTAATTATGTAAAAACCATCAACAATTGGACCCAAACAGGGTGGTTTTTAGAGTTTGGATGCAGTATGTCCAATTTTTAGAATTTAGGATGCAACGTGTCCCAAATCAATGTTTGAGATGCAAACTGAGATTTTGGCATGCAGTTGACTGGTGCAATATTGGATTTACCCTTGTTTGTTAATCTAAGACACACCTGACTGATCATATCTGGATAGGTTTGCCATTGAGCACATAAATCAGCAGATAGATGTTAAATTTCTTTTGCAAAGTCCTGATCTTAACCCACATCAAAAACTCATACAAAGGGAGTGTTTGCCCTCCTCCATTTTAGATAAAAATGATTGAGATGCAATTGTTACGCTTGGTTTTAAGATTAGTAAAGTATAGCCCCAACAGATCAAGGATGTGCGCATAAGAAAGCCTTCACCATTTGAACAAACATCACTTAATGAGATGCTTGTCCTATTAGTGTGAAAAACCAACTTAATTCCAGGACAGTATTTCACAAAGATATATGTCTGTCTGCTTGCATGGCTTCTCCCTTCATTATTCAGCAATGAGACTACTTCCAAATTTTTTATTTAAAAAAAAAAACCAAGGCTTCTCTCTCTCTCTCTCTCTCTCTCTCTCTCTCTCGCACACACACACAAAAAAACACACACTCCCTGGAAACCATAGTAAATTGAAAGTAAAGAAGCAACATACCTTGATGCAGCAGAAATATCATTATCATAGGTAACTTTCTGTGACATCAGATAAACAGCAGCAAAGATTAATCTCAAGATGCCCTCTTCTGCAAGACGGATTGCGCCAAGCATTTCTAATGAACTGTTCACCAATCAAGAAGCATCATTTTAACTAAATCGAGTAAAATGACAGAGTCAAAGTTGAGACATAAGTCAACATGTAGTTGGTCGGAACCACAACACTACACGAAGCAAACCACCAAAAAATGCAGAAACAACCAAAAATAGAGCATTTCAAGTTAAATAGTCATTCCTAGATCTCCAATCTGTGTCTATGCTAGAGTTCATAGTTACTATCAGATTAAACAAGCTACCATACCATTGTCCGATGTAATTTTAGCACACAGAGTTCTACGTGCATGCAAAAACAATAGATCATCCACCAGTATGGTCCAAATGATGTCCCATGATCCAGTTATGCATAAAATATAACAGCAGCTACTCACAAAACTGAACAAATGATCTGAACGCCTCCAATATGTGTGTGAGAGAGAGACAGACAGACAGACACAAGAAAGAGAGACACAGAGGCTTTGAGCTTTGAACGGCAAAAGAAAGTATGATTTCCCAGCTCTGTTGGAGCAACCGAATTAACCTCTGCTCTAGTTCTTAAGCATGGTGTAACTATAAATTTTCTAGAAATTATCATTTTTGGAAATGAACTTTTGTATTGTTTAAATAGGACCCAAAGTAACCCATTTTGTTAGGTTTCCAATTTGTTGTGCATAAGAAAAAATGCCACCATCTATACAGAATAAGCTCAGCTCAAGGCAGCCAAAATCTTTCCATTATATTTATTGCATGAAAACATCTGAGATGGCATAGATAACATTTGATTCAATTTCCAAAAATCCTTAAGAAAATCTAAGGCTGCTTTTATCCAATAATCAAGATGCGTTAACTGCCAAAATAATCAAACCTTTTGTATGTGAAGAAAAAATTGCAAAATTTTCCCCTCCCAGAAGTTTGTTGATCAGATCAAAATTTTAAGTTGATTATATGTTAAACATCTTTAATTAGACATTTTTGAAGATACTATGATAAACGAAGTATTCTAAACAAGAACAGCCATGAGCTAACTGAATCTTACTTCTCAATTTCCTCAAATTTCAGGTAGTACAAAGCCAGCTGCAAGCACCTAATTCGTGAAGTTCTCAAGTCCCATCCTGTAACATATAGATAATTATGTCATGCATTATTCATTCAATCATTTATGACCTTTCTTTCAATGAATAAACTAGCAACTCAAAATATACCAGCAGCATCCATCTCAAAGAAATCGAAAGGATACAATAATACTTATATGAAACAGAATCCAGAATATAATAATACTTTTTGTCCTAGAAAACACTCACATGTCCTGCATTTCTTAAAAAGCTCCAACACACAAACCTATTTCAACAGCTATCAACAATTTTGGTCCTGAATACCAATTCTGTCATCCAGAAGACAAGAACATTAACCATCCATGCACAAAATCTTAAAACAAAACTTCATACGCTAAAATGTAATTAAATAGCAAAATGAGACATCTTAAAGATTTTACTGGCATCCAATACTTTGCCCCTTCGAACAACTTCATAGATCTATCCATGGTTCTCAGAAGGGTCATACCATCTATGGCCTTATTCTTTATTATCTATCAAATTAGTATTCTTAAATCTTAAACAAATGTGATTATTGCCTTAGTATGCATGTTCTTGATTTTTTTTTTTTTTTTTTTTTTGGGGAGCATGTTCTTTGGTTTACTTCTTTTTTCCTTTAAAAACTACAATAACATTTATAGAAAAGAATTACATAAAACCAAAAATCTCTACATACTTCCATCGGTACAATACTATTAAGTTAATTCCTTTTCTCCACATCTTTACACTAATTCATCAACGAATTCTCTAACTGATGACTTCATAGGCAAAGATCAAATTAAAGTGTCACACAAAAAATTTGGTCCCTCGTTGAAGCACATGTTGAACATCTGTCATTCGCTCCCTCAATATTTCAATATGGCTTTTGGTCTCCAATTGAAGCACATGTTGAACATCTCTCATTTGCTCTCTCATTTATTAAGCATTAACCAGTGAAGAGAAAAGTGAAGCTTCAAGTTCTTTGATAGATTTTCCAAATATGTAGAGAAAATGAACTTGTTTCATGAATCATCTTTTGTTGTCACTTTTGCCCACCAAGTAAACATCAATATTGCTACATAAGAAGATGAACATATAAAATCATGACACATAACCTTTTCTCTTCTTTTCTCTCTTAAAACTCCCAAAGAACATAGAAAAGATTTAAAATCTTCTCTCCTCTTCTTTTCTGCCGTAAGTATTCTCTCCTTTTCACTTACCCAAAACTCACAAACTAGGTCTAACGGGGAGAGGAAAAAATAGGAATCTTCACAATGTGTCATTGGAATGATGCTACTTTATTTTAACTCATTATTGCGACCATGCAATTTTCTCATAAGTTAATCTCTTCTAATTTTAACCAATTAACTTCTTGATCTTGAAAAAATGATGTGTACCTTGATTGCATTACCAAATATGCAATTTCTTCTACAGCATTGCACATTAGTTATCATGTCTAAGATAGGAAAATTATATTGTGTTATCATATTCAATAAATTTGCTACAACAGGTCTTACACATTTTCAAAAACTAAGAAAATTCCGAAGTGTTAATTAAATGTGATAAAAGATCAACTGATAAATTGCTGCTTGCTTCAAATAAAAGCACAAGATCTTTAAAAAAAAAAAAAAAAGTATAAGCTTTCAAGTCAGAATGATAGCACAAATCTGTTTTCCCAAAAGAAGCAAGAGGAACGGTAACAACATAGAAAAGTTAGCCAGAGAAGGTGCTTGATAACAATATAGAAAACAAGGTGCTTGATATCTGAAAAACTAGAGCTAATGCTAGCAATATGATATTTCCAGTTTGTGAGATTATTACCATTTTCCTGGCATAATCGATCTGCTTCCTTAGGGCCTTCATATAAAAGCACTCTGTCCAGAATCTCCACTTTCCAAGGTGACCAAGGCCTTTTTGATCTTTCAATTCCCAAAAGATCATCCACATCAATTCTGGTTCCACTAGCAGAACTTAATTGTCGGTATCCAATGGCTTCAAGAGGCATGAAACTCGAAGAAACTGATATGGAAGGAAGAACAACTGAAAGACCATTCTCTGTCACCAAATACAAACAACCTTGGAAATCACAACCAATGGCTGCCATGGTTGAAGATTCCCAACCTTGCATGTCATTGCCTCTGTCATCATTTGAAGCTAAGTCCACAAGCAAGTTGGAATGAACAAGCCGAAATTTCTTATTTTCCTGACAGTTGTATCCTCTAAGAAGGCGAGTGATTCCAAAGGAAGAAAAACAAACAACATCATCTTCATTAGATCTAGAGGTCGGAAGGAAAATTTCTCTCATAAAATTTGATGATAATTCAGAGCTGACAAGCTTCTTCTGATCAATTACCTGGGCTGCTCCACTTTTACACAAGCCAAATGTACCACTCTGCTTCTTGATATCACTTCCCAGGATTGCTCTTATCTCACGATTTTCTGTGTTAACTCTAGATGGGAAACTTCTATTTATTTTGAGTAAATTATTAAATGTTTGAAAACCCGAAAGACCAGAAAGATCCCTTTGACAGCCAATTTCAGCACTAGCTACCTCCCAGCCAACCAATATTCCAAATCTTAACAATGAATGATCAGGAAGTGGTTCTTCAAAAGAATTCGACTTTCCCAGAATACGGTCATCAACAGGTATCACATAAATGACACCAAATTCATCAACTACACCTAACAACGAGGAATGAGAAACAATTAGAAGGCGCCTAAACCTTCTCGTACCAGCAAACTTCCCAGTTTGATGAAATAATAAACCATGTTTCTTGTGATTAGTAATATGTCCATTATGTTTCATAGCTAAACCTTCAGTAAGGGAAGGATGGATTCCAATAAAATGTAAAAGATCGACAGATGCTATATGTTCACCATTCATTGCGCCATAAAAAGAGACTAAGCCAGATTTCCTGAGACAAATAAGAAAACTCGATGACAGCTTGAAATCTGTCCATTGAGCTGTACCTGGACCATCATCAAGCTTGACTGAACAAACCCACTGCATTCCCCAACTGACTAGCCTGGCGATGGCGATTATAATAGAACTCTGTTTTCCTTCAGATACACCAGGGCCATTAAACGATGTAATTTTAAATGCAAAACCTACTAAGCTATACGAATTGCTCGAAAAAACTCTTAAAATTCTGTAAGAACTGTCAATCCCTCCAGTTGCCGAATCAAATGAAACAGAAACAGTTTGTGATGTGCTCATTGAATTTGCATCTGAATTACTACATTCATTGTTTAAACGATCTAGAACTGATATGCTACGACTTTCTTTGTCATGCAATACAAGATTTCCATGAGAAATAAACTCCAAGATTGATAAATCGTCACTAAAAATGCTAAATGAGATGATCTCAGCAGACAAAGGAAACAATAAACTCTCAGGAAATCTCGTGTCTAAGTGACCATCAGACTTCAGCGTACGAGCTTTCATCAAGAAAGTACGCAACCATCTTTTTGGAGCACCCACATTCAGGTCATCCTTTGGAGCTCCTATAGGGGTAGGCTGGGTTCCCCTGCTCTCATTAGTCCTACTTTCATAAGAGACCCACCCAGAGGCTTCATCAGGCGATCTGGAGTCTTCTAGGCCTTCCATATTATGAGAAACATCTAATGACGGACCCCACTCCACCCACGTACCTCGTGCATTATCTCCTTCTTCAGTTTGTCTGATCACTTCTCTAATTCCGTAGGATTTACGAAAAGCATGCACAGTAATTCCATTATTCCCAGACACAAAAAGCAGCTCCCTAAATGAAGTATCTTCATGTTGATTGCTAGTATCCCCACACACACCCCAAGCCAAAGAATTTACATCACAAACAAAACTACCACCACTGGAACCCAAAAAACTGGCTTCCTCGGTAGAATCATTAGTCAAATCCACATCCATCGTTTTGGAAGTGCCTAAAGAAGTCTCCCTTGTATCCACCCTTGATCCAGTCCCTGTACACTCCGCTGACCGAGAAGCTATGGGATTTGGATTCTCTAACCCTTCACAACCATTATTCTCAGGATCCCTACCATTTCTTGATTTCTCTGAAGAGTATGAATTGACAAAAATTATCAATCATCACAAAACATGAAATACTAATTAAAATATTTGCAAGACGAACACATAAACTATACAGAGATTTTTTTACCTTTGACGAGAGGAAGCAATAACGCTTCGCATTGGTAAGTAAGCAATAATAATAGCTCCCTTGAAGGAGAAATGAAACCCTCACGAAACTCTGATAAATTTCTTAGTAGTTGCGCTTCAGAGGGCCTCCATTTATGCAATTGCAGAACAGCCGGGCCCTCCTCACCACTGGAAATATCCATACCTTTACCCATCCTAAAATTTTAAACAAAATCAACTCAAAAACAGAAAAGAAAAACAAAACAAAGAATCAATGCTAGAGGCCGGATGATCATACAATTGCCTGTCTAAGATGCAACTAAACTTGATACCAAAAATTTTTTTCCAAAAAAAATGAAAACAACCAAACAGAACCTGCACAAACTCACTTATCAAACAGAAGAGTACAAACTGGAAGCATTTAAACAGATATTTTGAACTAAAACAAATCATAATATCTATCAGCTGAAATTTTACATAAAATTAATTCAAAATTCAACTTTTTCCAACTACTATAGCATTTTTTTTTTTTAATTTTTGAGAACAGCTTACAATGATTGCAGTAATAATAAGAGAAATTAATGGCAGAACACTTTAAAATCAACCAAAAAAGGCCTCAGCTTCGATGTAAAAGTAAAATCAACTAATTATAGAAAGCGAATAACAAAATCCGAAAAAATTACCAGAAAATGATGAATAAATTAATAGATATGGAGATTAGGGTTTCAGATTGGACCTGAAATTTGATTAGCGAGAAGTTTGAGTTTTCAATTGATGGGATTATTTTGGTCGGAATTGTCGTTTTGGTGTTTTGTCTGCTGCGTTAACATGCTCTGCTCTTATTACCCAAAATGAAATTGGTAGCGAAATGGGGGCATGGAAGATCGATGTTATATACTGTTTCTATATTTTTGGAGAAATTGCATGAACTTCTCCTGAAGTTTGCCATATTTACGAATTGCTCTAGTCATATTTTGAAATTACTCTCTTGTCCCTAATTCACAGGGTTATTTACAAATATATTAATGTTTTAAACCAAATTATATAAATACTTTTTATTGGTTTTCATAAATGCAGAAATTGATTTCTGAAAATCAATCCCAAAGTTAATCTTTTAAAAATCAACTTCACAACTTTAATAAGTGGAGGCCACTATATGTAAATTTGAGAAAGAGTAAATCTTTTGAAGATCCAATTATTCAATAAATAACTTCATCAATTTCTTCAATTGATAACTTTTTTTCTTTCTAAATAGTGGTCAACGGCCCTTCTGCCGTAGTATGTACTTGTCCATCCAAACTCCAAATAAGGTCCTATTATGGCCTATCTTTCCTACAATTTATTAGCCATTTTTGGACTATCTTTTAGTCTAGCCTTGTTGCTTAATGAGTGTGGTCTGTAGAGCATATGTAAGGCATGAATAGGTTGCACCACCCATGCAAGTTTCCTGCATGTGGCTTGTCCATGCGTTCTTGAAGAGACTAGATTGCTTATGATCTTTGGTTTTCCAATTACCAGTTGTCTAAATGATGGCAAATGACAAATCTCCATACTATATGCATCAATCACCTTGATTCTCCAGTCGAGGGCTTTCAAGCGTAGGTGATCTTTTTAAAGTTCAAACTAAACTTTACTATCTTCAATTATATTTGTAATAAACAATTATTTCCCATCAATTGTGAAGGATATCTTGATCACTTTTGAAATATTGCTAATAACGTTCAATTATAATTGTCTTCAAGTTCTAAAAACAAAAGAAAATGTCAAATGCCTTATAAAGTTAGAAATCAATGACGGTGATAATGATCAAAAGAACTTATGGACAAGGAAAAATATTTGACGGTGGTTTAAGAATAGTTATTAAAGGACATAAGACAAAGAATTTTTTGAATTGCTATTCTAAGTTATTGAAGGATGTAAGACACAATTTTTTAAATTGCTACTCTAATTCCACAACAAAATTCCTTAAAAAGACTCCAAAATTATATTTGGTAGTTGAGATTCTCAAATCCAATTGTAGAGTAGCAACTTTTCTTGGTACTATTGTAAGATATTAATTACAGTCTATTTCTTGATAGAAACAGAGGAATCTCATTGATTTTGTTTAGTACTTTTCAAAAAAGTTTAGTTTTATGCCTCCCTCCTCCTAAAAAAAATATTTAGAGTTGTGTTAGAGTTGTGTAGTCAATTTTTAATAAACTAATAGAAATCAAATTCCACATTTATAAGAACCCTCTAGAAATAATCATTTTTTTAATTTTGTAATAAAAAGATCAATAATTTCGCCATTAACTCTATTTCATATAATATGCTCTGCTTGTATTAAATTTTGTGAAACAATTTTTAGGACCATATTACCACAACAATATAATGAAAGAGTGGAAGTGAAATAAAAAAAAATAAAAAGATGGTTGAGAAGTGTATTAAATAAGTCATTTGAAATTTTTTAAAAAATACAAAAGAAAAGCCTTACATCATACTGCATAAAGATAGAATTGCAACTTTAATCTCCAAAATTTAGCATTGTGATTGTCAGGATGGACTAAAGTGGAAAAAAAGTTCTTTGATCTCGCTCCTCTATAAGTTCAGGTTTCAAATCTATTCCTCTACTATATCACCCAAGAAGTTGGGAAAGAATATTCAATTTGTTTTTAAGTAAGCACAAAAAGTTATTATCCTTTAAACTAAAAGCAAAGAAGGAAAACATCTCCAAATACATTTATTGTTGACGTTTTTCAACCAAAACTTCTCTCAAACTCAGTAGTGTCATTAAATGGGGTGAATTTAGATATGACAGGCATCAAGATTTTTACCAGTAAAAAAACCTACCCTCATTATAGATCTAATGAATATGGATTAGTTGATAATCAATTTGGTCATTAGAATAGAGCAGATGGAAGAAATAATCTCTGTCGCGCCCAATTTTTCGAAAAAGGAAATAATAAAAGAAAAAGGGCCTAAAATGGGACTTTGAAAATGCGACGATTTTTGGGCCCGAAAATAGAGTCTAAAAAGGGTTTTTTAGTGAAAAAAGAGTCGCCACTTGGTATTGAGTTTTGGTGTACCAAGTCACCCGAAAATATTTTATAAAAGGGAAGAAAATTAAGAATGATTTTTTAAGGAAATGATTTTTGGAAAAAATATAGGAAAAAACAAGAAAACCCTTTTAGACGACTCCAGGTCTTTGAAAACAAGAGAAAGGTTCGGGAGTCACAGTTGAAGAAAGGGAAGGCAAAGGCTCGCGCCCAAAGCACCCTTTCAACCTAGCCGAAACTAGTTGCGAGGTTTAGTCTAAATTTTCCTAATATAACCCTAAGACTTCATCGCATTTGGATGCAACTATATGAATGCAAATCTAATCCTAAAATGGATATCGATAAGGGACGAAATGTTCCACTGAGGTTTGGTCGGAATTATCGCATTAATTGCGAAACCCAGATATAGACCTCGATGGAGTCACGAGTATAGATGCTGAATGGAGTGAAAAAGAAAAGAAAAATAATAGTATAGATAGTAAGTGAACAAAGAAAATGGGGATGCAACATAACGGGTGCGGGGGACTAATAGACTCGTGACTATCTGTTTCTATTCACGGAGGGGGGAACGACATGTACGCCATCGCTTCCCACGTGAGTAGATGACTATTTCTTAGTCGAAATCACGCAAATGACCTAAAATTCTTTGTGTAGTGAAATCTAAATGTTATGCACCAAATAGATGTTAAAATAAGTAATAAGTTATAAAATATATTAAAAAAAACTCATAGAAAATGGGAAAAGCCTAAAAATATAAAATGTGTGTGAAATGGCATAGAATGAACACGCGAGAAATGACCCTAATACTAAAATGACCTAAAGGCTTAGCATTGGACTAGCCTATTTTCTATAAGTTCTCCGCTAGCGTTGGACTAGCAAAGAAACCGGAATTAACCACAACTAGCTTTGGACTAGTGTGGCGACGATACACATATATAATTAAAGCAAGTAAATAAATAAAGCATGTATTAAAGCAATAATCACATAAAAGTAAATAATAGCACATAGGAGCACATAACACATAGGCATGATATTCTAGATGCAAAGTCCTAAAGAAAAGCAAATAAAACACATAGGCACATAGCACACATAGCACACAAAGCCCTAACTATTACACCGGAGAATAACCTAATTACAATCTAAAAATAGAAAAAAGAATAAAAGATATCCTATCTAACCTATCTATTACACTTTCTATCTAAAATACAAAGAATTTTGCTAAATAGAATATATTATCTATCTATTACATTTCTTTGAATAATCAAAAATTAAATTCGAGTAAATAATACGACATAAATAAATAAACACTCGCACATGGATAAAATTATAAGCACAAAGATACATAAAAACACATAGAAAAACACATAGGAGCACGTAAAAGCACATAAAGAAAAATAAAAGGATAGAGGTACCTCACATTCGTAAATCCGGTACAAATTGCTAAGAAAATCAACAAACATGTCAAGGTACCACTAGTTTAAAGTATAAAAATATGAAATATTTAAAATTGTGGATAAAAAAGTAAATTCAAGCAAGGTTAGGGGGCTTAGAATAAAAGTTCCGGCAAACATAAGACTTGGGAATGAAATCCCAGCAAGTTTAAGGGACTTAGAAATATTTCCAGCAAGTATGAAGGATGAAACAGTAAATTCCAGCAAGCAAAATGCCCAAAAATAAAATTTTCAGCAACACTTAAGGCCAAAAATATGATTTCAACAAACTTGGGGGTTAAAAAATGAAATTCCAGCAATATTGGAGGGCAATAATGTAATTCCAGCAAAACATAATGACAAAAATAAAATTTCTGCAAGGTTGGGGGGCAAAAATGCAATTTTCAGCAACACTGGGGACCAAATTTATGATTTTCAGCAATATCCAAGGGCTAAAATACAATCCCAGCAATATCCTAAGGTCAAAAATACAATTCCAGTAATATATGGGGTAAAAAGGTGAACTAGAGCAAACCTAGGGGGGTGAAAACATAATTTCAGCAATATTTAGGGACAAATTTGCAATTTCAGCATACTAAGGGGTATAGAATTGCAATTTTCAGACATATTAGAACATATTGTAATTAACTTAGATGTAATTGAAAGAAACTTACAAAATTTTAGGGGCCAATTAAAATAAAATGAAGACTTAAATGAAGTAAATTAAAGTATTGAAGGGCATAATTAAATAATTAAGCATCTAAGGGGAGCAAAATGTAATATAATCAGATGAAGATGATGAAAATAAATAACTAAAGAAAAAAAAAACTAAGTGTCGACTACAAATTTCCTTTTTTATCCTCGGGTTTCCCTCTCTTCGGATTTTTCTCTCTTCACTCTCTGTCCTCGAATTTTTTTTCTCGGACCATTCTCCTCGGCAATTTTCTCTTCGGCCATTCTCTTTCGGCCATTCTCCTTCGGCCATTCCTCTTCGACCATTTCTCTTCGGTTTTTCTCTTCAGTCATTCTCCTCGGATTTTTCTCTCTTCACTCTCTGTCCTCGAATTTTTTTCTCGGCCATTCTCCTCGGCTATTCTCTCTTCGGCCACTCACTCACTCTTCTTCTTCTCTTCTTCTCTTCTTCTCTTCGGCTCACTCACTCACTCTTTTCTTCTCTTCCTCTCTTCTTCTCTTCTTCTCTGCTCACTCTTACTCTTTTCTTCTCTTCTTCTCTTCTTCTCTTCCTCTCTTCTTCTCTTCTTCTCTTCGATCTGCTCACTCTCACTCTCCAGCTCCTCTTCTCTTCGGACTATTCTCTAGTTTTTTCTTTCTTTCTCTCAGCTTCTCTCTCTCCGTTCTTCCTAGTTAACTTTCCTATTTCTCACCCGAATTTTTTTTTTAATCAATCTTTAATTTCTTCATGAAACACGATTGTCTAAACCCAAATAGAAAGGCTATCGAAATTATGGATTAAGTGGCAATAATTCAGAAATTTTAAGCAGGAACATCATGAAATTTATGGTATGCAAAAATCAGTTTAAAAGGGCTGAGAACCTTACCTGGTTTGGCTGAGAAATTGGTGGAACTTAGCAACGCTGGTGGATTAATTTTGACAGCTGATGGTGGTGTAATGCGTGTGTATGCAGTGAGAGCCGAGAGGGGAAAAAAATGTCTGTGTTTTTCTTGAGAGAAGAAAAATGGGAACTGATGGTGTCTGTGATATGGTGCAATGAGTTGTGTATGAGCTGAAAAAGGAGAAAAGAAGAAGATGTGTCTGTGTTTTTTTTAGAGAAAAAAACAGAACTGATGGTTAAGTGTGTGTGTGTTAAAATTGAGAGCCAAAGTGTTTTTTGTGTAGGTGTGGAGTGGGTGAGGAAGGAACAAAATTCATCCAAAATCCCCTCAAAATCCTTTTTTTTTTTTGCAGGGGTTGGTTTGATTTTCCTGCTGGTTGCATGCAGCAACTGCAGAAACACTGCAGCTGCTGTAGTAGCGTCTTTTTTTTTTTTAATTTGTAAGTGACAAAGAAAAACAAATGGAATAAAATAAAATAAAAAAATGCCCCCTAAATGAAGTAACGCACACATATATTTACAAGAGGTGTGTCAAAATTTGGTGTCTACAATCTCCAATCAAATAGAGGCAACAAAAAGATTTGATATAGATTGCTAGTGGTATTGGAGCTATAGATTCTAGTACCAACAAGCTAGATAGCAAGAAGGCAATTTTATTCTAGACAACACCAATGGAATTAACGAAGAAGATGGTGACAATCATGGTTGAAGAAGGTATTCTCATTCTTGCAAAAGATATCAAGAATCTAGTTGAATTAGGGGTGTCAGCGAATTGAGCTACTCACGAACAGTTGCAACAAGCTCGGTCTAATATTCGACTCAAGCTCAGTGTTGACCAAACTCAAATAGCCTGTGTTCTAAAACAATCTCGATTTTGAGCAGTAATAATAAGTTTAAGCTGTATACATACACAATTAGTTGATGGTTGACTTTAATTTACATCAGTCAATTCAGTTTGAGTTTGAGAGGTATTGCACCACTGTTAACATTAAATAAAAATTAGTAAACAAAATATTAAAGAATCTGAAACATTGCTTGTAATTGAACTCAATTACCATTTAGACTACATGACCAACATTATCTTGTTGCATGATCATTCTGGCAAGCTAGAACAATGGAAGATAATATTAACATAAAATTACAGCTTCCTAAATGGAGTAAAAAATAAGTGTTTTAGATATACCTAAACAGCTAGTGTGAAGTGATTCATGGTTGTCATTTCAATACCGTTTCAATTTTCAATTCCAAAATAAGGTCTTGGATTTGCACCACACCTGTGTCTTCCTCTACTACCTCTTCTCCTACCTCAAGTTAACGTATCTCTTCCCCTACAGTAGCATTATTACTATTTGAGTTAGTAGACATATCTCTTTTTGCTCCCCTAACTTGCTAATCAATCGCTTGTTGACTATCAACTCTAATACCATTAATTTGACTAGTAGCAATTCTAATGGGGCCACCTCCACCCTATAATAATAAGGCGAAGTAAGAATGCTAATATAACAATAATACATACACTTACAATGCATTACATCAAACCCTTTCAATCGTAGACTTTGGCGCCTTGCATGTTTTCCTATTATGTCCAGTTTGCTTATAATTGCAGCAATGGAGGACAATGCCTTTTCTAATCACTACAGTTTTATCAACTATCTCATTGGGACCTTTTCTTCAAAACTTTTGAGGTCTACTAGATCTTCTCCTTAATTCTGGTGGCTTAATTACTAATTCCTCAATTTCAACCCACAATTACTTATCTAGAATAGGCATAATCAAATGCCTATAAGCCATTTTACAGTATTAAATGATGTAATATAGATACACAAATTGTGCTACCTCTTGACGACCGTCATTCATGGTTGCAGTACATATTTGTTGACAAGGAATTCAATTATATCCTATTCCTTACAAGTACATGTTCGTCCCTGTAAATTAGCCACAAAACTGCCAAAGAAATTATGACTTTCCAAATTCCTCTATCAGATTCTGTGGATTTATAATCAAATAACCTTAGCTTTGTCTCTTCAAATATCTTATGTATTCTTGGACAAATACTTCCTCTAACATTTTATATAAATTCTATTTTCTCCTGAAACCTATACACAAAAGCCTTCTTATCTTCTCAATCAATGTTAATATGGGCTCACGCCTTGTTGTGCTGATATAGTGGTTGAATGATTCACTAATGTTATTACATCAAATGTCATATTTAGACCTTGGACTGAACATACATCTTGTCAAAAATAAAGGTGAAATTGTGCTCAACTAGTTGTAAACATCTTCATATTTCTTCTCCAAACTTCTGGTTTATGTGATCATGCAACAGCCCACATAATATCCCTCAGTGCCTTGTCTTTGAACCTTAACTTGAAATTGGCATATATATGCCTTACACAAAATCTGTGCTCAACTTCAAGAAACAACTCATCAGAGGTCTCAATAAGCTCTACAATTCAAACACTGAATATTAGTAATATAATCTCTAAGGCAAACAAATGATAAATAAAAAAGTTATCAAATTAGGAATAGCATAAACTTTTGTACTATAAAAATTGAACACCATATTTTTGTCCACTATAGAGCCTATTTGATCAGTCAAAGTAATCAAAAATCATATTAAACTATCCTTGCACTCTAACTCAACCCAAGCTATGGTCAATGGATACATTTGGTTATTACCATCCATTTCTATAGCATATATTAAACGGCCTCCAAACCTTCCTGTTAAGTGACAAGCAACCAAATCTGTGACTAGCCTATAACCCTGAATAAATCCATCCTTTTGTGAACCATACATTACAAGCACTCGCTTAAAAAATTTGCTGAAAGTGATAGTACTTCAGAGACAACGTATGCAGCTGATCATGGATTTTTTTTGCATTATATAGCATAATAATGCTTCAATCTATGGTATTGCTACTTGTGCTCTCCTTGTATTGACTGTAACATGTGTTTCTTTGCCCTGTATATCTTTCATTTGGATAAATTTAGTTTCAATCTTCTTCTAAATGTTCCCCTCCATCCTTTCAACTTCCAATCTGGATCATCAGCCAATTCTTTATTAAATTTCTTAGACAATCATCTAGCACTACCACTTATATTCTTATAAGATCAAGGACAAAAATGCTCTTTATTTGAAATGCCTTTGTTCCTCTATAATAGCTAGTATAAATTCTCCATCCACAGTTCTTAAGGCATATGGCAGTCACCTTGTTTGGATCATTCTTCTTAAAAAGCAGTTGAAACTTTTTCTTATGGAGTACATTTTCGAAACACACATACAGTTAGGAAGATAAGGCCCACCTTAATTTAAGAATTCTCCATATCACTTTCTTTATTAAATTCAGGGAAAGACACTCTATTTTTATCACCTGAACAATTTAATTTACCATTTATAATATCACGATCAATGATACTTTCTATAATAATCACTGATCATCTCAGTATAAGCTCCATATTATCTTAAGTCTATATTATGATAAACCACACTAGTTTTTACACCTTTATCATGTGGATCATGGCTATCATGGACTGTTTCACTATCCAAGAAATAATAAAAGTCTAAGCCATGCTCAGTGGACTGATAATTTTTAGCAACATAAGCTTCATCATATTCTGTCTATGAACTACAAATGTCTACATATTGATCAACTTTAGGTTGGTCATTAACATGTTTATCACTTACATCTAAATTATCGTTTTGGTTTTATGCATTTCCAACTTTTTCAATACAGATGTGAATGTGAGGTCCATCTCTAAACATTCCAAACATTTCACTACAGAAAATTCACTATTTTACAATGCAAATTCACCATTTGGCATTATATAATTAACTTGGATCTTTAGGGAAAGTTTTAACTGTTTGAGGATGTCATCAAATTCTATTTTGAAAATGTAACCTAGATCCACATCATTAATAAATACCATTTTCCCGCCAACATAATTTAATTTTAGATTTTGCTTAAAATGACCACCATGATATACTTTCAAAGTGAACATTTTTGTTGATTTAAACTAATAGTAAAAAAAAAAAAAGCACTGCATGAGAAAATTGACAATAATGACAAAGAAATTAGCACAAACATGCAAAGTAAAAAATTCAACATAAAATCCCATGCATTAAAAAACACACAATAATGACAAAAGAAACAAATAACAAAACCATTTCAAGTAGTCCCCACATATATAAAATCAACAATGCAGTACCCATATCTTTGTTGTGGAAAACTCTTTTGTGGCAAAATTCAAATAACAAATAGCACTATTGAAGTCTAACTACAACAAGATCAACTTGCAAACTTAATATAATATTACCCATTATGTTGAATTTTATTCCATTCGATCCCCCAAACACCTTGCTTGTTTAGTCATTTAACAGAGTAATTTACAAAGCAAACACATGCGGTTTCTTACCCAATATACATATTGCATGATTAATTATTGAATTAAAGAACATACTGTACACAGAAATTTCGTGTCTGCAAATAAAAGACAAGAAAAATTGTACAAATTGAATTTATTAATTTGAAACAAGAGTTACAATATCTGGATAAATTTCTTTATGAAAGAAAATATCCTCTGATTCTTCTCCTCACGAACAATTAATTCAAGAGCCAAAAAAAGCTTGTTCTTGAATTAAAATTGAAGTCTCCATAGGAAACGGTTGATTTGATTTCTTCATCTTGAACACTTGAATCTTGGATCTTTCAAGCTTTCAATATGGATGTGGGAATTTAATTGAACTTGAACTTGGACTTCAGGATTTGATTTGCACTAGAACTTGGGCTTGAGAGACTTGGGGGAGAAAAATCTCTAAGGAATTTGATAGAGCTTTCTCTAAACTTTTGGAGAATTTTTCATATCTCCTGACTTGAGAGGAGAGAGCCCTTATTTATAGCCAAAACTTAGAGAATAATTGGTTTAAAAGGAAACTCTCTAGAATTCTCTACTAGCTTGGGTTACTTGTGACTTAAGAAACCCAATTAAAGTAGATTTAATAAATAGGTCGGCCCAAATAATCCAATGTGAATTAATGAAATTAATCCACTTTAATTTAATGGACATTATAATTGAACTTGAGGCCCATATAAATGAATTTGAGGACATTAAAATTTGACTTTAGGCCCACATGCCAACTATCCAATTTATAAGCCCAAACATAAATGAACATATAATGAATTTACTTTAATTTAATTAAATCAAGACCAATTTAATTGTTTAATTTTGACTAATTAAATTAAATTAAAATTTTATTTTCTACAAATGCCTCCACTTTAAGACTTGGTGCAACATTGGGTGACAATTGGTGAAAGCAAGGCTTGAAGTCCATAAGAAGTCCACTTCATCTTCTATAGCATAAGAACCCAAAGACCTAAGATTGCAATTTCTTTACATGGCTGGGCTATCGTGCTTGAAACTTGGTCCTAACAATATTTGGTCAACTGTGTAAATTCATTAAATTCCAAACTTGAATCATAAGACAAGCTTACGGTGTTTATTTGCTATACACAGTGCTTTGAGATTGGCAATAACTGAAACTAACTTAGGAAACCAAAATCAAAGATTCCCTTTTCTTTGAAAGCCACACATGCATGGTTAAATTTAGGAAACAACATTAACTTATTGAAATCCCCTTTTGTCTTTGGGCAATGTCCAACAATCATCACCGATCAAAGCTAGAAACAACATGCTAAACATATTTACTATACCAGACTTCAGCTATGCAGATTCCTAAACCACATGATTTCCTTTTCCTTCTTTGTATTGAGCTTGTAACTTTTTGAACTACCAACTCCTGGAATTAGCTTGGGATCAATTCACAATCTGAATTGCTAAATTCCAACTTGCCAAAAATTTTAGCTCTTTCCAAATTGCAATCACCATGAAATTTCTAAATTCACCAACTTGCAACTCTTATTTAAACAGAGTTTTGAGCCTAAATTCTTTCATTGAGCTCACAAAATTGTACCGAAAACTGATAGAGAAATCAACTTCGACAAACCCGTCTTGCAGCACTCCCGTTGCAGGTAACCTTCTGCATATTTCTATTTCTTGACAAAACATTTGGCTTTTGAGTTTAACTTTGACTGCAATATAGCATGAACATTGTTAAACATGTTTATCAATTGTTGCTGAAAATTGGACTTCTCCCAAATTTATTTGTTGCTGAAATTTTCAACTGTTATTCTTGCACTCTAAGTACTTGTAGAATGTCCCCAATGAATGCCCATAATCTGAAAATTTATATGCAAATTCCACCTTTCAACTTGAAAACCTTTTCTTTTATATTAATTGCTTAACATTCCGGGGATGATGTTGTCAACTTGCGTTCCTCCCCCCCCCTTTTTTTTTACCGGTCTATGGATGATTGCAACATATTTAATCATTAATTTTCTTTTGAATCATAGGTATACTATGCCATATTCAATAATCAATTGCCTTTCAACTGCCTTCTAACTCCATGTGATCAAACTTTCCTTGAACCATATTGACTTCATAAACATAAAAGTAAGATGTAACTTTCACACGTGACTTCCGACCTTCATAACTTAATTATTCTTTTATGATGATTGCCTATTAATTCCAAGCACATCTTTTTTTTTTTTAGATTATTCTAATAACAATCACAAACAAGCCATAACAAGCCGTGACCATCCTTCAAAGCTTCAAAGATTTTCAAATTTTGGTAAGTGATCCTTCAAAATTTGCACAGCCCGTTTTTTTATTTTTTATTTTAAATAATTTGCATGCTATTTCACCACGACCTTGCATCAATACTTAGATTTCAACATCACATCACTACTAAACTTCAAAAATGGCCTATATTGGCTTGAGAAATCCTTGGAAGCATAAAATTTAATGATAGTTTCACCAGACTTGGAGAAATTTGTGGAGACAATAATTTCAATGATAGTCCCACAAGACTTGAGAAATCCATAGAGGCTCCATATTCAATGACAGCCCCACAAGACTTGAGAAATCACTAGAGCTATCAATTTCGATAATAGCCCCACAAGGTTTGAGAAATTACCGGAGGCATCAATTTCGATGATAGCCCACAAGGCTTGAGAAATCCATAGAGGCACCAATTTTTATAATAGCCTCATCGAGCTTGAGGAATCCCTAGAGGCAACAATTTCGATGATAGCCCCTACAAGGACTTGAGAAATCACTGGAGGCATCAATTTTGATGACAGCCCCACAAGACTTGAGAAATTCATTGAGGCACCAATTTCAATGATAGCCCCACAAGGCTTGAGAAATCATCGGAGGCATCAATTTTGATGATAGCTTCATCGGGTTTGAGAAATCCGCGGAGACATTAATTTGTATGATAGCCTCACTGAGTTTGAGAAATCTACGGAGACATTAACTTCAATGATAGCCTTCACTGGCTTGAGGGGTCTCAAAGACGTTAACCTCAGTTATAGCCTTCACTGGCTTGAGGGGTCTCGAAAACATTAACCTCAATGATAGTCTTCACTAGCTTGAGGGTCCCGAAGGCGTTAACCTCATTGATTGCCTTCACTGGCTTGAGGGGTCCCAAAAGCGTTAACCTCGTTAATAACCTTCGTTGGCTTGAAAGGTCCCGAAGGCTTTAACCTCAGTGATAGCCTTCATTGGCTTGAGAGGTCCCAGAGGAAACCAACTCCATGGCCAACTTTGAGCGAGTCTTCTACCGACTCATGTGCTCATTGTGCTTGGGGGAGGTTTATTTTTACTTGCACCTCCATAGTGTTTAAACAAGTCTTCTTCTGACTTACACAATGATGGCACATGAACAAACCTTTTTTTTTTTGTTCTTATGCTCATGTTGCTTTGATGGGCCTTCTTTTGGCTTGTTCATTGATAAAAGTCACCAAGTGAGGTGGTGCTAAAATATAGCTCCATTCATAATATTGCTTGAAACTCACCACCATTTTGCCAACATGATAATTTTACTTTTCTTCCTATTTAGATTTCAATTAGCTTATGCTCATCCATTTTTTCTTATTGCCTCTATCATAGGTCTAAGACCATACCATGGTGATGTTCAAAGAACTTGATATTTTCGGTCAAAAACACTTGCTGATTATTGATCATACAAATGATGCTGATGATAGTGGGACGAAATTGCTGGTCCATACCACTATGCACAGAAACTTTGTCGGGAACTGGCCTCACCAAAAGTACTCTCACCTAGATAACTGGACATTTGAAGTACTGCAAGATGATGACACAAAAGTTTATTCACTGAAATCTCTTATCCACACGAAGGATGCGAGGACAACTTCATTCCAAACTCTTGGTAGAAGTATCATTTCTTGAGAGGCGCATTGGGGTGGCACCTTGAGACTCAATGAGAAATTTAACTTCATTGAAAAATATTAGGAATGGCTCGAAGACCTCTTAGGGAGAAATGAATAGATTCTTCACAATGTATGTGTCTACGAGGCTTTATTCGCGTCATTTTTCATCTATGATCAGATTCCTAATATTGTTCAAGCATTTTGCGAGGCATAGTGTCCAGAACCAAATACATTGCATACATCAGCTGGAGAACTACCACTCTCCCTTTGAGATTTATATCGGATAGGAGGGCTTCCCATCATAGGTGATCCTTACGAGAAAGTTATCCCCTGTCTTGCAAAGTTAACAGGCTTTGATGAAAAGAAAGTTAAGTACATTCTTCAAAATTGTGAGTATTTGTTTGTAGCCTTCCACCACCTTCAAAAAGGAGAATACAACAGGCTCGGTGTTCGTGCTAGTCAATAAATAGACTTTTGATTCAGTGGAGAGTCAAGATATTCAAAGCCAAAGCCCAAAACATTAAAGAAGGCATCCGCCCTCAATCGACTCAAAATCCAGGTAGAGAAATTAGCTCACCTGGTAAACTTCAAAATCAAGAAAAAAATGCTTTTCACATCCTTGGAGTTCAGACTCGCTTGAGAGAAAAAACTTATCTTGCAGCATTTATATCGACATGGTTGTGTATCTTCGCTCTTCCAAGTGAAGTTCTTTATGTCATTAGGCCAACCACGTTTGAGGCTACCAGTATGATAGCCTCTAATGTAAATCTTGTCTTGCCATGCTGGTACTTCTTAGCATATACAGAGGTTTGAACAAAATTGCTAAGTCACCAACGTCTGGGCATTCAAATGTTTCTCTTCCTTTGCATTACGTTTATGCTTGGCTAGCATATTATTTTTTTACACATTATCCTGTTCTAGATTCTTTGCCTGCGCCTATAATGACTACCTATTCTGGAGAATGTGGAGCTCGATATTACAATAAGATCGAGGCTCGAAATCTTATTCATATGGGCAATAAGGTGAAATGGTCAGTAGCTTCTTTTGTGAAGAACCAACATGAATTCTTTATTGATAATAACAAGTTACCAAATATCAAGCTTGGCTATTTCTTTAGTGCACGCTCAAACTACTTGGTCTTGCATGTCCAAGACAAATTCTTGGTTGAGCTCTATAGTCCATACAGATTTGCTAAGTAATTTGGCTTTTATCAGGACATCCCAAAGGAACTCAAGGCCGATGTACGCTCCACTAACTATGAATTTGTTGAATACTTTGGCGTACACTTAGTCACTACAAAAGCAATGCAAGATTGCTTTTCCTTGCTAGCCCATTGGATGCTAACAAATTTATGTCATCAAACTTTCAGAATTGGTGGTCCAAGACTCATTAAAAATATATACTTAAAGGACAAAGTGCTTTAGTGGCAAGTCTCTAATCAACAGTAGAACATAAGAAATCAAAGGGCAAAGATCTAGTAAATTTGATTGAGCCTCCCAAAAGAATTGACGCATATAGTCGAAAGAGAAAATAGCCAAAAGTACAAAGGAGGAAGAAAAAAATTCAAAAGGCTCAAAAAATAAGACCACCACCTCGGAAGATGCTATTGATAAGGAAGCATATCAGAAGAACACCTCTTGTCGCCTTCCTTTTGTAGTTGTGAAAGCTAATGATCACAAGCTCATGAGTTCTCATTAAAAAAAGCGGGACAATTCTTTGCTTAAGGATGATGAGCAATCCCACAATAGTGATCAACATTGAAACCACAAAAAGAATAAGATAACAATCTCTACTTTCGATATTAATAACTTAGACCCTAAAATGTTCTTTGAAGCAATTTCAGATATATCTATACCTGACAATAGCTTTTCACAAATTGTAAGATTTATTTTCATCATTTTATTTCTCTTTTTTGCATTTATTTTTTGAAAACACCACATTAGTCTTGAATTTTACTTGGATATCTTTATGACCAACATTGAATCACTTTGCATATAGTTGAATGTTCTACTATTGATATTTATTGATGATCAGGAAGCCAGTCAAGACTCGATTGATGGGCCTGATACTTTCGAACTCTAGGCAAAGCAAGCGACTAAGTCCCCTCAACTCGAAAACATCAGAGATAGTACCAAAAAATAAGCAAGTAAAAAGATTCGAGTTTTGGACTCTGCTTCTTGCGAAGAAGAGTTGGATGCCTAACTTATTCTTAAGAGGAAGAAACTCAAGGTGTTCGATTCGCCAACGTGGCCAAGGGAACTACAAGCTTCTGAATTTCTATCTTGAAACTGTAATCTTAGATTGTCATCAAAATTACATTCAAATGTTTTGAAACAATCTCAAAAGACAGATATCTGGCAGATAATTAGAGCACATGTTAGCGCTGGAAGCTAAAGTCAATAGCATCATGACAGAAATGGGTAATGAAAATATTATCAATCTTTCACCTTTATAGGGTCTGTTGAAAACTTTCTTCGCAAACGTTGCCCAATATGATTTCATCAAGTCTACGCTTTCACAGAAAGTTCCTACTGAATCTTATGACAAGTTACTTGCTACTGCTACACACCGCCTTAATGATGCTGAAGTCTTAGCGAAGTAACAAACTGAAAAGGTTTTGTCCCACATAAATAGACTCGCGGACATTGATTGTGAAGAAAGAGACTTGAGGACACGACTTGAACTCTTGGAAACTCAAAGAAAATAGACTCTTTTGTTAGTGAAGAAAGATGAGGAAGAGCTTTTTCAAAAGCAATCTAATGTTGAGAATTTCAAAGTAGAAGTCACTAAAATTGAGACTTCAACTCCTTTGCTTGCTGAAAAAAGTGAAATTCTGGAGAAGATGAAGGAACTATTAGAGGCAAACTGCAAAGAGATAATAGAGTTTAAATTCTAGAATTTGTGGCACTTCTTTGTCTCTTACATTCCTTTGTTAGGTAGACTTTTGATTCAATTTAGTTACTTCAGTATAAATTGGCACCAAATATGTAATTTGAGATAAAATATCTTGACTTTATCAATAAAGTGCTCAATTTACATATTTATATTTTTTCTTTTCTTTTTATTTTATTTTATTTCTTTGCTTTAATAGTTCAAATTTCAAACTATTAAATGTAAGAATCAATATAAATAACTAAATTTTATCTAACATAAAAGAATACTTGAAATGCATCGTTCGAATATTATGAACAAATTACATTTTATTTATGTATTCTTTTTTTATTAGAATAAAATTTAAATCTTTAGAAGGAACACATAATGTGTTAAAAATGATGTAATTGAACTTAGGAGTTGCCCCTAAGCTGCCTACGTATCTCTAAAAGGGAATCAAGTCACACGTAGTTCCTTGCTGTTCACAATTTAACCTCATGCGGATCAGGAGTATCTATTTGTTTGCTACCTTAGACTTGGTGAAGTGTTTCAGCAATTTAATCACATACTACACTATTGGTGGTTGCCATCCATAGTTTTAGCTCATACGAGCTTGGAGCAACATGCAGTTTAGGCTCATGCGTCAAAGAGCACTTCACTTTTGTACAGCAAATATTGCTTCAAAAATTTTTTATTATCGGGCTAACTTTCACACCATCTTGGTCAACTAACTTGTAGGCACTGTTTGTGTAGATTTCATGAACCACATACGGTCCATCCTATTTAGATACAAACTTGTCGTTGGTGCAATGTGTCATGACTATTGGCCTTCGAACAGTGAGAACCATATCACCAACTTGGAAAGAGTGAGGACGGACCCTTTTGTTAAAAATCTTAGAAATGCAGGCTTGATAACATTCAAAATTTTGTTGCGCCTCCAACATTTTTTCATCCAAAACTTCCAACTCCTTAAGACGCAAACGGTCATTTTCCCAGTGAGCCCTTCTTGAATGGTGATCCATAGAGATAGAATTTATTACTCAAGAGGTAGAACAACTTCGATACCATACATCAAGGCATAAGGAGTAGTTTGCGTGGGCGTCCTAGAAGTGGTGCGATAGACCCAGAGAGATTCACCAATTCGTTCATGCCAATCTCATTTCGATTTAATCACAACATTCTTTAATAAATTGCAAAGGATTTTATTAAATGCCTCGATTAAACTATTTGCAGGAGTATTATACATTGAGAATTTGTTTTGTTTGAATTTAAACTTCTCATACAATTTATCCATCAAGCTATTGGAGAACGATTTGCCATTATCAGTTATGATATATCTTGGCACTGCATAACAATAGATGATGTTGAGGCAAATAAAATTCACAACATCTTCCTTTTTCACTTACTTGAGTGGCAGAGTTTCAACCCATTTAGAGAAGTAATCAGTAACAGCTAATATGTACAAATGTTGAACAGATGACTTTGGTAATGATCTAACAACGTCAAGTTTTCAAGCATCAAAAGGCCATGAAACTACAATCAGACGTAATGATTTGGGAGGGTGATGAATGTAATTTGTATAGAATTGACAGACTTGGCACCTTTGGGTATACTCCATACAATCGTTGACCATCGTAGGTCAATAGTAACCCATCATTTTGACATGAAAATGTAATTTAGGACCAAATTGATGAGCACCACAAATTTCAGAATAAGGTTCTTCCATGACGTGAAAAGCTATATTCTCTCCTAGGTAGCGCAAGAATACATCATCAAATAAACGTCGATACAATGTATCATTGTAAAAGATAAATCAAGGTGCACGACGATGAATATCTATCCTCTTTCATGCGTCATTCGGTAGTCTTTCGCATTTGAGCTATTCGACGAGCGGTTGTCTCCAATCTTCTTTTTTAGTTTCACGGATAGAAATAGCATGAATTTCAATTTTTTCATACTTATCTTCATCAAATAATGGCGAAATCATCTACTTTTGGCACACAGGAACTTGCATATCGTGACTAGGCAACGCAAATGTTGAACCGAGCATAGCTAATGCATCAGCTTACTTGTTTTCTTTACCTGGTATGTGCTCAATAGTCACACTTTCAAGTCATCCAATGAGTTGTCTAGTATAATTACGATATGGTATCAATTCTGACTTCTTAACTTCATAGTTCCCATGAGTTGATTAATAACCAATTTTGAATCTTCATAAACTTAAAAATCGAGTTGTTTCATGTCAACAGCTATTTCAAGTTCAAGTATAAGTGCTTGGTATTTAGCGACATTGTTTAAATAATATTGACTTAAAGCAAAGGAATATGGTAGAATTTTTCTGTCGAGTGTTATGAAAATAATCCAAATACCAATTTCCTCACGATAAGTAGCACCATAAAAGTACATCTTCCATGGCGAACGAATTTTCACGAGAAGTACATCTTCATCAGGAAGATCATCACACAACTCCCACTCAGTAGGATTGGATGGTCAGCTAAGAAATCTATAAGAACTTACCATTTTACTACTTTTTGTGGAACATAGACGATCTCAAATTGCTATAATTAGAGATACCACCTTACCAAATGGTCAGAGAAAATTGGCCTACTCATTACATGTTTAATAAGATTTGCCTTGGAGATTAGGCACACAGTATGAGTTTGAAAGTAGTGCTTCAATTTTTGAATAGTAAAGATAAGAGTCAAGCACAATTTCTCAATTAGAAAGTAATAAAGCTCATTTGGAATCATTCTTCTACTCAGGTAGTATAAAGTCACTTCTTTGCCTTTAACATTTTTTGGACAAATAATGTCCAAATAGATCGTTCTTGTACAGTTATGTAGAGGATTAGTGGCTTTCCATGTATTGGCACAGTCAAAACAGGTACTTTCATGAGGATTAATGGTTCCCACAGTAGCGAACCACAAAATAAAAAAATTTGCTAGAGGTAACTCCAAAAGCACATTTAAGAGAATTCATCCGGAGTTGATACCTTCTTAGTCGATCAAATATTTGCCTCAAATCATTTAGGTGATCACTTTTTTTTCTTGATTCAACAACTAAGTCATCAACATAACACTCCACATTTTTATGAAGCATGTCATCAAAGATGTTTTGCATGACTCTTTGATACGTTGCTATAACATTTTTCAGTCCAAATGGCATAACTTTATAACAGTAAATACCTTTAGAGGTACAAAATGCAGTAAACTCCTCATTGTTGGATGCCATGCGAATTTGGTTATATCCAAAAGAACCATCCATGAATGATAGTGCCTCATGTCCAGTTGTTTTATCAACTATGATTTCAGTAATAGGAAGTGAAAAATCATTCTTGGGACAAGCATTATTGAGATCCCTAAAATCAACGTAAATATAAATTTGTCCATTATTTTTCTGCACAGGAACGACGCTTGAAATCCATGTACGATACTTGATTTTACGGATGAATCCAACTTCAATGAGCTTGTTCATTTTGGTTTCAATTGAAAGAATTAAATCAGGCTAAAATCGCTTTTGAGCTTGTTTAATTGGGCGAGCACCTCATTTGACTGCTAAGTGATGAACGGCCACTTTAAAGTCTAAACTATGCATTTCTTTGTAATTTCATGCAAAGACGTCGCGGTGTTCTTGTTAGAGCTCAACATATGCATTCTCTTTCTCGAAATTCAAAAGAACACTCACATAAATTAGACGTGGATGTTTGAGAGTACCCAAATTAATTTTCTTTAATTGATTTACAGTAATCTTTACACCTTTTTTAAATTCAGGTAGAGCTTCTTCAGCATCTTCTTCTCCAAAGTTTTCATCATCAATTTCAGCTATATAGTTATAAGAGACTATGCTCTCTTCATTATCTTTTTTAACTCTAGTATGTATTATGATATGCTCCTTAGCCTTCAGCACGCTTCCACAATGTACAACAAGATTGATATATCTTTTCATTCTTGAAGGAATAAAACTGTCATATCTTTGAGTATTATGATTGGAAGAAGATAGTGGCTCAAACTCCTTGATTAGTTTATCAACTCTTTCCTTTATCGACTAAGAATTTCTCACTTTTCTTCTTTTCGAATCCAACCTTTTGAAAGCTGAAATACATGAAATTTGCCCTATTAATCTTGATTCGACTCGATGCTTGTGGGAAATAACCAAGGCCAGGCTTGAAACTTTCAATAGCATGCCTTTTCTCTTTTAGCATCTTTTGAGTAGAGTTCAGTCTATGAACCTTTTCACTAGCAGCTTCAAGTAATAAAGGACTTAATGCAATAGAATTTTTTGGATCATATCCAACTTTAGCAAAGAGTCTATAGATATTAGGATCAAAACATTCTTTAGTTCTCGAGCTTGGTAGCACGTTATGCATAACTTTTGGTTCTTCTGATGAGCAGACAAATCTCTTTAGTAGAGATTGCGACCTCTTGATGGTATTCAACTTTGTCACATGCAATGTTAAGTCTGTCAAAGCTTCATGCTTGGCTGAATGTGATTGTTCTTCCTTCCCTTTTAACTTTGGAACATAGCGAAAAATGACAAGTCCATCACTTGATGATAGAGTAATTGTACCTTGAACCTTTTGCCTAGTAACTTGATTTTCATCGTTTAAAGTAGAGTCTGTGGTCAAATTTGAAATATCGAGATTTTGAGTTTCACTCACACTTGATGGTAGATCATTGACTTCCTTTACGTCACAGATCTTAAGGTAAAACTTAACATCAGCAAAATGTGCTTCAGATTTAGCGAATGATTTGTCGTCAACTATCACCTTTTTCATTATGCTATCTTGAAAGTGTTTAAAATATTGATGAAGTGTTGATGATATAACCCCATTCTCATGGATCCATAACCTTCGCAAGAGTATAATGTATATTGTCTTAGCATCTATGATGTGGAGTAACGCTTTTGAAGCCATTCCATCAATTATTATATCACTTTTGATAATGCTGATGGTTCTTTGCCCCTTTAGTTGAAGTCTTGGATCATCAGTCGATTACTAGACAGCTCATCAATTGAAATGTCAATATCCTTCAAAGTTCGCAAGGGCAGTATGTTGACTGCGGAACCTCCATCAATTAGGATCCTGTTTACCTTTTACTCACAAGTGTAGCCAGTTATGAAGAGCGAATAATTGTGCGGTGCAGACCCAAGCGATAAATTTCATCATTGAAGACAATTGTTGCAGCGTACTTCATGGATACTTTTGCAGTAGTAGTGGAGTTCTCTTCCGTATTAACTCTTTTAACCAAAATATCATTAGAATTGACAACATTGTCAGATTTGTAAATATCAATTGGGAAAGATGGGTCAGGAGAGAATGAATTGCCTTCAGATAGGATTTCACCTTTTGAATTGGAATAGTAGGCCAAAAAGCCATACTTTCTAGAAGGTTCAGAGAGTCTTCCAACGGAGGAGTCTCCAATTTTGAGCAACTCTTCCATTCGTTTTTTACTTCGAATTTTCTTTTTGTTTGACTTCTCCTTTTTTGATACTTCATCATCTTCGTAACAAGCATTAAAAGTAGCTTACTTATAGGCGTCACAGTCACAAAATGTGTCAAAATATTTGTGATCACCATTACTGAAAGAATAGACAGGATTTCTTACTTCGTTTAAATGATCAATCGAAACTTCCTTGAGTGACTCTAATCTTTTGACTGGCCGAATTATGTTCACTTTGAAGCTGCCATAAATAGCTTGTTAAGGAAGAAACGAGTCTTTATTGTCAATTGAAACAACCTATTTTGTGGGTTCTTTAACAGAAATAGTGATTTTCTCTTTGAACGTATCAACAAATTTGTTATCTTGAGGGTTTATGGAGTTGGTTGTACTGTATTAGACCAGTATGCCATCAGTGAAGAATTCTTTTGGCATGAAATCCCTTAATGTAATTGGACGGCGAGTCTTTTGCCTGAACCCATAATTTGTTTGAATTTTAGAGACGACACTCTTCTTTTCTGTCAGTCTCACTTTTCTCCTCCACACCATCCTACTCCTTGTCGGTGACTTATTCATCTTATTAGACAGATAAGAATTTTGCCTCCTTTTGCGAATAATAAGGATCCATTATTCATCATCAAAATTATTTTGCCTTGAAATTGTGGATTCAATATTTTCTTATTTCGAAATCTCTCCAATAACTAAAGGAAAGGTGGTTGGCGTAACTTCCACAGGAGAGAGTGACCAAAACACAATGACAGAGGGTTTGATTGACGAAACAGTTTCTCCAATTTTTGTAATAGGCTCTTCAACTCCCACAGGTTTTGCTGAACCAGAGTCAATCGTGGTTTGGTGTGTACTAGCTTTTTCTTTTTCAAGTAAATTTTTTTCTTTGTTTAGCCAACTCTATGACTTTGTCCTTGAAAATGAAGCATTTTTCTACAGGATGACCAACCAAGCGATGATATTTGCAGTAATTTAGGTCATCAGTCCTTTTTACTTCGCCCGTTCACTTCATTTCGGGCAGTGTAATTAGATTTAATCTCAGCAAATCATCAAACATGCCAGGAACGTCAGAATCAAGAAACGGATACTCCTTTTCTTAAATATTTTTTAGGGTTAATTGCTTGTTCTTTTGCTCTTGACGAACGTTAACTTTTTCATTTTTCTTCTTTATTGTCTTAAGAATGATTTTGAAGGGAGTTATACTTGCAGTCACCGACTCCTTCTTCTCACTTTTAACAGGAGATTTACCTCCTTTCTTCATCTCTTACTTTTCTTTACTTCTGCAAGAATCAAAAACAGGTGGCTCTTGTCCCCCCAAGGCTGATCTCCAGATTATGGGTCTTTGTTGCCAACTTATCGAAAGTGTCCGACTGTATCCCTTAAAAGATGTAACGAAGCCTCCAGTGCATGTCTTGAATGCACATCTCAATAGCAGATGACTCAGACAGTCGATATTTACTATTAAAACTAAGAGTCCACTAACGATCAATGCAGTCGACAACAGGCTCGTCCTTCCATTGACGAGTATTCAAGAGCTCGGTCATGCTGACAGTCCGTCTTGTGCTATAGAACTTATTGAGAAATTCTTGCTCCAATTACTTTCAAGATGGATCCAGGTTCAAGGTTAGTGTACCAGTCAAACGCGTTGCCTTTCAAGGAACATACAAATTGCTTGACAAGCAAATTTCCATCATTACCAGCATTATTACATATCTCCACAAAATGTACGACATGTTGCTTAAGATTTTCCTTGCCGTCAAACTGTTAGAATTTGGAAGGTTGATGGCATCTTTAGACCATCAACTCTCGCAGTATACAGTTTAGCATATGAGTGGAAAGACTTTAAGGCTCCATCAAACTTGTCTTTGATAGTTCCTTCAATGAATTCCTTAAGGTGATCAACGTGAATTGTTCCATCAGTAGAAACATAGATGTGTTTTGTTGCGTGTGACTTTGAAGCCTCCTTTGCCTTGGAAGAAGTTGCCACATCTTCAAGGGTTTCTATTTGCTTCTGTACAAAAGGGTTACTTTCATCGGTATTCTCGATCTCGTCTATCAGTTTTGCTATCTTTTCATCTTGACTTTGCACGTGAGCGACGAGTCCTTCTACAAGTTTGGTCATGTGAGCCAATTGCTCTTCAATAGTTGTGGTATTTGTCATCATCACAGACATCACCATGGAAGTTGTTGAATGAGTCAGACCATCAAGGTGTGCAGTATGGGCACCATGGTCACCATCCTTGGTTGGTAAGGTTATAGAAGTCTCCACCATGGCAACAGCAGGATCCTCCTTTATTTTTTGTGCTAAGGTATTCGTTTTGCTCCTTGTCATTGGTCCAACATATGGCACCTCTTGACTTACAGAAACAGAGAAGATTGAATCTCCTATAGTAACGGTTTTGGAGTAGACATCAAAAGCACTTGTCTTGATTGGATTTATTGTCAACTTCTTTGAATAGGATCTCGCAGGAAGAGAAGAGATGAGAGGCAGAAATTGTCCCACTGAGCGTGTCGAAAATTTGTACACACAAATTTCGTGTCTGCAAATAAAAGATAAAAAAAATTACACAAATTGAATTTATTAATTTGAAATAAGAGTTACAATCTCTGGATCAATTTCTTTAAAAAAGAAAATATCATATGATTCTTCTCCTCACGAATAATTAATTGAAGGGCCTAAAAAAGTTTGTTCTTGAATTAAAATTGAAGTCTTCGTGGAAAACAGTTGATTTGATTTCATCATATTGAACACTTGAATTTTAGATCTTCAAGCCTTCAATATGAACGTGAGAATTTAATTGAACTTAAACTTGAACTTGAGGATTTGATTTGCACTTGAACTTGGGCTTGAGAAACTTAAGGGAGAGAAATTTCTAAGGAATTTGATAGAACTTTCTCTAAGCTTTTGGAGAATTTTTCATATATCCTAACTTGAGAGGGGAGAACCCTTATTTATAAACAAAACTTAGAGTATGATTGCTTTAAAATGAAACTCTCTAGAATTCTCCACCAATTTGGGTTACTTGTGGCTTAAGAAACCCAATTAAAGTAGACTTAAAAATAGGTCGGCCTAAATGGTCCAATGTGAATTAATGAAATTAATCCACTTTAATTTAATAGGCATTATAATTGAACTTGAGGCCCATATAAATGAATTTGAGGACACTAAAATTTGACTTTAGGCCCACATGCCAAATGTCTAATTTATAAGCCCAAACATAAATGAATATATAATGGATTTACTTTAATTTAATTAAATCAAGACCAATTTAATTTTTTTTAATCTTGACTAATTAAATTAAAATAAAATTTTTTTATCTACACATACTATTAAAAAGTTCCTACTTTTTGACTACTTTATTTTCAATTTGCCTGGTGTATTGTTTAATCTCTCTTAGATATCCAACAATTCATCTTCAATTCTTGCTTCTCTTTGCTGGTTTTGTGCATCTAACACTTTCCATTCTTTTCATCTCAGATAATCAAAATTGTGTTGCATGTTTTTGATTTAGAGATTTAGGGTTCCTGAAACTTTGTTGATTTATGAAGCATTTTCTTTTGTTTTCAATTTTTCCTTTTTATATTTAACCATTTTTCTCCGCAAATTACCTGAAACATGTGTAAATCACAAGTCTTTTCCCTCTAAAACTAAGAGCAATTTTGTTTGTTCATTAATTGTTAGGTTACAATTGTCATTAGCCACATTCATCTCATTTGTTATCTTTTCGTTACTTTTCTGTAGGTTTAGGGTGACATTACAACTTGTCAAAAAGTTGAAGGTGCATTTTGTTTTTAACCCATATAAAAATAATGATACCATGTATGAAAAAAAAATAAACATTTAACGTAATGTACTGAACAAATCCTAACAAATATTCTCACGCTCCTTGTGGATGCAATGACCATTTTAATTTGCATACCAGATATTAGAAAGTGATTTTGTCAATTTTCAAACGCCAAAAATAAAAGAAAAAGGCTAAAAAAGTACTCTTGGTCTAAAACTTCATATCTAAAATTTTTGCAAATAAACTTAAAAGAAAAAAATTCTCATTATCTGCATTCCAAATTCAAGAAAGGATTTTAAATGATTAAATTTGAGAAAGGAAAGGTTTGGAATGATATTTAATTTGAGTGAATTTGAAATCCACTAATTTTTACCTTTCAAACTCATTATCAACTAGTTGGTAGATTTTAAATACAAATTTCTCATAAGTAATCCAAATAACCAAGGTGATTAGAAGAAGGATTTGAAATGCAAATCTACTTTGTTGCAGGAGGTATTCTATATGTTGCGGTAGAAGTGATTTGGTAGAGCTTGAGAGAGTGAACCAGACATATGTGAATACTACATTTGCACACAAGAAAGAAGGAAGTGGGGCTGTCCCCTCTATGTACTTCCAATGCTTAAGTCAGTTACAGGTTGAAGTGGGTTTAGTAGTTCGACAGTTTTGTAAACGTACCTATGATCTTACCAAATGATAAGTTTATAAGAGGTTTTTTATACTTTGGGAGAGAGAGAAGAGTGAATGGTAAATAGTGACCTGTCTAGTATCTAGTCTGTCTCTTATCCTGATAGAATTTTCTTAGGTACAATTTGGTTTTGTAGGTCTTTAGTATGAAGTAACCACCTAATAGAGTAGTTCAGCAACCTCTTACTTCCGAGATGCTTGGTGAATTAAGGTAAATTATCGAGGTGGTTATCCAATGCCTACCTTAAGTTCCAAACTAACATGGAGGCTGAAGTCGGACCTAGCTATCCAAAGTGAGAGTAAAGGATGAGGCAGAAGACAACGAAATGCCAACGTCAACCCTTTGATGATGTACTGATGACACATATAGGGCCATAGTTAATCCTAGGCCCAACATACCTAAATCCATCAATCCAGATGAATTTAATATATTAAATTTATTTTTTGTACTTCTAAGCATTTTTCTCAAATTTGATAATTGTTAGAAATTATTTTAGTATTCATTTCAATTTTGTAATTTTTTCCCTTAATATAAGTAAGTTTCCCAAAGTAGTTGTTTTATTAGAATCTTTCTAATTAAATTTTTTTGTATAACCTATTTATATGATAATAGATTTCTATGAAAGTTTAGTGATTTTTGGAAGCCGTTAGTTTTTTTTTTGAGTTCTATGATTTTCATAACTAGTGCACTTTTCCCAAGGTAGCTTTGCCTATATATATGTGTGTGTGTGTATATATATATATATATGTATGTTTATAAATAATGGAATTGTCGTGTCCGAAATCGATGGAGCGGTGGGATCGTTGACTGTCGCGTCCTGAAAAGGCGGTCCGGTCCCATGACCCTTTTTCGAGAAGAAAGTTTTTTAGAAAAACTGTGCGTGTGTGAGAAAAATCGAATTTTTATTGAAAAAGTGTTATTTATGAAAAATGGTATTTTAAGATAAAAATAAGGTCGGAACTAAAAAGTGCAACAGTTTTGGCCAATTGATTTTAGAAAAGGGTTTCATTTATAAAAATGGAGTCGCCACTTGGTACTAAGTTAGGGTGTACCAAGTCACCCGAAAAATCATTTAGCAAACAAAAGGTAAAATTATTTTTTTTAAAAATATTTAAAACCTTTTTTTGACTCCGATCTACAAAAAACGAGAGGAGAAGGTCCGAGAGTCACGTTTGAAGAAAGAGAAAGCAAAGACTCGCGTCTAAGGCACCCTTTCCACCTACCCGTGGCTAGTTGCAAGGTTTAATCAAAACTTCCTAGGTTAACCCTGAATTCTAACACGTTTAGATGTATCTATATGAATATAAATCTTAAATCTAAATGTGAGTATCGAGAGGGTCAAAATGTCCCATCGGGGTTTAATCGAGATTATCGCATTGATTGCGAAACCCGAAATGAGATTTCGAAGAAGTCACGAGTGTCAATGCAAAATGAAATGCAAAAAAAGAGAAAAATAGTAATATAGATAATAAATGGTCGAAAAAAGTGGGGATACAATATAATGGAAATGGGAGATTAAACAACTCGTGACTGATATTTTTCTATTCACGAATGGGAGAACGGCTTGTCAATCTACCGTTTCCCACGTAAGTAGATGACTATTTCTAGTCGGATCACACAAATGTCCTGAAAGTCTAAGTGAAAATGCAACTTAAATTTCATGCACTGTCAAATGCTAAAAATTAATAATAATAATAATAATAATAATAATATCTACAAAAAATCATGCAAATATGAAAAACTAAAAAAAGAAAAATGTGTTGTGAAATGAAATAAAATGCATGCGAGTGAAACTAGCACTAAAATGCCTTAAGGATCTAACATTGGACTAGCCATTTCTAGGAATTTTCACTACCATTGGACTAGCGGGAAAGCGGTAAAAGTCACAACTAGCGCTGGACTAGTGTGGTAACGAAATAATAAGAACTAATAAAATATAAATCAAAATAATAAACATAAATCGAAAGCAAATAAATACATAAAGACGTATCAGAGCACATAGGAGCATATAACATGTAAGCATGATATCTACATGCAAAAATCTTAATAAGAGCGGTAAAACATATGAACACACAAGCACACAAAAGCACATAAGCCCTAACTATTACATCAAGGGAATTAACTGCAATTTTAGGGACGAAAAAGTAAAAACGACCTATCTATTACACTTGCTATCTAAATAAAAAAATTTTGCTAAAAATATGAGGAATATTATCTAGCTATTACATTGACTAGCTAAATACAAAATATTCACCAAATAATAAGGTTTGAAAATTAAATAACATAAAATAAATAAATACGCAAAAAGTATGTAAAATAAGAAATATATGAAGAAAATGCATAAAAATCACATAAAGGCACATTGGGGCACATAAAGAGCAATTAATAGGAAATAAGAGTACCTTTTGAAGACTCCGTACAAATACTAACAAAAATGAACAAATAAGTCAAGATACCTTGGTATAAACAAACAAAGCCTAAATATATAAGTATTGACAAATTGGGCTAAGAATGTGAAGTTTAGCAACTAAAAGAACTAAAATAAATTTCTATAAAGCTAAAGGGGAGAATTGGAAATTCACATAAGTTTAAGGGGGTAATAATGCAAAATTAAAGTAAATTGAGGCAAAACAGTAAATTCAAAGGATCACAAGATACAATTGCAATTAATCAGAAGTTAATTGAAAAAAGAAAACTATACTTAAAGGGGTAATATGTAATTATAAAATAAGACATTAATACAAAAAATCTAAAATCTAAAAAAAAAACATAAAAAAATTCCTAATCTTCCCAATTCGGTCAACCAAGTAAAGAACACCCCAAAATTCCCTAAAACAACAAAAGATTTCCTTCCTCAATTTACCCCTAGTCATCGTCTTCGTTCAGACAATAGGAACCCATCCCCTTTCTCTCTCTTTTCTTCCTCATACGTTTTTGTTCTCTGTCTACTTCTCTTTCTCTCTTCTCTTTCACTGCTCTCCCTTTTCTTTTTGATCTCTCTTTCCTCTCGCATCTTCTCTCTATTTTCTTTCTTCGCCTGTCTCTCTCTCTCTCTCGCGCGCGTTCTCTCTTCCTCTCTATTTCTCTTTTTCCTTCTCTCCTCCTCTTTTCTCTATTTCCCTCCGATTCTTGCTTCTTCTCTCTGATTCTCTCTTCCTCCAATTTTTCCTTCTTCTCTCTGTTCCTTTCTCTCCATTCTTTTTCTCACTTTCTTTCTCCATTCTCTAGCTCTCTCTATCTTCTTCATCTCTATAATCGGTCCTCTTAAACCCAGCAGAAGAAGAAAGACAGGGAATTAACACTTTCCCCCCACAAAATTCCTGAATCATTTTTTCTAAGTCTAATTCCCAAAATAGCCCACAATGGCTCCTGAGTCTCGGGTGGTGGAGTGGTTTTGAATTTGTTGTCATGGTTGGTTTTTTTTTTCTTTTGAACTGTTTTGCAGGTTGGAGGGGCACGACTTTGTGGGTGGAGGCAATTGGTAGGTGAGTGGTGGTTATGGGTATACTTCGTTAGTAGTGGATGAAGCTACTGGCATGCTGTCAGTAGTTTTAGTAGTGAAATCAAACGATGGGGCATGATTGGTGGTGCTGATTGCTGGGTATTGGGTCTGTCTTGGGCTAGGTTTGTAGATGGTAGTGAGTTTTTTGAACCGGTTGTTGCATTCGTTGACTGGGAGGGTAGAGGTTTTGGCTGGCTTTGAATTGTTTGTGGAGCTAATTTTCAGAGGTTTATGGTGGTGGTTCTGATGAGACACTCCTGACTGTTTTGGGCGGTTTGAAACTGAAAGTTAGTGGTAATAGAGGCAGAGGAAGGACATTGGGGTTGTTTGTGGGTTTGTTGCTTGCTGAGATGGCTTGGGGTGTTGGTGAAACTGGTGGGCTGTGCGATTTTTGCAGGGTGTATTTGTGGTTTTCTTGCTATTTTGTTTGCAGGTTGTTTGGCATGATTGTGGGTTGTTCCTGAGCTGATTGTAGGGCGTTTGTGTGATGGTTTTGTGATTTGTTTTTGGCTGTTGTTTAGTAATTGTAGGCTGGCGATGGTTATGGAGGTGGTTGTGGGTTGTGGGTTAGTGGTTTGGTAGGCTGTTCTGGGAGTTTGATGGTGGATTTGCTGGGATTAGGATGTGGTGAGGTGGTAAAGATGACAGGAGAGGGATTTGCGGTGGTGGTAAGGGCTGTTTTGGGCAATTGCAGGGGGTCGGTGGTGACATGGATTGACAGTGGTGGTAGAGAGCTTGATGGTTGTGTGTTTTGAGTCTTGGTTGAAACTAGTGGTGTGAGTGGCTTACTGGTGGAGTCATTGATTTCTGGTGGTTTAAAAACTGATTTCGATATGGGTCGGTTACTGGTTGGGGGGTTGAAGGTGGAGTAGAGGTGGTTGTGGGATTTCTAGTGATTCCGGCAATGGAGGTTTCAGCTGCATGTGGTGGAGAAGGGAGAGAGAGGGAGAAGTTGAACGGTGGGAGGAGAGAAACCCAGAAAACAAACCTAGAAGCATAAAGAACAAAACTCAGAAAGAATAAAATCCAGAAAAACAAAATAAAAATAAAGGCTCCAAAATTGATAATCAAATCCAATTTAAGAAAAATGGGATAAATAAAGACTAAGAAAATACCTTGAAATATGGTGGATGATGATCAGTTGCTAAAGCTTGATGATGAACAGTAACGTGAGTTAATGAACAGTAACCGCCAGAGTCAATGAACAGTAATTGAAAAAAAAATGGAGTGTGTGTTTCTTTTGGTGAGGTAGTGAGCGGGTTTTGATCTTTAATGAATAAAAGTAAATGTATTTTTAGGGTTTTTTTTTCTCTCCCTTTGTTTTTCGGGTATTTGTAGAGTTACTTGTATTGGACTTCAAGAATATTACAAAATAACAAAAATACCACTAACAATCAAAATTCTAATTTTATTTTTAAAAAAATATTTTTAATCCAAAAAATAAAAATTAATACAAAGAAATGACTAATAAACTTTAAAATTTACCAAAAAATTCAAAGTAGATTTCAAAATAAAGGTAAGAGCTTAAAACTGGTCAAAAATACGTTCGAGGTGTGAAATGACGATTTTGCCCCTATAATAACAAAATACACAGAAAAATGGCTATTGGCCATGAAAAATTACCAAAAACTAAAAATAAGTTTAAAACTCTAGAAAATGCATTTATGATTCAAAAATTGATAAAAAATATGCTTAAAATGCGAAATGACAATTTTACCCATAAACGCGGTATTTATAGAAAAAAATAGCAATCGTCCCCGAAAAAATAAAAAAAAATTAGAAACATGCTTAAAGAGTTAGAAAAATAAATTTGGGACCTGAAATGAGCAAAAATGGTGTTCACGATGCGAAATTATCATTTTGCCCTTGTGCTGGTGAAATATAGAAAAATACCAGTTAAACCCGAAAAAATTATAGAAATTTAAAAAATACATATGAAAGTACAAAATATGAATTTAAAAGTCCAAAACTAATGGAAAAAATATTTACAGGTAAAACTTACTATTTTGCCTCCCAAGATTATTGATTTTGTTCCCCTTTTTTATTAAAAAATTAGAATTTGACTCGAAAAAATATAAACACCTCCCCAGTGTTTGAAAAATAAATGGAGTGTCAAAATTTGGTATTTACAGGAATCAATAGCAATAGGATAATGGACAAATGCCACACGGGAAGAGAAGTCTTAGTTGAATAAATGCTCCATCTAGATTCGATAAGTGTTCTATTAGGAAATCGTCTTCATATCTCTTGTTATAGTGAAATCATCTGCTCTTCCAGTGCGTGTGTGTGTGTGTGTATTTTCGTCATAAAAATTTGTAACATATTTGTATGATAGTAGATTTTCTGCAACAATTTGGTAAGTTTTGGATATATCTCAATAGTTTCATTTTATAGAATTTTTAATCTAATCAATGCAAATTATACTGCCAATTGCTTTTGGGTCCTCAATTATCTCATTTCTTACTTCTCTCACCTAATTCCCTTAATTATCATACCATATTTTTCTAGTCTCTAAAATCAATTACCAGAACTACTCTTTTGTTTTACAAAAAAATTCACTAAAAGCTGACACATTAAATTGGTTGGTTAGATCATAAATAGATTGAAAAATTATCATTCATCATTTTCTTGGGTCACCATTTTTTTTCCCTTCTTCTACTTCAAAAGTTTCACCCAGCATCATCATTAGAAAGCTCTTGACAAAAATAAAAAAAAAGCACATGTTCATCCTAATTTTGTTCCTCACAAAATTACCCCCAAAAATATCTTCCAAACTTCATCTATATCTTTCAACTTCATTTCATGCTCACTCCAAAAACCTCAAAAAATCAATAGTCATCTCTATCATTTTCATCATACTCTTACAAACTCACTTTCATGGCACCACCATATTATCTTAATCCAAAAAAAGAACATAATAAATGAGACCTCATCAGAAACAATCATCATCACCATCAACACGATAATAACAAAAGTATAAACCATTTGACTCACTATCATCATTACTTATCTTTATCAATAGCTTCACACTCTTACACTCTCAGCACCCACACTAGAAAAGCATCATACAACCGCTCCTAGTAGCACCATCTCTATTATCTTTATCAAGCATACCACAAAAACTCATAACAACACACTCGTACCACTTACAATGCATGCAAATAAAATATACAACACTTACGACGGGGCACTAGAGACAACATATATATACGTTGCTTGCTACATAAACACACACCAATGTGTCATAAATACACACCATCATACACAACGCAACACACACTCATAATACCCTAATACATACAGACAAACATTCACACACGACACACCCACACTAGAAATATGCACATACAATCACATATTAATACACACTTACACCTGCCTACTTATTAACAAACAAAATCTCGCATTAGAATCCCAAAGAATTTAAAATTAATTAATAAAGTTCATAGGTCACCTCACTCATTGTCAATTAGTTTTAAGATGGAAGCCATGTTCTTTGGTATTAAACCAAAACTCTGGAATTTTATTCTCACCTTAATTTACACTTTTACACGCGACTCAAATTCTTCACTTGCCATCTTAGTTCATGGGTTCTAGTTAAGCATGTGATATGGAATCTTCACTCAATTGTTTCAGTTTACGTGCACCAGTTAAGCTCTTCCTAGTTTCATGAACACTTGTTAATTCGAATCATGTGTATGTTTCAGTTTAGAGGCTCCAATTAAGCCCTTTCTAGTTTTATGAGCTCTGGTTAATTCATGTCATGTGTGAGATGGATTGTTTACAAACAAAATTCCCACATCTAAATCCAAAGAATTTCTAAACTAGTTAATGACATTTTGGACTACTCTATTGATTTTCAATTGACTTTTTAGATAGAAGCCTAGATTCTAAATTCTTTAGCATTGTTATACTTGCGTACTCTCACAAATACACACGTAAATGCTCATACCTGCAATCACACACCAACATACACCTGTACAACCAAATACTATCACCTATCTACAACAACATAACATTTATTTCACTTCATTACCATCTATACTCAGACAAAAAATACACACACATGACACAGACAAACACACAACAAAAATGCACACCATCATACACACTAAATATAAAAATAGAAAAAGATGAGAAGAATGGTTCACCATTACCATCTCGCCATCATTGAAAATTCATCTAAATTATAAACAAACTAACAAGAAAAAATAAGTACATCTTCATGCTCACCACCTATTTATTAAAATGCTTAAGTCAAATTAGAATAGAAAAGATATTGTGTTAGTTTGTGCAAGAATTGTGTGAGTTAATCTATGTCTGCAAGGTGAGAGTAAGGTGTCCAGTCCAGCCAGTCCAAAGTTGGTTGAAATTGAAATCCTGATCTAAGAATAGAAACAAAAGGCACTGAGCATAATAACATCCTACAAACTGTTGAAGAGAAGAAGTTTTTAAATTTTTGTGTCTAAACCCTTCATATTTTCCCTCCTATTTTGACCCGTAAAATTTAGTTTTGAAATTTTCCAGTTAGCTCATTTTCGGTTAAAAATCAAAATTTGTTTAATTAACTTACAATTATAGCCTAATTAGCTATTCCTTAATTTTATTTAGCTCATTTAACCTTAGATTAGGTTATTTAATTTCATTAGTTTAATTATTTTAGTTAATTTTATTTTCAGCAAACTAAGTATTAATGAGTTTTAAGGGTTAAAAGCAAAATGCATTCTCGAATTTTCTAAAAAGTTGAAATGTTCCCTCTTAAATATTTAAATAGACTATTTGCACCTTAAACCTACAGAAAAGTAACAGAAAGATAATACTATGAGATAAATGTGGCTAATGACAATTGCATTGAGGATTATGTTACTAATATTCAGTGTATGTATTGCAGGGCCTAGTTGAGACCTTGAAGAGTTGTTTCCTGAAGTTGAACACGGATTCTACGTAAGGCATATTTATGCCTACCTTCAAGTTAAGGTTTAAAGACATGGCACTGAGGGACATTGTGTTGGCTACAGCATAGGCATATGAACCAGAAGTTTGCAGAAGAAAGATAAGAGAATTTGATATGGCTGATAAGGATGCTTACAATTAGTTGAGTGCGACTCTACCTATTTTTGGGCAAGATGCATGCTTAATCCAAGGTCTAAGTGTGACTTTTTATGTAATAACATTAGTGAATCATTCAACCAGTATATCAATACAACACGAGATGAGCCCATATTAACATTGTTTGAAAAGATAAGAAAGCTTGTCATGTGTCGCTTTTAGGAGAAAAGAAAATTTATAACAAAGGTCAAAAGAAATATTTGTCCAAGAATACATGAGAAGTTGGAAGAGATAAAGCTAAGGTCATTTAATTATGAAGCCATAGAATCTAGTAGAGAGATTTGAAAAGTCATAATTTTCCATAGCAGTTTTATGATTAATCTACAAAGGAGAACATGTACTTGCAGGAAATGGGACATAACTGATACTTTTTGTGAACATGCATGATGGTCGTCAAGATGCAACAGAGTTTGTGCATCCATATTACAACATTGAATACTACAAAATGGCTCATAGACATTTGATTATGCCTATTGTGGACAAGCATTTGTGGGTTGAAATTAGAGAATTACTTATTGAGCCGCCAAATTAAGGAGAAGACATTGTAGACCTCTTAAGCTTAGAAGAAAAAGTCCAAATGAGATAGTTGATAAGACTGTGGTAACTAGAAGAGACACTATATTCCATTGCAGCATTGTAAGTAAACTGGACATAATGGGAAAGCATGCAAGGAGCTAAAGTCTACGGCTAAATAGATTAAATATAATGCATTGCAAATGTATGGTATGTATTATTATTATATTAGCATTCTTACTTAATTATTGTAGTGTAAAGGCAGCCCCAAAAGAGTTGCTGCTAGTTAAATTTGTGGTACTAGAGATGATAGTCAACAAGTGACTAGTCAACAAGTTAGGGGAGTAAGACAAGATATTTCTACTAACCCAAACAGTAATAATGCTATTAGTGGGGGAAGAGGTAGGAGAAAAGGCAGTAGAGGAAGAGGCGTGTATGCTGCAAATCTATGACCTTACTCTAGAATTGGAAATTGGAACATTATTGGAATGTCAACCATGATTCACTTTGTGCCAACTGATCAAGTATATACAAAACATTTATTTTCAACACCATTTTGTAAGCTGTAATTTTATGTTAATATTATCTTCATTGTCCCAACTTGGCAGAATGGTCATGCAATAAGATAATATTGGTCTTGTAGTCCAAATGGCAATTGTGTTCTTTTACAAGCAATATTTTATATTCTTTTACATTTTGTTTATTGATTTTTATGTAATGTTAACACTAGAGTAATACCTCACAAACTCAAATGGAATTGACTAATGTAAATCAAAGTCAACCATCAACTGGTGGCAACGTCCAGGTAACTAAACTTTATTTTCATTATTTAAGCCGTATTTACAATAATTAAAGCTACATTTTTGCATTCATGGTGAATGTAAATACAAAGACAACAAATTAAATTTGGTAATGTGCTATTCTCCAGCCAAGTATCACATATTGGAGTCCATGTGCACAAAGACCCAGGGAGTACTCCAAATGATGTTCCTCTAGTTTTTGAAGTAGTCTCGTGTGGTGTTACATGTGGTTGTTTTGTTTTGTGTTGATATTGCAAATCATTTTTGCTTTTTGGCTAGAACAACAATACTTTATTTTTGGGAAACACATGAATGGCTATTGCATATGGCCAGATGCTTTGTTTTTAATTTATCAAATACATGAATGACCAGATATTTAGTTTTATATATTATGCCATTATAGTGCAATTAGGCTATTTCAAATGCTTACATGAATGTTGTTTTTAGAATGTCTACTACTATTTCAAATTTTTAAATTCACTTCTTGCCATGATCAAGGAAGGAACAACATTTGTTTCGAACAACATTTGTTTCTTCTTGTTATCTTTCATGACTCCCAAAATATATGTAATAGCAAGAATTAGAATAAACAACAACATATGCTTCACTCTGGCTTCAATCTTACTTTCTTTAAGAAATCCTTTATATTTAGCCATTGATGCACGTAATGTCTCACATTTTTTAGCAAGCTTCTTATTTCGGCGATGAGTGTAGCTCTTGCATTGCTCATTTTTTCATTTGCTCTCCGCAATTCTTGATATTACAGCTGAAAATTCATTAGCTTCTCTTTTGATTCTTGCATTCTTCTATAAAATTTATGTCTAATCTCCATTCCTTTTTCACATATTTCAAGTTCTATTGATTGGAAAAAATCACATGCATTCTCATTCTGTAAAAAGATTGATGTTAGATAATGTCCAATTATGTTATGTGGATTAGTTTCACCTAATAGTAGGAGTAGCCTAAGACTTTTCTCCCTAAGTTGTCAAAAGACCATGAAGTGCATAATGGTGCTAGTTTGTGACATTTCAAGTTTTTATTGTAGCTTTCTGGACTTTTTTTTTTAATGAAACAATTGCTCAAATGTATGGCAATTGTTGGTAGTAAATAGTTCAATATTTGATGAAAAATGGTAGCAGGGAAATCGTTAGATTGTAGAGAAAAATGGGGAAGAGATGTAAGAGATGTTGCTTCTGATGAAGGAAGAAGACTGTTGTTTCTATCCTGGTTAAATAGATGCTTACAAGGGCAATTTAGTCTTAATTTTCAACGACCAAAATAAAGGGGTTAAGACAACAAAAAAGTACCACACGTGTGTTACACATGCTATTTCATTGTTAATTTCATGGATGCTGTTAGTCAGACAGTGTAAATAGTCTATTTCAATAATTAAGGGGAGACATTGCAACTTGTTAGAGTGAAAATCAAGATTGCATTATTCCATAACATTTCTAATGGAGTCTCACAATTGGTCCATTTTCTTTTAATTGACTTTTGTAAATATGCTTTGTTTAATTTATTTTTTGGTGCATTTTTCGTCTTTTAGCTCAAATTAACCCATTTTGACTATAAAATTAAAAGAATTAAAATTAAACGCGCAATCAGTTTTTTACTGAAAGTGAGGGATACTTGAACTAATTACTTGACAATTGTACTATCAATTGAGTCCTTGAACTCACATTTTTTAGATTTTGGAAAGATCAATTATCTAAATAGAGGGTTTTATTCGTATTAAGTAATTTGATAGAAAATTTTCTCAGGGATTCGGTGTATCTAAATTTTGATGCAGAGTAATGACTTCTATTTAAAAAAAAAAAACTCTTGTTTCTAAATTTATTATTGAACACATAAACCATTTCCAGGCCCCATTTTAGGACTTTTCATTCTTTTTCATTTTTGTTTTTAATCAAACAATCAAAAACCAAAATTTTTATTTAATAATTCAATTTTATCAATTAGTTAATAAATTTTTTAAAAACAAAAACACAAAAAATTCTTTTATTTTATATTCTTATATCATCATCATCATCATCATCATCATCATCATTGTTATTATTATTAATTTCATAAGAAACCAAAAAATTAGAAATTTAACAATCCTTCAAATTAGTTTAGAAAATGGGGTGACCTTTTGCCATTTATTTGTGATTTCAACATACAAATTTTGGAAGTTTATCAAAGGAAAAAATGACTAAATTAATTCAACTAGGAAATGCAATATTTTTTCACTGAAATAATTAAGGTAGAAAGCTTTTATTAGAATGACAAAATCACTTTACTTAATTTTCAGTTTTCTGCAATTTGATATTTCCATAGTATTTAACTACTAATATAAGAGGCTTGGAGAACCAAATTGGAAAATTATTCAGTTTGGAGGATCAAATTGAGATTTTCCTAATTTGAGGGATCAACTTGAGATTTTGTATTACTTTAGAGAACCAGCACGAGACTTTCTCAATTTGGGGGACCCAGATAACCCATATAAGCTGTTTAACTACTTTGTAAGGACTAGATTGAGACTTTCTCAACTTGAGGGACCAAATTGAGAATTTGGACCACTTTGATGACCAAAATAAAATACATTGTAGCCTTTTTTTTTAATATTCTTATGAACTTGTTATGATTTTTATTTAATTGGAAAGTATAATAAAAAAACTCTTAAACCTTCCAAAAGGATATGTCTATGTTTTTTTTTTATATTTTTTAATTTTTGTCTTCCACTTTTCAACTATAGGCACATTTTTTTTTTTTGAAATCAAACCTGTCTTTCAAAAGTAATATATTTTAATCATACAAAACCTTAGGTGTACAAAATAAATTTTACAAAAATATGAATTTTGACTGCAATATAAAGTGACACAGGAGATATAAAAGAATAGATTGAGCATTATACAGCAATTAGTGAATAGATTCTAAGATACTGTTCAAATTGCTATGTAATTATTAAAGAGTCATAGAGATATTAAAATAAAATAAAATATTTCCTAGTCCCATTATATCATAAAAAAAAGAAAACGAGAACGTTGTCTAAAGAACATAATCTTAGTTTTAAAAGGATTATAAATATCTCACATCTTCATGTATCTTGCCTTAATGGCTTTCATAAAACCTTAGAAAATTTCTCAAAATTCAATATAAGATAATATTTTACGGCTTCAAAACCATAACATAAAAATTCGTGGCTGAAGTTGAGGACCAAATTGATCTTTCTCAAAAAGTATCAGAGTATCATAGGACTTTTGAATACTTCATATAGCAAAAAGTTTTGGAGGATTTGGATGATTATCCTATTTAATCATACCTACAATTGTTTACAACTCCACAGAAGAAGTGAAAAACAACTAGGTACTAATGGAAATACAATTTACTGATTCTTGGGAATATTGGTCGGTTACTAGCTCATGGTCAAGTTGCAATTGTCAAAAATTTTATCGTAGTTAATATTTTCCCACTCGAACGCCTTAAACCCGAACTGAACAACAAACCATTCAATTCATTATCTTAGGTCTCTAGGTCTAGTGTTCCAGTTGATTAAATTTTAGAAAAAATTAGACTTGTAGAAACATGTATAAATCAAGAAACTGACAAAAAAAAACGAATTAAATTATAAAAAAAGGCTGTTTCTCAATTGTTTTCCAACAAAATTAATTCAAAAATCAGGTCTTAAAACATAATGATAAGATTTATTTGGAGCTAGCTAAATGGAAAAGATAAAACAATATGTAAAAGACAATTCAACACGTTTACCAATTTTGCCCAAATCCTAGCCAAATGAAGTAAACCCAATGAATGGAATAGTTGTGGATTCTTCCCGAGCTTGTTCTGAACCCAACTTACATTTGTAATGGGCTTCAACAGATAACATATTGTAAAATTAAGTTGATGTTTTTATAGTTACACAGGTTCATTTTGGGCTTAAACGAGACTCTCGCAAGAAAAGAACAAAGGGGAGGCTTGAGAGCTAAATTGTTAGGGTGAAAAACCCAAGAAAGTTCACCAAAGAGGTTTAATATATAAGTCAAAACCTAATGTTGATCCAAAAGCTTAAGTTAGTAGATTTTGGACCCATACTTATACCCATGAATCTAACAATTCTGCCTTCATGAGTAGACTCTCACATCGTAACCAAACTCCCTCTCGGGTCCAAATTGTTACTCAACACAAGCCCACTATTCATCGTCTCAACATAGATCCTAACCTCTTCTTTTTAACCGATCACTGGTCTAATATTACCAGACTTCTAGCCTAAATCCAGAATCCTTGGTCCAATACTCAAAGAAGAGAACAAATTCACCAGCCCAACACTGAGAAGAAATCACTTGCCAACGAGTAGTCCGTAGCCAAAGACATTAACCATGACTCTAATAATAGTTTGTTAGGATGAAAAACACAAGAAAGTCCATCAAAAAGGCCCAATATATAAGTTGGAACTCAATCTTGACCCAAAGCTTAAGCTAGTAGGTCTTAAGCCCATACCTGTATATTAACTGCTCTTTCTTTCTTTCTTTCTCAAACTAATATAGGACAATGAACCTCTACCTATGAACTTAACATAAATTAAGAATTTTAAGGTTGCCTACGTTTTTTACTAGTTGAGTTGGGTTTTTGGGGACATGTAAATTTACACCTAACTTCTTTATTATTATGATTTTTGGAATACTTGAAGAAATAAAACGCAGTACATGTTACGACAAGTGAACAATTTGATTTCATCCTAATCTATCAAAAATTTGATAGGTAATTTAGGGGATGTTTGGTTTAGGAGAATGGGGAGGAGAATGAGTGTCAGTAATAATGACACCCACTATTAATGTTTGAAAAATAACTATTACTATTATTCGATAAGAATGAAAGTGATTAATTGGGGGTTTATATGATTCACCTCAAAATATTAGTCTATTAGGCTTATTAACTCTTTTGAGAGAAATGATACTCATTTGATTGCCAAACAAACATATTAGGGAGAATTGTCAAAATTTATACTTATATTAGGGTTAATGATATTCATAGTAATAGTGATTGATCAATTTGAAAAAAAAAAAAAAACTCCTTAATTACAATTAGTTTTTAAGACCTCATTTCAATATCTTCTAAGTACCCAGAAAAAAAAAAAAGAAAAGAAAAGAAAAGAAAAAAAAAAAAGCGAAGAGACAACACATATAGATGTTTGTGAGAGAACACCTAACCTCCACAGCCTAATAATTATACCTTATAGTGGGGCAAAAATGACCACTACTCTGTACATATTTCTAGGAAGATTTATGTCCACTGAAATCCTTATAGAAAGAATACTAAAAACTAGTTGATCAAAAGTGGTTATATCACATTAATTTTTGGAACATCTACAAAATATTACTATATATTAACAAGTGAAAATATACCAGGCAAGAATGTAAAATCTAAACAAATTAATTTAAGTATGCAATGGTAAATATTTAAAATTTAGGTGCATAATAAGTAGTTAACTGGGGGTTAAGCCTAATGATGACCAAGTTAACATCAATAATTGAGTTTCTGTCAGATATATATGTACATATACGTATATACATATAAATATACACGCGCACACACACAAATAATTTCATATAAACAGAATTTTCCTTCATATCTAAGTGTATGCATGCATGTATATATATGTATGCAAGCAACGTGAGAAAAGAAAATTATGAGAACTACAAGTAAAACAAGTTGAGGTAACTTTATGCAAAAACATGCGAGTTTGGACGCATGTTTTATGTCAAACCTTATTATAGCTCCAGTAATCATTGTCTTGGAAAAACTACACTACTTAGTACCATGGTATAATAACCAGCGACTTTGTTGCCATAATCAAGTTCCCCTTAAGGTAGGTCCTTAAATGTAGGTCCTACTTTCCTACTCCTACACCTTGTGATCTAATGATGTCCTAAAACCCAAAATGAAAAGGGGTTTGATTTTGTTGCTGTCTTCAATCATTTGTTGGCATTAAGTCAGCTGGTCTCTCATTTACACATTGTAGGATTATCATTATTTTGACATTAAGAGAATTAGCAAAAGTACATAACATCTGCTTAATATCACAAGGAATGAAATCTCTGGGAAGATCCTTCAGAGCTAACCAATGAGGGAAAAGGAAGAGACTTCAGGTGACACATTTAATTGAGTAGTCTAGTACATTTTGCTTTGTCATGGTAGGGTCATAAATATAAATCCTAACTGTTTGTGTAATGTAGCTTGTAATATTCGGAAGTGTCACGTACCTTGAATCATCCCATAAAATTGAATTTTTTTTTTTTTTTTGCAGATTAAAATTGAAAAATTTTTACATTTAGTTATTGAAGAGGTGAAATTATAGTAAGATTCGGAATACGTTCCATTTTTTCCCTCTTGGTTCTTTTGTTTTAAAGTTATAGAAGAGAAAATATTTTTTCTGATATATTTAGAAGTTGGTTTAACTAATAAGCTGACTGTATAGTAATACAATCTTTTTTTTGATCGAGATGCATATATATTGTAATTTTTTCCTGATAAACTTGAATAATCAACTTGTTGTAAAAATTCATTACCAACTTTGGGTTCCCTAATCCCTTGTATACACAATGCAGTATTCACAGTTCAATGTTGTAACGTTATACTTTGGTATAGTGATACTTTAAATGGAAATTCTGAAACTTTGCCCATTTTTGCATATTCTAGCTACCTCTACTTAGTAGCCAACCCAACTTGGTTGGGTTGGCTACCACCAAGCCTTTAAATACTAAGTGTGGTAGAAGGTTAGAGGTTCAAACTCTGCCGCCCATAAAAAATTCAAATGGGTATATAATGCACTCGTTTGGTTCAATGGTTATTCCGTCCTCGTCGATTTTCCCGTGCCCAGTTCAGCCTCCCCATAGAATAGGTTAGGAGTAGAATATGATATTGTTAACGATTGAAAAAAAAAAAAAACTACCTCTACTCAGAGGTATCTCTTACCAATATCCCGTTCTTATTCTTATGTCTGGCAAAAGAAAATTTCTCCCATACGCCGAAAATGGCACGCTTGAAAGCGCTAACCCATCCAAGTTTTGTTTAAGAACTCATACACTAATAATTGCAGTAATGAATCACCTTTAATTTTCTCCTATCATGACTAAACAACTCCAGTGTGTACAATTATATCAAAACTCGTTCTAATTCGACTTGTCAAGGGGCCAGCTGCTTGATATTTAGTTACTTGTTTGGTCAAGTAACAAACCAAAGCTTGAATATTTCGAGAGTTGTGCTGCTATGAACATTGATAAACGTAAAGTCATATAGATACGTGCAAAACAATTAATCTACTCAAGTTCAATCTTTCAAAAACTCGTTCAAAGTAGATTTGACTGATAAATGAGAGACTAGATTGCATTGGTACCAATAATCATCCTTCCCATTCCATATGATACTTCTTCATGGCCAAAATGATCACGTTAGGCGACATGCACATATAGGTATCTCTTGTGAAGTGCAACTTCATTACAAAAATTTGGAAGTAATATTCTTACTAAAGCTAGATATGTGCCCCAAAAAAATAAATCCTTGTCCTATATAATGTAAATTATTGGCGAGGCTCCATGCTTCTCGCGTGGAGATTGATGGTATATAAATAATATAATTTTGAGCCGCATTTTTTTTTTTTAAGCCTTGAGCTGCAGTTTCAGTAATAAGACGCTAGCGATTTCTCTCGAGATCAGATCAAAGGCAAGCTGAATAACAAACTGGACAAATCACAATTATTGACAAGTACAACTGTGGGCTTTGTTCTTTTTAGATGATGTAGACTAATGTTTGAGACTCTGCGCTCCATGCGCGGTGTCATTATTAATGCTCTAATAACGATTAATTATGCAAGTCCTTTGAAGTGCAAAATGATTATAGATAGTTTGATTTGTAGGTTACAATACTTTTCTTGGTTTTCTTTTTTCAGCTTTTTTTTTTTTTTTGACCGTTTGCCCAACTTGTTCTGCTAGAATGCATCAACATCTAAGCCTAGATTGGATGGTGAAAACAAAATAAATGAGAAAATTTACTTGTTAGTGATATTTAAGTGGAGATAAAAGAAGAGGAATGAAACATAATGGGAGGATGAATAGCTAAAATCATTCTCTCTCCCAAAGTGGAAAAAAATAGAGAAAAAAGAGAAAGGAACATGAAATTTTTATTTTGTAGCTTTTAACAGCAAAATGGAAAAAAAAAATAGTAATATATAATAAACCCAAGATCGGCTAACTTTGTTCCGAAACTTTCCAGCAAAATGAAGGAACATTATCACATATAGGAAGTTTTTCGTTACTACTTAATTTCTAAAAACTTGTAAACTAGACTTTACGAGAGGTTCATGTAACATGAAATAAACTTTAATTCAGACTAGAAACTTTTGCAGATAAATAAAAAAGTAAAAAAGGATTAAGGGTAGAAAATAGCTGTGGAGAAGCAAGATTGGACAATGGTAGCATGTGGTTCATGGGCCTCATTTGATTACTAAAAGCAAAAATTCAAATTTGTAATTCAGATTTCGTGATGCAAATGTGGACTTATGTGAATACATTTTTCATCAGTACATAATTTTGACACTTTTATTGAAAAATGTTTAGATCATATATATGAGATAATTTATCGTGACTTGTTCACGAGAATAGAGGTGGCAAGAAATAATTGGATCTAACAATTGTTTCTAGCCAGAGTTAGCAAATGGCAACATCTAATCTGCAAGGAGGAAAATGCAGGATCAAAAGACATCTGACATCGGGAAATCTGGTTGTTAGGTCTCTAGGTTTAAGCTCCTTCGGCCCCTTTAAAAGTTACCATGGCTTTTGGAGTGGGTTTGTGGGGTATAGTTTACATCTAGTTACCATTCCTCCTTTCAGTTGGAGTTGAGTGGGTTAAGTTCCCTTTTCCCTTCCCCCAATTGTCAAAAAAGAACAAATCCCACATCGGGAAATCTGGTTGTTAGGTCTCTAGATTTAAGCTCCTTCGGCCCCTCTAAAAGTTACCATGGTTTTTGGAGTGGGTTTGTGAGGTATAGTTTACGTCTAGTTATCATTCCTCCTTTCAGTTGGAGTTGAGTGGGTTAAGTTCCCTTTTTCCTTCCCCCAATTGTCAAAAAAATAAAAAAAAAGACATCTGACATGGCGGGCATGGATGATATTATTATCTAGACAGAATTGAGAAAGAGAAAGATGTGTGGGCTTGCTGTTGTAATCATTTCCATGGAATTAAAGGTGACTGTGATTGACATCTGAAAACAAATGATATTGTAAGAAATATATGGAAACATGATAGTCTTACCACTTTAGTCTACATCAGGTGTTTTTCTTTTCTTTTTTTTTTTTATCATTTTTGTTCTTCTGGAATGTAATGAGGCAAAAGGAATGAATTCGATTTATCCTCAGTCTGATATACATATATATATTTATATATATAATCTCTTACTAGATTATTAAAGAAGAAATATATTTCTGTGTATATATTGAAGCTGCTCTATCTTATTGGAAAGGTAGAGATATCATAATTATTTATACATTAATTGGCAATACATATAGTGTTCTGATTGGCGTAGAATTGTCTTTTCGTAACTATAATGTTTCAGAAATAAAAGTTAATTGATGTGTGTTTCTTTTTTTTTTTAAATTATTCAATTAGTTTTGGTTTAGACTTATATTAAATTAAAAAAATTACACTTCAAAGTAACCTGAATTTTTTTTTAATGAACTACTTAGCTACAAAGAATCGTCGATCGAACAACATTTTCTAAATTTTATGCTAAATATTTTTCCTAATAGCCACTTTTTCTCTTCGTAATTACTAGAACAAACAAGACAGGAAATCATTTATACACATACAGGTATTGTATTCGAACTTTTTTATATATCGACTATTAGGGAGCTTTTCAAGAAGCTCCTCTTATTTGATGGTAGCCACATATACTTGTGGATATTTAAGCATAAAATATTTGGAAAATGAAATGTGCTTTATGTAATTGCATGGCCATGTTTGTCATTATGTACAATGTGTATTATTATAATTTGATATTATTTTTATAACAAAATTTATTACTCATTTAGCATAATTTGTCACTTATTTGACAAAACTTATCATAACATACGTCAGTAAATTATTTTCCTATATGGAATTCATAGACAAAATGATAGTGACTTAATTGGTTGTAGTATTCAGTAACTCAATAGTTTCATGTCTACAAATTAGCTTCCATTAATCCAATTTCTAGTATTTCTCAATGCATAAAGATTATAGTTCTCATTTTTGAAATAACTAAAAGGAAGTCTCTTTTGTTCCATTTTATTAGGGATAATTACACAAACCTCCCCTGAGGTTTACGATAATTGCATAGGTTCCCCTCACCTTTCAAAAATTACACTTGCCTCCCTTCTTCTAATATATTTGGTAACAAAATGGCCCAGATTGATGACATAAGGCAAAAAAATTGGATTAATATCCCATAATACCCTTGTGAATATTTTTCTCAAAGCAAATTAAGAACTTTTCAAGCATTTAGGTTTCCTCCCTTTGTTGTTCTACACATTTTTAGTCATGAATCCCGGTCCACCACTTTTCAGTAATTCTCACCCAACACTCAAATGCAGTAGTGTTTTTTTTTTAATTGATGTAGAAGATTGTTAGCTTGAACTTCTTTTTCTGGACAAGAAATATAGTGATAGCAATGACGATGGTGGCATTGGTAATGTAGAGTTCAAAGTGGTGGGGATTATGGTTGTGAAATTAGATCAGAATTGTGTTAGTGAGGGGATTACTGATTTGGTTATTAGGTGGGTAAAAAGAAAGTGGTTAAATTACACAAGCTAGTTTTTTTTTTTTTAAGCGTTTGATTTAGGTACAGTGCTAAGGATATAATAGTCCTCTTAAGTGACTAAGGAAATCATGTATAATTTTTCAAACTTGGAGGAAGCTGCTTGCAATTGTCATAAACCTTAGGAAAGGTTTGTGTAACTATCCCATTTTATTATTCTAAATTGGAATAACAGATAGTCATTTTGTCAAAGATAAAGAATGTGTGTGTTAGCTAGACTAGAAAAAATACCCAAGTAGTTCAGATTACTTTTGTCCTATTTAATTAGAAATTTGATTGAATTACATCTCATATGTTCTTAATGAGTTATATTCATTATAATATGAATTTACTTAGACTTAATGAACTCAGAAAATAAAAATTGTCTAAAAAACTATTTGTGTTTAACAACGAGCGGTTGCTTACTGGAAAAAGACATGTTGACATTAAGCATATACTTTTCTAATAGTTGTAATCTCATTTTCGAGATAAGACATTCTAACTGATTTTTGACAAAGCTATTGATCCCATAATTGTGCATAGTTTAATAAAAAACAAAAAAAAAATATTGGTAAACGAAACAAGGCTGAATAAAAGAAACAAGAAGGCAAAAATTTGACATAATACAATGGAATATAGAGGAGATCGGCCTCAACAATTGTATGTAGTAATAATTTTTGATAATTGTAATAAGGGAGGATAGAAATAGTTTCACATCTGCAAACCGAGAATTTCAATGCTTAGAATTCGATCACATACAATTTTAATCGTAAATATTGGTGTATAAATTTTGAGGAGGAATTTTTGTTTTAATTAATATATCAAATTTTAACGTGATGATGTGATTAAATCTTGACCATCAAGTATTTCAAATAATTATTTATGAAAATTGTTGATTATGTTTTCTGAAAAGCACCTCCTCCTTTTATCTTTATTGTAAGCGAATAGCAAACAAAAGAAACTTCTAGGTGGAGTCACGATTGCATCCCACTTGAGTCCATGCACATACCGTCATTACCAACTTTGTTTGGTGTTATTTTTCAAAAACCATGCTTTTAGAAAATTTTAAATACATTTTCGAATCAAAATTTTATTTCATGTACACATTTATAAAAAAAAAATCTAAAATTAATAAAGTAAGATTTTTTAAAAAAGTCTCTATGTAATAATCATCCAAACAAAGTGAAAGTTTTTCAATAGTTCAAACTATGATATTGGACTCACAAGGCAATGCTTCTGCACAATTGCTACAGCAACAGGCCACCAAAAAAGGTGGTTTCATATATGACAGAACCCAGAATTGGATAAATTGAATTAATATATAGGTGGTATGATGGCCACCCTACAACTACAAAGAGCAAAGACAAAAAGAAATGATGTCTGTTTGCCAACAAGATTACAATGCCAGTCACCGGCCCTTTCTTCTCACGCTCTTTGTCCTTTGATCCCCTTCATCATCTATTAATAAAAAGGCTACGGAAATGCAGTGAGTTTTAACTTTTTGTCATGTGATTCTTGAATTTAAATTGTACCAAAAATGAATTTCAACACCCCCTTCACCCCACCCCTCTCTCTTGTCCCCTTCTCGGAAGGTAAAGTCAACATTGTTAATCAAATATTTAGTAAACAAGTTTGAATGCACTTCTTTAAAATAATCAAGTAATAACAAGGCAGAAGGTGAATAAATATTCGATAAATATTTGAGTTTATAGCACTGATTCAGAATTCTTGTATGTTTAGATGAGTTTAAATCACTTTTTTTTTTTTTTTACGGTTACCTTTCGGGATTTTTGTTTTTTGAAAAAAATATTATTCTAACAGTTATAGATATCTTTTTGGTAAACGTGCATATGAGATAGAAAATAATTAAAAAATATATTTAAAGTTTTCTAAAGATATATTTTAAAAAAAATGTCCGAACATACATAGCGAAAACTAACACGTACAATTTTTACTCACAAATACACTCGTTAAAAAAATAGAGTAGTATTTTTGTGCTTTAAAAACTTCACCTCAAACACTTTAATAATATATTATTTGAGATGTTATTAAAAAAAAAAAACATTCTTTACCACTTGAGATGGAACATAAAAGACGTTAGAAAATATGTTTCAAACATTAACTAAGGCTACAAATGGTAATGCACACCAAAAAAAGAATAAGATAAAAAGTAGCAGCAGCAGTAATTTGTTGTTTGCTGCTCTTACTTTAGTATTATTTAAAAAATTTTATTGTAGATGACGTGATGCAATTACGGAAATGTCCCGCATTTGACGTGACGTCATGCTCCCGTTAGCGCCACGCCAGGAACGAAGAGCGATGACGAATGCCTTTGTGTAGGGCTCACGACAGAAACTACTGCATACAAAAGTGCCATAATTACCCCCCAAAAAAAACAAAAAAAGGAGAGAGAGAGAGAGAGAAGAAAAGAATGGGAAAAGTGTTTTACAGCAATTTTTAACTCTGGAATCGGTACTATAGTTCACTTTTGGTCTTTCTTTAGCTAAATTCATTGAATATTCTTTACAAAGCATTTAATTCAATTGTAAAATTTGGGGATTCAATTTGTAATTTTGTGAAAGTTAAGTGTACAAGTTACAAGAGTTTTATCCATGGTAGGGACTAGGAAGATTAAGAGTCACTTTTTTTTCAATTTTGCATCCATGAAGAAAATAATTATCCCAATTTTCTTGTGAAGGATCCAACTTCACACCCTTATATAACTTAATGCGGTATTCAAACTTAGATAAAAATTAAAAAAAAAAAAAGATCAAACAGTCGATAGTGGCATAATGTAGTGAGCATATAATTAGCTTGGACTTATAGATCCAATCTGGACAAATTTTGGTTCAACCTTCCTTCTAATGAAAAAGATAAATAATTATTGGCTACATAAGAAATGAGAAGATTGTTGAGGGTGAAAATTTTAACAAATTAATTCAAGAAATTTCTAATGCAAAACAACTTTTTAATATTTGATCAAATATATTAAGGTATAAAGCCTAGCCTTTTATGCATGTTTAACAACCATATGAAAATAAATATTTGAATATCAAGCATTTTTATTTGTCAAGCAACAATTGTCGAGAAACAGTATCCTCTTTTTTCATTTTAGGTTACAAGATTAATATTTTGATCATTTTTAATTTTTAAACCATGTTTCAATCGGAAGATTAAGTTTCTCATAACATTCATTTCATAGCATTGTAGAATTCCAATATAGCTTTCATGCATCATAACATCCTTGAAGACAGACAAAAATTGGATTCATTTGAGGTTTGAATTAGAGGGAAATGGTTGGATAGGGGTTAAAATTTACGTGTTTCTCTACAAAAGCATGTCGAAATAGGGGGGGGGGGGGGGGGGGAGAAGCTATAGGTATATTACATCAAAAGTTAATTTCCAAATAATATATTTCATCTTTTCTTTCTTTTCTAGAATTGTAGGTGAAAGATAATATATGAAAATACGTGCCACATATTCACCTAGAATTGAAAAGAAAAAGAAGAAAAAGAAAATATAACACCAAATTATTAGATCAAAGATCTTAAACTACTTGAGACCATCACACTTTAATACATCAAAGCTTGGATTTCTGACTTGAACTATAATTGTGAGCCAATCACCGGAAGTTGATTGTTGCATCTATACCTCATTAATAACTTAAAAGGACTCTCAAGCATAATTGTTACATGAAAATTGCTTCATCAATGTGGACAAAGCCATCTAATCAATATGATGGCAAAAGTATACCCCACAAACTATTTTGCTGAACAAAGTTAACATAGATTAATGTGTAAAATTGAAGAGATCATAACAATATTATGGGGTTGTTTGGAAATTGAGAAATGGTGGGTAGAAGTGGGGTTTGGAGAGGAAGTATATATATATGAAAAAGTTAAAAATTAAAAAAAAAAAAAAAAAGTGATGAGAGTGGAAAGGTGAGAAGCTTTTTTCCTGCCAAAAGTCAAATAGGCCCTCTTTCATCAATTATCATGATATTTTCACCGCCGATGCAGATGAAGAGATTTGCAACCAAGATTCATCATCATTGCTCTGGATATTTTTGTTTTTTAGGTGACAAAAAGAACCCCTATAAATTGATAGAAAAAGAGAGCCTAGATGTGTATATTTGCAACTTTTTCTTTTTTTTTCTTTTTATAATTATGAGAGACTTGAGGAGCCCTACAATGAATTTCACTTCTCCACTGGCTTATTGTCACATTATTTTGCACTCATCTGTTTACGCTTTTATCATTGGATCCATTATAGATCACAATTGAGTGCATAGATCCACCATGCAACGGATGTGGAAATGCATTTCTCTTTTTCTAACAATTGGACAAGTTACACTTAGGAAAGAAACAAGAAGCATCTGCTCAGATTACCATCTCTCAACATTCCTATTGTCGTTCATTTTGGTGAATATTTGATGTCCGATTTGTCTTTGACAATGTGAAACAGGGATAGTGGCATATTTGCTTTGAAATCTTTTTTGTTACTAAAAATATTTCAGTATTAAAAAACTATCACTAGATGAGTTTCTGTCGAATTTTTTTTGGTATTCAATTGTGTCTAATACAAAATTACGTCGTATTACTACAAAACTATGTCGTATTATTACAAAACTACGTCGTATCACTAAATAAAACGAAATAGTTTTATATAATTTCACATTGATATGATGTAGTTTTATATTAGACACTATTGAATAAAAAAAAACTAGACAAAGAATCTGAACTGAACTATTATCTATTTTCACAAATTCCAACTCATCTGTAGGATATTAACTAGGTAATTGTGGGCTGACAGTAATCCATAAAGTTCCTAGTTTGAGTTTCAAAGTTTTTATTTTCTCATTTTCTGTTATAAGATTTAGAGTCTTTCTAACAAAAAAAAAAGAGAACGTTTATGTTAATTAAAACTACTATATACAACGTTTATGTTAATTAAAACTACTGTGTACATAAAACTTTGAACCATATCTTTACCAAAACAATAATTTTCCTTCATCTAAGAGTTTAACTACGTACATGCATACCATCGACTCTTTCCAGGGGTGGATGTTGTGACCATTTAGGAATCACTCCCTTGTAAAGGTCTTAATGTTTTCATACAATCAAAAAGTTCATTTCTAATAAAAAAAAAAGTTTATTTTTCTACATTCTTAAAGCATAGAAGATGCCCAAAATTTTTACAACTTAAAGTCATCCCAGTAGCAAAAGATACAAGTCTCACGTCCCCAAGTTTTAATTATTGGGTCCGGCAATGACCATGTATTTTCTTTTTCCTTTTAATTTTAATTACTTCCTTTCTTTTGTTTGGCTTGCAAAGCAACTGAACAGTACTGACAATTGACCCAAGTTTTAATTCTTGGGTCCAGCAATGACCATTTATCTGTTTTTTATTTAAACAAAAAAAAAATTAACAACTAAGAAGAAGAAATGAAAATTTGCCTTTCTTTTGTTTGGCATGCATAACAACAGAACAGTACTAGACAATTGACTTTAATTGGGGTACAAAAGAAGAAAAGAAGTCTACGCAGAACTGTATGTGCAACAGTCTACTGATGTCTTTTTTCTGATGGTTCTCCTTTCTCCTGTTTTGTGAAAATCTTTCAACTTCTTTATTCATCTATCGTGGGCTTGTCTTGTTGCCTCCCCAGTTTATACTGTGTACCATCAGCTGATATTTAAGTGTGTAAATATTCTCATAGAGATAAAGAAAGACACAGTTAAAATAGAAGAAACCTAAAGAGATAAGGAGAACTCTTCTTCCTTGTATTACTAGAGCTTGCAAGAGGGGCGCACACACACACACACACTTACACTTCTTCTTCTAACCTAGACCACTACTTTTGTCTTTGATCTTTTGAGCTGGTGAAAGTTTGTGTGTGTGAGGAGAGAGAGAGAGAGAGAGAGAGAGAGAGAGAGAGAGAGAGAGAGAGAGAGAGAAAGATGTCCACAGCATCACAAACCATGCTGAACCAAAGTGTGTTTGAGGAACAAGATGTGTCATCACAACTTGGATTCTTTACCTTTCCTTCAAACTTCAGCACTAGTCCTTTTGGGTGCAGTCAACCTCTAAAGTCTGTTGCAGCTTTGCCTGCTTCATTAGCTCTAGATGCACAAACAACCCTATCTGAATCTCCAACCCTAAAGCACAAAGAAGACATTATCACTTCTCACTTTGGAGAATCCCAACTGCTTTCTTTGCAAAGATCTAGTGCAAACCTCTGGTAAATCAATGATTTTCTTTCTTTCTTTCCTTTCTTTTTGGTCAATATCCATCGTATGAACAATTACTTTGTGCATGTTTCTTCTTTTATTTAAAAGAGGAAGGGGAAATGAACAAATAGTACAGGAACAATGAGAATTGAAACCTCGTTCTAAGACAGAGAAACCCTTAACCCTTAATTAAGGAGATATAAATATTTGATTCTTGTATGCATGTTACTTTTTGTTTTTTCTAACAATTATTTATTTCTTGTATTTGGCATGATGTTAGGACATGGGGGAATGTAAATGATTGCATGAGCTCCAAGAGAAATGGAGGAGAGAATTATCTGGGAGTCACAGCAATAAAGATGAAGAAGATTAAGGCGAGGAGGAAGGTAAGAGAGCCAAGATTTTGCTTCAAAACCTTAAGCGAGGTGGATGTTCTGGATGACGGTTATAAGTGGAGAAAATATGGCCAAAAAGTGGTGAAAAACACACAGCATCCCAGGTTTGACATTCTCTTCCTCCTCTCTTGGTTTTGACCCATTAAAAATTCTTTATATATCTACAAGTTCCATTAATCACTGTCTCATATATAATTTTCAGGCAGAGAGTGATTATACGGTACTTGTAATTGTGTTTAGTATACTAATATTGGGGAAAGTTGGCTAAAATCTGATATTCATCCCCTTAAATGAGATTAAAAAGACACTGTACACTATGAATATTGTATTCTGTTATGAAGGGAATCTCTTTCGAGGTTGCAAATGCCACATAGAACAGTCCAACGTACATAATAGACTTTGGACACATACTCCAAAAAAGATCATCAAGTAACTGATTTTTCAGACATTTGACTAATGAACTTGCAAACCAGCAATATTACCACAGATCATCAAGTAGCTGATTTTTCAGACATCTGACTAATGAACTTGCAAAAAGCAATATTGTCATAGATTTTCTATGAATTAAGGAAGATTTACTACTTACCTAGAATTGAAAAAAAAAATCACATTTACTAACAATAGCAGCAACATGTTTGAATTTTGAGTAAATTATTTGCAGTTGGCTTGGTGTGATGCATAGCTGGAACACCATGCAAAAACAGTTTCAAGTTTTTTAAATACCAAACCCTAGGCAAAATCTGAATGATTTTTCACTATTTTGCTGCTTTAAGTTTTGATAATGAGGATTTCATGGAGATCCCTTTGCATGATTTGGCTTTAGGTTAAAAAGTAAATCAACTTTTATTGTTCAATGATTACTACAAACATTAATTCTCCTCTTTTCAGGAGCTACAATGAAAATACAATCTCATTTAGTACCAAAGGGCATAGTCCTTTCCACAAGTGAGAATAGGAGCCCACTCTGCTTAAAGCTACTCTTTGTGATAATGAATCCAGCCATTGCCAGTTTGTTACCATCTGCATCCAAAAATATTTGCTCTGTTGTTTTCCATTTTCTTTTCTTCCTTTTTTTCTCTTTTTCCATGTACTAGGCAAAAGTATGTTGGGTGCACAGTGGCCTACCAGCATGCCTATGTGAATATTGTCAAAATTTGTAGATCTTCATAACTTTTTTTCCTTTTTTAAGGTTAGATCTTCATAACTTAATCTTAATGTACGGCCTACATGACTTAATTACTGCTGTGATTGTGGGTTTATTTACCATCCCACCCACCAACAACGTCCCCAGCCCACACTAGCTTAACCTTTCTCTCCCATGATCGACAAGCATTAAAAAGAAAAGACAAGGAAAAAGAAAAAGAAAGAGAAGATTTTGAAAAGAGGGTAAAATGTTTGTAATATCTCTTTTCAGCTTCCTTATTTTTCTTCTTCAAGAGAGAAAAAAAAAATTAAAAGACATCTCGCTAGGCCTTGACATAGGTGTGGAATTTTTCTCTTTTTTGGGGGAAAGACGGAGATATTTTTGGGGTGGAAAAGCTATATAGCTCCTCTTATTACAACTGGAATTGATACTTTATCTTTGAACTATCATGGATATGAAGTATGAACAGCTTTTACTTACAAATGAGGCGTGCTATAACCGATTATGAGTTTTGGAAAAATATAACAAGTTCCTCGTTTAGGAACAGAAGCCAAAACAATGCACTCTCATTAGTGATCTGTGAATCGGTAGACTTCTGAATATATTATCAATTTTAGAAACCTAGATAGAATTATCTCCATTATCTAAGTCAATAATTGGAACATAATTTGTTCTTACTCTCTCTCTCCTATTTAGGTTAATACGTCTGGATATTTTTCTTCAGTATTATGCATTATTTCTTTCTACTGGAAAAACGACTTTTAAGAAAAAACAATTATCATAAAAATTGTCTCGAAAGTATACTTTCTTTCACAGTTTGCATATGATCATAAACCATTTATAAACAATTTTTGACCGGTGCATTAAAGTGAAATCATGTACAATTCAAAGGCGAACAGTGACCTCACATGGGTCCGGTGTTACACTGCCAATTTCGGACCATACATTTCAAATTCTTTTGCATGGTGGTCAAATTCGCAGGATATATAGTAACTATCCCGGCCCCTTTTCTAGTTTTGGGATAGAATTAGCCGTTTCTGACAAACGGCTAATTCAAGGCCTAGGTATAGATTGGAGCTACACACGCAAGTATAATGCAAGCTTCGGTTTTCATGCTAAGACTATTGATAAGTTTAATGCATGCTTTCAATATATTTTCTTCTTCAATGCTGGTATCCACAGCCATATACCACCTAAAACTGATGGCATGGCAGAGCTGAAATGAACAACCAAACAGAAATTGTCTTTCTCCTTCGAACACGAGACAGACAGAATAACTAAAATCATGCTTTGTATCGTTGAACTATTGCAAGGATATATATTACCAGTCTGTCTCTCCCCATATCTGTCCAGCACTCACCTGACAAAGTTAGATTATGCTCTAACCAAAACATGTAAAATTGGTGCCTAATAATTTTGGCTTGGAGAACTGTGCTAATAATATCTGTATGGTTTGGCTGCAGGAGCTATTATCGTTGCACGCAAGATAACTGTCGTGTGAAGAAGCGAGTGGAACGATTGGCAGAAGATCCAAGAATGGTGATAACAACGTACGAAGGAAGGCATATACATTCTCCATCCCATGATGAGGATGATTCACAGGCTTCTTCTCAGATGAATAATTTCTTCTGGTAGCAGATTCATACCCCTACATCAAAGCCCATTACCCATCATTGTCCTCCATACAAAGTTAACCTGTGTTGGCGTACTAAGTTGAGTGCTCATTTTCACAAAGTGGTGCTGTGACCCAGGGCTGCGCAAGGAGTTGAGTTTATATGCGTAATGTTGAGTTGTTCATTGTGTGTCTTCCTTGATTAAATTGTATGGTGTGGTAATGTTGTGCTCATAATCTGTCTCCACCTTCTATTTTTATGCACTTACTATTACGCTTTTAAACTCAACTAAAAGAGCAAACTGAATATCTCAACTTGTGCAGCTTCTAATGCATTCATATATGTGTGTGTGTAACATGTCATATGCCCTTGTTTTATTGGGGCATCCTGATGTAATAGAATTTGTGGTATAATCAAAGTTTCCTTTTTTCCTTTTTTTTTTCTTTTTGTTGTTTTTTTTGGGCTTTTCACTTCCTGTAGTGCTATTTATCCTTATTTAGAAAAATTTCTTAATGGATCCACTTCACAGCTCTACTTGTGGAACCCGTGGTTTTAAAAAAATACCACACAGCATCTTTATATCATTTTATATTATTTTTTTTACATCAGTATCATCACTTTGCTTACTTTGTGATTTTTTTAATCACAAGATTTACAGGTGGGGTCATGGATCCGATCCACCTAAAAATCTCTCCTTATTTGGGATTTTTTTTCATATTTTAGGAAAAATGCCTATTTTCATTTCCAAATTGACCTTTTTACCGAGCTAGTCGTAACGTAACGTTTTACTTTTGACCAATTTGGTCCCTAACATTGAGGCTAAATTCAATGTAGGTCTAAAATATTTGCTTTGTGCCACTGTGGTCACTATTTTTTGACAAAAGCCAATATAATCCTCAAAGTATTCAAATTCAAACAAATTAATCCAAAATTCCATGAAATCTTAATATAATTCACAAAAAGTAACAATAAAAAAACCTTAGAATCATGAAAAATGTAGAAAATTCATAAAAATTTGAAAAAAAACAAGAAAGTTATAAAAGTCATAAAAGCATAATATTAATTAGTGTCTGATATGTGTATTTTTTTGGGGGCATACTCTCATTTGATCTTTTTCTGCTACTTATTGTTTTTCTTTAAACTAACTTTGGAAAGCGATTCGATAATTAAAACTTCATGAATCCATTTTTGTTCTTTCATTCCAGGCAAAGCCCCCTTGAAGTATCAACTGATGGAGGAGGAGGAAGGGAGGAAATATTTTATGGTAAAACATACACCCATTTCAGTTATTTCTAAAGAAGAAAACAGGGGGTCAATTGAATTTCAAGAGTTTCGACTTATTTTCAACTAATTTTAAAATATGTTTTTAATTTTTTAAGCTAAAATTGTTAATTCTAAAGAGTTAAATAGTAAAATATAGTTTTGACTTTTTTAACAAAAAACTCAGATTTCATAAAATTAACTTCAAAAAAAGAAAAAACGAATGAAAAGAAACCATTAATGTATTATGCATAAGATTTCAAAATATTACACAATAAATTTTATACCTTATAAATAAAGAAAAATAATTTATGCACAACTTTTAACAAATATTTACAAGTTTTATGACTTTTATGCTTGCTACAAATTCGATTAAATTTTTTGGAAACTTTAGGAACCAATTTGGTCAAAATTAAATGCTTTAGATATTACATTTTAGGGTTTTTTTGGCAGTATACACTTTAATGCAATATCATGTGACACTTTAGTCCTTTGACTAACTGTAGTTTTGTCAAAGAGACAATTTTAAGAGATTAATTGTAACAAAACTCCTTAAGATTTTAGTGTAGTTTCACTTTAGTCCCTAACATAAGTTTTGAGTTAAAAAATACCTTTAGACTGATATTGTCAATCTTGTCAAAAATATAAGTGTGCTCCAAAACTAATATTCTGATAACCAACTCATAACTTTTTCCATTCTCAAGGATTCAAGGAATATGGTACAGTAATTTAAAAAAAATTTTGGTGAAATTAAAGTTAGCACATTTAATCTATTCAAATTGGTGATTTAATTTATTTTTATAAATTCATATAAAATATTTATGTTTATGTTTATTGTTATTATCACCATCATCATCATCATCATTATTTCTTAAAATTCTATCAAAAGAACATAAAATTTAATTAGCTTTTCAAACCTTAATTTTAAGACCAACTAGTTTACTTTTTGTTTTATTTTATTTTATTCTTAATAAAAATGTGGGCGCGACAATTAATGTTTATCGTGAACTTTTTGGTGTTAAAATTGGATGGAATTACACATCCAAAATTTGTTTTTCTTTTACATTTCAATAGAGAGTAAGTTTTTTATTAAATCTCAAAAGATAATGTTAGATATAAAATTATAGGCTCTACCGCTATCTTTCTGAAGACTATCAAAACTTGATCTTTTTTGACAAAACTAATGCTAAAGTTATCTTTAATTCTTAGTCAAAAGATTTAAGTGATAAAAAAAATTAGAGACTATATTGCAAAAACACACAAAATATTAAGGGCTTGTTCTCAATAGCTTTTTTCTACTTGATTTTAGCTTCTGATTGTTTAAAATTTTATTTTATGATGTTTTTAATTACTTTTTTTGACTATCTTTTTGGATTTTTTAAACTAAAATCAAGAGTAGCTAATTTTCAGCTTTTCTAAAATCAGTTTTTATAAAAATAAAAAATTATTGAGAACAAGCCTTAAGAATGCATACTGCATTGAACCCCAGTAATGAAAAGCATCATTTTATTTAACTCTTTCTGCACTTTCAAAAAAAAATTATGCTGATGGTTTTATTAGCTGATAACAAACCAGGATCTTCCAGCTCTCTAAGGTAACAACAATATTTGTACTATTTTTGTAGCCTGCTATTGTTCTTGGTCAATCTGCCATGTTTTGCCTAGATATGGTCGTACACTGAAGTTTGCAAACTGAACTTTTTAAGCTTTGCACGGCTACCTAATTTCATGTGATTTTGATTTGTGTGTAATCTAATTATAATGCCTTTTGAGATTACATGCATGCATCGACACCGAAACCACGTAATTGTATCTATCATGCAATGAATTTAGACAACTTCTAATTGTGGACGTGATTCTTGGTGGATTGACTCTCTTAGTAAAGGATCATGGATTCATATCCCTTTTCTCAAAATCCGTTTTGTGTTATTTTTAATGCGTTTTTAAGCGAGTTGTATCAATTCTAAGTTTTATAGCAACTTGTATTTATAGATGTAACATGATCTAAGATTTTTGTGTGGATTCTTGATTATAGGAGATTTCTATCCACGTTCGGTTCGTGCTCTGGTTGTCCAAATTCATTGATTTATGCATGTTCAAACTTGATTCTTGAAATTGGAAATTTGTCAGTTTTGTGTGAATTCGTTCATGGGTTGAATGCAGTGAAACCCTTTAACATTTGAGGCGTTTTGCAGTGCAGCCTGTTATGTTATAGATATGTGCAACTTTAATCTTTGATTAATGGTCCTTGACATTAATTTTATCACAAAAAAAAAACCAAGTTACACTACAAGTTTTTTTTTAATCATTAATTCTCATTACAATATATTTTTGTCTCACACAATTAGGATGAGACTCTCAAATTTGTGCTAGGTTGCAATTCCCCCCCCCCCCCCCCCCCGCCCCAAAAAAAAAAACCCAAAAAATGGTTAATTGCAGTAAATTCCGTCATATTTGTATCATGACTTTATTATCTTTTACACAAGTTTTGTACCATTTAATATCTTAGACTGACATTTAAGGATAACCAACGATCCTGATCCTATCATTATTGTCAGAGAGAGTTTTTGTTTTTCTTTTTTGAAGTCAATTTATCGATTCTTATTACAAGATATTTCCTTCACACAATTTGAGTTTTTTTTTTTAAATCAATTTATCAATTCTTTTTACGAGATATTTGCCTAACACAATTTGAGGTAAACACCTAGTGTGCCTAATATCTAACCCTCCCCCCTCTTTCCTTTTCTCCTATTTTCCTAGCTATCATGGTTGGGGTTTTAAAAATTTGACCTTTGGCGTCTGCCAAGGGGAATGATTCCCTAGTAACTAGGCTATTCCTAGTTGGTTAAAGAGAGAAGTATGATCCAAAATCAATATTCCAATTTTTAATTTACACATTCTTCAATTCTTAGATATTCAAGAAACAAAGTGAAACAACTTTCTTTTTCCACTCTGTTTGAATATCAAACCCTAGAGAATTTTTTGATTTAGCAACTCAACATTTTCATTTCGTAAATTCAATTTTCAGACTTCGAAACTCAGTTTTCAATTGAATCAGACGGGCCTTTCTGTTTTTCGCTCCTTTGATCTGGACCTTATCCAATCCGAGGGCCACAGTTATCCAGCCCATCTACCTTGATTTTTGTAGCCCAAGTCGAACACGAATTTCTTGTCAAGGTCCAATGGTTGTCTCAAGCGTGAAATCATACTGCCCAAGTTTTTTTGTACGTATAATTGGTTTATCTATTCTATAATTAATTAATTAATTAATTTTCACATTCTCACTTTTTTGTATTGAGGGGACAAAAAGAAAAACGTCCAAAAAGAAAGAGGGAAAAAGTACAATTTTGTTGAAACTCCAAGAAGTGTACTTTTTTATGTTATAATTATATATATAAATAGTGAATATTCTTGAGTATTCACGGAAAAGCCTAAGTTTTGCTTGCATGCAAGGCAGAATCTTGAAGATGAAGATCTTGGTACATTGCATGTCTGAAACCCTATTATTTTAGTACCATTAATCATCATAATGTCTGCAAAGAAATGTTGTACCAAGATTCAGATTGCTCATATGTTTTATGCAGTCCCACACACACAACTTTGTCAGTTTATCTTGCTTAAAGGATTTGGAGGTTTGTTCAAGAAATAAAGCACTACTAGTAGCATATACATATATATACATGCATATGAACATTATACATCATATATACACATATATAAATAGTTGTATACACATATTTTCACTGGAGAATTGAGCCAAAAATTAGTGATAAATGACCTTATTTCTTCATCTTATTAATTCTGGAGAAAAGAAAAGCCCGAACATCAAAAAAAAGGGAAGTTTTTGTTGAGTTTTATCCCCAAAAAAAAAAAAGAAAAATCATCTACAAAGCATGAAATATGCTTTCAATATAGCAAAAATAAAAAGAGATGAAGGGACCATTATGTGCAGTCCAAATGCGGACGTTAATGAGAGTCAAACAGCATATTATTGGAAAAAAAAAAAAAGTGGCATAAAATTGAGTAAAAGAACGCAAAAGTATATAAAAACAAACACCTAAGACAAAATCACAACCAGCTATATCTGAACTTCCTAAAATCCCATCTCTATTTTCACATATTACAATCTCATCCTTAGTTTTCTTTATCATTTTTTTTTTAATAATTAGGGCAATTAACAATTGGTTAATGTACTTGGAAATTGGGACCATATTAAAGTATTACTCCATTAATTAATACTACTCGTATACTAAAAGAAACCTATCTTAAGCAAACACAAGCACGTGAAGACTACTAGAAATCCTAACATGTCTAGATTAAACAAATAGTTAATCACGTTGCTCCAAATGAACTCTTTGGATTATTAGCTAATTAAATAATTAATAATCATTTAAAAAAATAATTAGAATATTAAAAAGAGGATCTCAATATTCTACGTCCATCTTGGAAAGCACGTAAGAATAGACTATGACCATACGTTACTTTCCCTTCGCTTGAATGCCGCCCTGTCGGGGAGGTACCGTAGACCACCACGTGGTCCCTTGTGACCCGCACGTTCTAACCCTTATCACAGGGCTCTTGGTAAATTATAAATTTATCTGTACAATTAAAAAAAGTTATCCATATATTTATTGTAAGTATTTCTAAAGAGGCCAACTGGGGTAGGGAATACCTAGTAAATTTAAAGTTTCATATGTACGAATAGAGGGTCGAATAAGAAGAGGTTTACAATTTTATTTCAGGGTTTAGGGGTTCAAATCTCACTAATACTATTCCCCTTTTCTAATGTATTAGTATAGGTTTAATAAAAAAAAATTAATTAATTTTAAGAAATATTCAAGTAAAGTTTAATCTCACCAAAGGCATATTAAGATTAGCCTACAAGATTTAATTTGCTTAACATGTTAGTATTTTTATTTTTATTTTTTTATCTCTATTGAAAGTAAACAAACAAAAATGCATGGAAAGCCAACGTGAAAAAGTCGATGAGTTCTTGGTCCGGAGGCAAAACAATCAATTTTGAGATTTCAAGAACTAAAGATCATGGATTCAAATCTCGTGAGTTTAGCTTAACCATACATGAGTGTTTATCTCATTATTTGTAGGTTAGTTGTAGTGTTGATGAGTTATCATAGGTTTGTATTGAGTGGGTTAGTTGTAAATCTCATAGAAAATTAAATAAAGCAAAAGGGGAAGAAAAAAAGAAATGAGAGAGTGGATTGAGGACATTGGTAATCGAGCTATTGTTTAAGATTGGGAATAAATGACCCTTGAATATCAGTCAATCAAATATTTCTTGTGAGTAAATGATATTAGCACTCTTAAAAAGCCTCAAACACTCATTCCCTTCATCTAATGCAAAAGAGAGGAAGGAGTGCTTGAACCTTTTTGAAAAGTGCTAATATCATTTACCTTCTTATGTGAATTATTTGAGAGTGGAATTAAATTTGGCAGCCTTAATCGGTTCGACAAGTTCAATGGTAACTAATCGACTAGTCGATCTGACTTACTGTCAAGTTAACCTTGACTTCAATATTGATAAAATTCAATAATGTAATAGGGTGTTGAAGTGGTTATTTCTTAACTATAAGATGATTATGTGATCAAGTTAAACAACACGGTAAAAGATAACTTCATGTATACATTATATCTCAACACTAAGAAGAAACGAACAACCTATTGCTCCATTTTCTTTAGATTCTTTAATTCCCTCCCCCCCCCCCCCCCCCCCAAAAAAAAAAAAACAAAAACCCCCCCACCCCAAAAAAAAACCCAAAAAAAAAAAGATCAAAACCATTGTTAAGAAATGATTGTTGTATTCATTCGACTAAAGGGCATTTAGTAATCACTTAAAATTAATTGATTCAGATGTTATATTCATTAAGACTTTTTAATAACCCAAAAAATATATTTTTTTAAAGTAGTTAAATGCCACTGAAAGTCTAGTCAAGACATAGTACAAAAATTAATTGATTTCACTTGCATTTATCACTTAATACAGAACGCTCAGACATTTCTTAATACATAATGCATAGATGTCATTTACTACAGAATACGCTTAGACTCAGAGTTTTAAATGATATATTTACATGACAAATATACTCCTATAAAAATACGTTATATCCTTATTTTTCTCTCTCCTCACTCCCTTATAGTTCCTTTACCCTCTTTTCCCACTAGTTTTTTTTTCACCATAAAAGACAATTTTACATCAAACTTCTCTCTATTTGTTGTCTAAGAGTATGTAAACATGACCTCATAATATTTATATATGTATATATTTCTTATTTTTACTCATGAGAATCAAATAATGATGAATTCTTGAAAAAATAATTAAAATTAACCCAAAAAAGTAAAAAAAAAAACTAAAAAAATTTATTTGTTAGTATTTGGGCATGATCAAGTCACAATCTATTATTACTAAGAGCATTACTTGTGCATCGAAAGAAAAATAGTTTTGAAAAACCTTGATAACCCGTTAATGGTAGTTCTTAAGGCATTGGAGCAATCAGATGAAGCAAATATTGAAGAATGTTACAAATATCTAGATGAGATGGAAACACTAAATGTAAACGACCACCTATACATTGCGGCTATTTATATTTTCCATGAAGTTAAGGCTTATAGGGAACAATGGATTCAAATTAGTGATAAATTTGAAAAAATTAGAAAATTTTGGTTATTAATGAATGGAGAAAAAAATTAGTCCTACTTTAATTAGGATTTATTGAATGTTATTTTTGTTAATAAACTCCAAAATTTTGTGACATTTATATTTTCGATAATAATCTGTATCTTATAATATGGTTGTTGGATAATACAAATTTTTTCATTAAAATTTTTCTTAAATTTGTTGGACCTTTTTTAAAAATGATATTTTAATTTGTTTGTTATGCATTCAAATTTTATTACATTTATTTTTTAAAAATAAGTTTTATTATGTTATTGAGAGTTGTTGAATGAGGAGCAAAAGAAAATATTGAACATCATGTTAATACTTATTATAAAGAGATTGAAGAAACAATGTATTGTAAGAAACCCAATAAAGAGATTGAAGAAACAACGTATTGAAAGAAGGCCAAACACTAGTTCGATACTAAAGTAATTTTGAATATGTCAAGGAAATTATTCATGATTTTTTTTTTTACTTTTTTTGGATATTTCTTAATTATCTTGTCATCATTTATAAATTTCAATTTTATGTATTTTATAGTCAAATGTAAAAAGAAAAAAAAGAAAATTCTAAGAAATAAATTGACACCAAGATAAATTGTAAAATTCATAAAATTTTGTACTCAGTTGCATATTATTATCAAACTGCCATATGGTATTAAAAAGGATAAAACTGTAAAGTTCATGATATTCAGCATTCAATTGTATATTATTACCAAACAAACATAAATTATTTAGATTTAGATATGAACTTGTAAATTTTTCAATACTTAAAATTCAGCAACTTAAGTGATCAAAACTCGGATCTTAGTATAATCAAATGCCAAGTTGAGAGTTGATGTCTATATAGTATAAATTGTAAAATTCATAAAATTTTGTACTCAGTTGCATATTATTATCAAACTGCCATATGATATTCAAAAGGATAAAACTGTAAAGTTCATGATATTCAGCATTCAGTTGTATATTATTACCAAACAAACATAAATTATTTAGATTTAGATGTGAACTTGTAAATTTTTCAATACTTAAAATTCAGCAACTTAAGTGATCAAAACTCGGATCTTAGTATAATCAAATGCCAAGTTGAGAGTTGATGTCTATATAGTTGATGTGGTGGTTGGTCGGAATTAAAACTTAATTGAGAGACTAAAAAAAATTAATTGTAATACTTTGTCGACCAAATGATCTGTACATGATCCTAATATATATATATATATATATATATATATATATATATATATAAACCACTAGTTAGCCTCCCTTTTTTCCTTTAGTTTTTTTTGTTCAAGACAAAATAGATGAAACACTTGTGGATATCATAGTAATTTTTCATAATTTTTCTAACGACGCTCTCAAAATTACTATCATATTAATAGTTCCTAAAATACAATTGTTATTCTTTAAGCCCACTAGCAACTATTCATAATCAAAAGACATGTACCATTAGCTCTAACATTTGAGCCACAAATACCAAGAAAATAATACGACATATTGTAACAGCAATCCAAAAACATATGAATTACTAGTCAAGGAGTTAATTGATAACAGTAAAGTTTACTCTTTGTTACGTACTAAAGATAGGAAATATCAACATAATTAGGGTTTCTTACATTTGCATAAATATGAATACAAATAAAAAGTTTCTTACATTTGCATAAATATGAATACAAAAAAAAAATTGACACAAAAAATATATAGGAATCAAATTGATTAAATATTGCACTTCCAAATAATAAAAAATAATTGAATTAAATTTAAAAAAAAAAAAGAAACCAACATAGGCGAATATGTAACTTTCATCATGTCTATAGCCCAAAAAAAAAAATCAAAATACTTCCAGTCACAATCTTGCTCAATTCTCCACTAAATTTTTTTTGGGATAATTTCAGAAACCTCCCCTGAGATTTCTGACAATTACACTGAGCCCCCTGAGGTTCCAAAAATTACACTGCCCTCCCTGGGCTGAAAAATGGGTCCAGTTGCTGACATCATTAGTTGTGAAATTACCAATATCTCCTGGGCATAATTTGTTATTTGAATACTAAAACGTGATTAATAATTAATTAGGGCATAAATAAAATAATTTAAATTGAAAGAATATAATAACGGTTGGAATAAGGAAAAAACCAACCGTTAAGTACAATTAAGGAAATGGCGCCAATTCATTGGACAAATAGAGCGCCATTTTGATGATATGACATTGTTTTCTTTCTTTGTGAAATCAGAGGTAGAATTTCTTATTATACAACCAGAGAAAACAAAGTGCAAGAGCAACCTGGAGAAGAAGACATGCATTTTGTCTTTAAACTATAAAAGATGCTGATGGTAGAATTCTGATTTTGTGGCTGTGAAAGAAGAAAGGAGAGCAAATAAAAGGCAAAATTTGAGATTGATAATCACAATCGAGACAAGGACTAAGAAGGTGCGTATGGATTCTGCAATTTGTAAGGGTAATATATTTGAATATAACATTTTAGTTGCTGAACATTAAGCTGGTAGAGTTCATGATAATGATAATCAGTACGTTATGTTGATCCTAGTTGTTCAAGTCACTTGATGAATATTAAGTTGTTTTTCTTTTATCAACTAAAGCTATGCAATCACATCACACAATCATGTTATTAGTTAATAAAGTTGTGCCTTTATTTTTCATACATTGATTAAAAGTGCTAATTCAACAAGAATCAGGTTTATTAGTTAATCAAGTTGTGCCTTTATTTTTCATACATTGATTAAAAGTGCTAATTCAACAAGAATCAGGTTTATTAGTTAATCAAGTTGTGCCTTTGTTTTTCATAGATTGATTAAAATTGCTGATTTAACAAAGAATTAGCTTACTAGTTGTTATTGCTGAACGTTTACTGTGAATAATGTAGGATGGCAAACATTGGTGGCTATGACATAGTTGTGCATTATAAGGGAAAGAAAGTAAGAATTCCAAAAATTGATTCTAATGGCTACCAGTACATAAATCTGCTATACGATGTAGTTGAAAAAGCATTAGCTGAAATGCCTGGAAATTTGAATATGATGATACACATGAGATTTGAAATTCCTGGATCATGTCAAATGCATGATGTTAATAATGATGATGCAGTGGTTGAGATGTTCCAAATGCATGAGTCTGTGAATGTAATCAATTTACATGTGTATGACATGGAAATCATTCCTAGTGAATCTGGAGGACCTTCAAACCAAAATAATGACCAGAACTTTCAAGAGAATTTAGGCATTGATGAATCTGCTGAAAGGGTTATTTGTGATCTTAAAGATTCTGATGATGAATTCAAGGATTCGAGCTCTGATAATTCTTGGACACATGCAGTCGATAGAGATAAGGAATGTGATATAGATGATGACAATGTGTCAGTGGAAGTTAGTGACATGAGTGACACTAATTTTTCAGATTTTGAAGAGAATGAGTGTGGAGTAGTAGTTCCTGATTCTGAATCTGATCAGGAACCAGACCCTATGAGAGAAATTATGAGATCAAAAATGTGGGTTTACAATGCAAGAGAAGACATAGAGTTTGAGAAGGGGCAAATATTCACCAATGTGGACTCTTTTCGAGCAGCTTTGAAGGATTATGTAATACAAAAAGGATTTCCAATTATAAGACTCAAGAATGAAAAAACTAGAGTGACTGCTATTTGTGGTGTAGATGGCTGCAAATGGAGAATTCATGCAAGTCCTGTGGCTGATTCCATCACGTTTATGATTAAATCTTATCAGTCTAAACATAGTTGTGTGATGGATAAGAGTAATGCAGAAGCTACATCAGATTGGATAGCAAAGAAGTTGGTGCCTTTGATGAGAGATCATCCTAACATAACTACCCAATGGATTGAAGCTGAGATGAGAAAGTATGGTGTGAAACCTAGTTATATACAGCTTTTCAGAGCAAAAAAGAAAGCAGAAGAAGAGATTCAAGGAAACTTCAGCGAGTCTTATGGAAAATTACCTAAGTATGCTAAACTTTTAAGACAATATAATCCTCAAAGTATCTGCAAGATACATTATGATAGGCCAAATCTTCTTCTAGAACCCAGGTTTCTGAGAATATTTATCAGTTTCAAAGCACAAAAAACTGGTTTTCTTGAAGGTTGCAGGCCATTCATAGGCTTTGATGGCTGTCACTTAAAGGGTCCATTTGGTGGTGTTCTACTTACTGCAGTGGCATTAGATGGCAATGACAGTATATTTTCCATTGCTTTTGCAGTGACTGAGTGTGAGAATAAGGACACCTGGAGCTGGTTCTTTCACTTTTTTGAGGAGTACTTTGGACCATTTACCAGTCAATTGCCTTTAACTTTTATGAGTGATAGGCAAAAGGTACATTTCATATCACTAAATTGTTGACTTAAGTTTGTTCCATTATATGAAATTGACTGTTGTGTGTGGCATTGCAGGGACTGAACCTTGCCTACGAGGAGCTTTTCCCAAATGCAGATGGCAGATATTGCTGCAGGCACATCTGCAGTAACTTCAGGCAGCAATTTCCAGGCATGCTGCTCAGCAGTTTTTTCTGGAGAGCAGCAAAAAGTTATGATGAAGTAGGTCACAATGAGGCAATGTCATGCATTAAGGAGATCAACATAGAGGCTTTTAAGTATTTAGACAAGATTTCCAAAAAGGCTTGGTGCAGATATGCATTTTCTGAAGATATCAAATGTGACCATGTCACAAATAATTTCACAGAATCATTTAACTCTTGGATTGGTGATTTGAGGAGACAACCTATACTTACAATGGTTGAAGGATTGAGAAGAAAGTTCATGAAGAAAATGCATAAGAGGTACCAGAAGGGCTGTACATTAACCACTGAAATCACACCAAAATTTACTGAAAAATTGAAAAAAATTGCAACTGCATCAAGGCAATGTGAACTGAATATGGCAAGTAATAATGCATTTGAGGTTGGTGATATGGACAGGTCCTTCATAGTTAATTTATCTCTAAGGACCTGTGATTGTGGTGCATTCCAACTAGTTGGAATTCCATGTAAACATGTTGCACTTGGCATCATCTACAAGAGGGAAAAATTAGAAGATTATTGTGCTAATTGGTTCTTAAAAGAGTGCTACCTGAAGGCATATGCCTCCATGATTCATCCTATACCTCATGAGAAGAGGTGGCCTTCTATGCCACAGGTTAAACCTAAAGTTGTATTACCTCCTCCTTTGAGAAGAGCTCCTGGTAGACCAAGAATTAACAGAAGAAGAGAAGCTGGTGAAGGACCATCATCTCAGCCAAAAAGATCCACTACCTTAAAGTGTGGAAATTGTGGTCAATTCGGTCACAACAAGAGAACTTGTCAAAGAGCTCCAGTGCAAAGAAGAAATATTGTCAATACTCAAGCTCAACAGGTCTACTCAGGCTTGTGTTTGCAGAAATTGAATTGTCTTGGTTGACTCTTATGCTAGTTATATTCTTTTCTTCTTGACAGGTGCCAACTAGAAGATGCAGACCAGGCAGAGGTATTGCAAATCTAGGATTGCAAGGATTTGTTCTTTGGGTACGATTCATATTTAAACTATATATCAATTGGATTGAATTACTATTTTTATATTTGTTGGTTGAATATTTGACTATGTTATGGCAGGAACATGCACAAGGAAATGTACCTGTTGTGCATTCATCTCAAGGTAGCAACTCAAGTCCTTCTACTGGAAATACAGGTTTAAATATTCAAATTAATGCTCAGCCAAGTACAACTTTATCTAAAAGAAAGGTATATGTTGCAGTTCTAAATTACAAGTTACTGTTGCCATGTATTTTTTCAGTGATGAACTTGACTCATCTGTTTTGAACATTTGCAGAGAGGAAGGCCTGCAAATACTAGAAGAGTTGCTCAACCAACAAATGATCAAGTCCCTCCGTTTGTTGAAGCCCCCACTGATGCTCAAGCTGCTACATCTTTAAGCCTGCATGCTGCTACAACTCTTAACTCAGCTAACATCAGTAGCAGTACTACTGGAAGCTTGCACTTCTGAAGCTGTCACTTCCGTGTTATTTCTCTTCTTTTGTACTGAGTTATGTTGTAAAACACACTAAACTGTTGTTTTTGGTGCTTGCTAAAACTACAATAGCAAGAATGGTTGTGCAATCCTCACCATCTGTCTGAATCTAATCAAGACAGATGGTGTTTTGCATAGTATTGGATTGCATTTCTGCTTAATTTATGATACTTTTGCTGGACTGCAGTTTTAATTTACTGCTCTTAAGGTTAAGGTCAAGCTTATGACTATTTTTATTATGAATTCGAAGGATCATTGATGCTGCAACTTGAAATTATTACTTTTTTTACAATACTTTAGCATTACTTCATGCATCTTCTAAGCCTACATTACTTTTGGTTTGTACAATACTGCAACACTTACTAAGCTCCTATTCTAGTTCATACAATTGCTTTTACAATTTGAATGAACACAAACACAGCCAAGAGGATGAGATTGATGGTGATTAACTTCTCTTTCATTCCACTTTGTTGTTCTTGGTTTCTTCTATGCATCGTTGCTTCAATCTGCCTCCTGGTATACTCATAGTTGCCTTCAATTTTTCTTTGGCTGTTGATCTCTTCCTCTTGAATACCTTCATACCACTCAAAAAACTTGCATTTGGAGCAACAAAAATACAATTTGTTTGGATTTCTCTCACTTTCTGAAATTTTGATTGTTGCTTTTTGATTGCATTTGCAAAATCTATTCTTGATGCAGAATGTTGTTGGTGAATTCCATGATTCCTTGCTCAAGGTTGAAGATGCCATAGATTGTGAACCTTCAAGCTTAGCAAGCAAAATTGCTGCTACAAATCACTCTTTCAAACCTTAATTTTTGATGCCTAGACTCATAAATGTAGGTATAATGTATGCCAATTCATTCTTTTATATGCAATTGCAATGATGCTTAAATTTAGCCGTTGCTGAACAACATCACTAGCCGTTGCAGCAGCTTTGCCATTTGGTCACATTTCTGATTTTGAAGATATTTCACTTACATCCCCTCAGTTTACTAATTTTTTGCAAGCTTTTATTCTTATTTTTACATCACAAATACAACTTGTACAAAGGGGCAATTAGGGGATCAAACTTTCTTCTCTCACCAAAAACTACTTTTTTATGCATTCTTTTTCTGACATGGGCTGAAAGTGTTAGCAAATTATAAACTTCAGGGGAGGGCAGTGTAATTTTTGGAACCTCAGGGGGCTCAGTGTAATTGTCAGAAACCTCAGGGGAGGTTTCTGAAATTATCCCATTTTTTTTAATGGAATAACAAAATTTCACGTCTTGATTATAAAAGATCTAAAGATATAGTTTTCCCTCTTTAAATTTTTCTAGCCATTAGGGTATTGTATTTATTTTTATATTTTCATTAGGACAACCTCCTTATCTTTAATTTCATTTTGAGGATATTTTTATGACATACACTTCTCATGTTTAGCAAGCGGGAATAGTAATTTTTTCTAACTTATTTATTTCATTCTCATGTTTAGTACAGACGCTAGTTAAAACGCTCTTTCTTATTCCATTCACTATATTTTTTATTTCAAAATTTAAAAAATAGATTATTTTTAACTTTAATTAATAATTGTCTATGATTTTTAAATCACAAGCAATTCAATATATGTTTTGATTTTTTTTTTTGCTATAAAAATGTTTAAGATACTATTTTTAATTTCTATACAAATGTGTAACAAATGAACTTCCTATAAACTAAATGTAAATAAAATGAATAGAGAATATGAATGTTTGGTTGCATTACTAATCTTTTCACGTTCTTAATATTGTTGATAATTGTAAAAATTGTAAAAAAAAAGAATATAATTAATTTTAAAATAAAAAATGTTAAAGTTTCTTGTAGGTATAAGAATAATTCATACTACAAATTAGTATAGATTTTATTTCATTCTGACATGTAAATATAACTATATCAGACATTAGAACAAGAATAGGTATTCTATTTTAATTTGGGTTACAAAACAGTGAATTGAATTTTTTTTTCAGTCCAATTTAGATGGAAAGATATTTTGAATAGAAAGACCTTTTTCCATTCTAGGTCATTCCAGCGTACCAAATGCAAGGTTAATATTTAGGGATTAAGCACTTAATGCAAGAAAAAAAGAGGGGTAAGTATTAAAGGGTGGGGATTTAGCCACTTTCTATCAAAATTAATCATTTTCCATTGTAATTATGAGAAAGAGAAGAGATCTTAAGGAAATAATTTAGGCATTAATGCAAACAACAATACATGTCTCAATGTTGTGTGTAGATTAATCACTCCCTTCCGGAGAGGGCAGAAAAATCTTAGAAGTAGTCATTTTAGTTTATTAAGAAAGATTATGACACAATACAATATATATCAGACTGAGGAAGTCCCTTTTGTTTCTTTGTCGTTTCATCGTCATTATCCAGATATAGATGGGAAGTAGGACCCACTTGTTCGGTTAGCGCACGTGGGCAGATTGATCCATTAGCTGCCGTGTCAAAGTCTTCAATAATTTCCGCTGCCCCACTTGCCCCGATACACCGCTCGGGCACTGTCTGCTGCCCATTACTTGTCTTGGACTCGGGCACGTCCTTCTCCCATTTCGGTCAGCGGTCAGCTTCCCATTGGCACTAGTGGAGCCCAGTTGGAATAATACGGCAGTCGTTGGCGCTCGTGGGAAGACTAATGTTAAATTCTAACAAAATTTTTTCAGCTATTGTCTAAAGATAACAAAGTGGCGATTTTGATAGTTTGCATACGGGTTAGTTTTGACTACGCTTGAAATTTCATAGTTTGATTATACATCGAATACTTATGTGGCAATGTTATCTCACCAAACATAAATGAGGAGGACCATTTAGCATGTGATGACCTTTTTTTTATCTTCATTTTTCATAAAATTAGAAAAACTTTTAATCATGTTACAAGTGACTATCAATAATTATAAGTAATCATAAATAATTACTTATTAGCATATTTTTCATTTATAGAATTTCTAGATATTAATTGTTAAAGTACTAGATGGATATTCATGAGTTTGCATAAACGAATGAATTCGAATATTATTCGCAAACACTAGTTTGCATTTACGAACATGAGTTGTAATGTCTTTTCACACTTACATTTGATTGTACAAAGAACTGAGTCAATTGAACTCGATTTGATTTTCTAAAGAACTGAATTAAATCGAGTTCGGTTTATTTGTGTAAACCAACTGAGTCTAATCGAATTCGATGTGTTTGTATTAAATAAGTCGAGCTTGTTCCAGCCACAAATGAACCGAGCTTGAGTTGAACTTGAGTTTATTGTTTTATTTAACAAAGTAAGTTTGAACACAAATATTAACTCGTTTAATAATCAAATCGAACCGAATTTGTTCGTTTATTAAACGAACAAGACTTGAACAAAAAATATTTGTCTCGATTTGGCTCGTTAAAAACTCTACGTTACGATGACCGCCTTTATTTACTTAAAATAACTATAATAATCTTACTAAAATATCACGACTTAAAAAAAAAGAATAAGAAAAAGTTCCCACTAGCCTTTCTTCTTCTACTAATTAATCATTGCTTCTCGTACCCCTACCTCATTGTCGATCGCTTTCCTTTTGTCCGTCTCTTCTCTTCCTATAATTCCTCCATCTTCCCTCTAATATCTAAAAATTCACTACCAAATAGAATAATTGGCTAGTTTATTGGGACAAAAAACACAATCAACACATATTTAGATGTTTTGTAATTTGCACAACTTTTGTGGTGTGTATATTTAAGATTTTTTTCTTTTATTTGTATAAGCTCTCTTAATTTATTTTATGTGTTCCGAACTTTGTTATGGCATTGATATGAGGACTGAGTTTGGTGATTCATAGGCATTGTGAGGTAATAGACTATAATTTTTTCCTTTTTTTTTTTATTTTGGTGAAATTTAAGTTGATTGAGATGGTGTTAGTTGGGGTATATGGTGAGGTAAAAATAACATGTTCTTAGTTTGGATGATTATTTTCGGAAGTTTTTTTAAAAAATTACTATTGTAACAATTTTAAAGATATCGATGCTTTTTGGTAAATATATATGTGAAGTAAAAATATAATTAAAAAACATGTTTGTAATTTTTTAGAATATGTTGTTTAAAAAACATGTCAAAAACGTCAACGATGATAATAGTGCTGGTATCAAATTTTTTTGGGAATAGAGAGGGGTCACTAGTGTGGAAGTTTTCAACAGTTAGAGATGGGTGGATATGGTAGTGGTAGTGATAGTGATAGTGTTGTGTGGAAAGAGGTTTTAAAATAGTTATATTTGTTTTGAAAAAGTTAAAAAAAAAGTATTTTAGGAAATTCAATAATTTTTTTTCTGGTCTACATCAACCGACTAGATTTTGTTTTGTCACAAAACATATGCAAATTGCGGGTGTAAGTGTAATATTTTAAAATTAAGATATGCTAAATGAAAGTGTTAGAAACTTTAGGAGAGATTTCTAAAATTATCACAGTAATGTACTTACTGTGGAAAAAAACCCGTTAATAAGTAACTAATCCTTGCTTTTCCAGATTTGAATTTTTGTTTCAAGTTTTCATAAGGATAACTAGTTCTTTTTTTACCAATTTGTAAACTTGCATACTGTGGATTTTTCCTTCAAATCTAAACTAGTTATAACTAAAGCCATAGCGGGATTTTTGGTATTCCGCTACGTATATCACTTGTTTAAATTCCAACAATGTCATAAGTTTACATTTCAAAAAAAAAAAAAAAAACAATGTCATAAGTCTATTGATCCAGTAAGTATAACAAAAGGTTGTCTTTGCAAATTATTTCAAACTGCAACGTAATTATATTGTGGAATCTGCTCCAATGCAAGTAAGTGGTTAAGTATTAACCATCTTTCTTGACCTTAACATTAACTAACCATCACCTTTCTTAAAGTCAACATCAAATTTAACATTAAATTTAGCTGAAAAGAAAAACATTATTACCATTAGTCACATCTACTATTTTATAGAGAGGCGCCTCATCTATTTGAATATTTGCATCAAATCAACATCTTATGCAACTGGATTCAAGGAGTAGGTATTGCGTGCGTCGTGCGTGACGTAAACTGGATTCAAGGAGTAGGTATTGCGTGCGTCATGCGTCACGTAGTGCATTAGATTTAATTACAAATCCCTAAATGATATAAGCTGTGTCTCGTCATTATTACGTGACAATAAATTATTAGTTCCAATGCACTACGTAACAATACAGGTGATGTAGTTAATTCCACTTGGTGCATTTCATATTTTTTAAGAATTCATACGCTCACACTGACAAAGGGAAGGCAAGCATAATGGATCAAGACAAACAATTTGAAATGGTTAAAAGAAAGAGAAACAAAACAATTGCAAAATCTAGCATATCACTTTATTCATTTGATTTCCCATGTAACTAGTTTGGTATCTGTTTATGTATGTGTGTGTATTGTCTATGCTATATATATACATATACATATACACATATATAGCACATACAATACACACACATACACACACACATATAGCACATAACAATATACATAGACAATATACATATACATATACATATGTGTGTGTGCACGCACGCAAAGAGAGAGAGAGTCAATAATCTGTTTCAGACCTGCTTGATTTGGTTTTTCTTGAATAATCAAATATCTTATTCACATTATGATAATGTTAGGTTAAAATGCTCCCCGAACGACGAACCCGCCATGATGCATTAGGGATATAATCTAGTACACATATATCTTAATGATTTCCCACCCATTTGAATTGCAATAAAAGTTAACACACGATCTTTTGTTCTTTTCTCGAGCTTATGTCACGAGCTCAACAGTATAATTCAGCAATTTATTCATACAATGGAACAGTTCACTAACTACATCTGTCATAGGAGAATCTTACGTAGAATGGATTCAAGGCTTCATTTGTCAAGCTTGTGGTCTAAAAAAATACTACATAAATATAATTATGTATGTTGATATAAGAAAATAATGTTATAATATTTATATGTCTTTCTTTTAAATCATAAAATTTATGGGTGGAACAATAGACAGAACCCATGTAAAAATTTTTCCTATCAAGTAGATCTTTGAAACTTGTATGCTTGTACTTTTCAATCGGTACTTGTTAAGAATCATGCGGTAGCAACCTTAACTTATCAATGTCAGTAAAATTTGTAGCGTACTAATATATATGATTTAGTACGTATTTGTATGCATGTTATGTTACGTATTATAATGTATATTTTTTTGTTATCATGTACATGGTAAAATAATTGTGGGTTAAACTTTTGCTGACAAAATTATTTAGGCGCTTAATTGACAAAAAAGTTTAGAATGCTAATTTTTAAACTATGTTGACCAGATCATAGCTAGATAAGTTTAGCAATACTGCATTTTAAGAGCTTTTGTTGGTTTGCATTGGGTGTCAAAAGTTTGCTAAAAAATGGTTTCAAATTGGTTTTGCATAATGCATAATTGCTTCATTACAAAATCTGTACACCCCAACTTTTGGGCACGGCAAAGGGGTAAGGAAATCACAGAAATTGAGCTTCCTCATGGAGTTGTATTCAAATGGGATTGGTGGTAGGGTACGGAAATGTGGGAGAAAAGTGGGGGCACAAGGACCTCTGAGGTTGGCCAAAGAGAGAGACCCGGGTAGGTGGGGCGTAAACGGGCGGTTGAGAGTTGAGACTGGATGGGATAAGAGAAGTGGTCATAGAGGGGGAGGAAGTTGTTTGTTTAGACGCTTCAAATTCTCTGTCTCAAAAAAACATCAAACGATCGTATTCACAAATTTTATTTATTTTTAAAAGTTTTTAACTACCTTAAAATTGTATGTTTTTTAAAATGATCGTAACATATATTTTTATTTAAATTTAAAATTATCATTTCCTATTGATGTCATATATTTAGACTCATTATTATAAAAAAATTTTGTATTATCAGTGTAAGGAAATTCAACCCTAAAATTTATAAAGTTGCTCAGCGAGTTCACCTTGACGGACGCTATGGGCACAAAAAGGGGGTGGAGGTGATTGGACCATGATGGTATGATTTGAAGTCCAAAACTAGCTTTGGAGGACCAAAATCTGATTTTAGAATCTAAGTGAATATACATGTGATAAGTTAAAATAATTATTGACGAACTATAGGACAGGTTCAATGAACATATGCAATTCCCCCCCCCCCCCCCCCCCAAGCCCCTTCTCTTCCTATAGCTTATTATGAACCAATTAAAAGTGAAACAAGTGCACTTTAATTAAAACAAAGCCAACCAATTAATTAACGTAAATAAAATCACGATAATTGCCATGGTACAAAATTAATATGATTAATTCTAATTTCATTATTCAAATCCATAAGTTTACATCTCGCAAAATTTTCAGTTTCTCTATCTAAAGTAGATTACCATATCAATTAAGCCTCTAACATGCTTTTTTGGCCCCTTTACCGCAAAACATTTTGCAATGTTGCTACTTCTCTAAGGAACCAAAAAGGTGTTACTTTTAGTTTAGAGGGATAAATTTAGAACATTAAGTGAATTAAAAAAACTTAGCACTTGTAAAACTAAATCAACACATCCTTAAAATGAAAGGACCAAGTTGCAAATATTAACAATTGAAATTCTCAGCAAAAACAATCATATATTTAGTAATATGGAGGATGAAATTAAAACCAACTAAACAATGAAACAACTAGCATTCCAAAATTTTCCTCTAACAATTGATTTAAAAATTTTTCAGACTTTTACTATAGTTTAACACACACAGACACACGTACCCCCCCCCCCCCCCCAAAAAAATTTATGGGTAAAATTCAGTTAGGGAAAGAATCAAAATAGGTGATCTAAGAAGCCCCCAATATTGCAAAAATATCAACTTTTTAGAAAAAAAAAAAAAGGAAAAATTTGAGGTAGACCCCAGAAATTTCTACTAAAGATGTCCTCATTGGACTAAAAAGTTAAAAATAATGACATATAAAATGACGTGGCTGGCTCTGCATGAAGGCCAGGGGGGTGACGAATACTATAAAAAAGGCTGTAAACGATAAGAATCAGTACACCGCGCATGCATGGGAGATTGGAGAGATGTGTACGTACACGCTTGCATCGGATTATATTCCCAAGGAGGATGGAGCCCACCAAACCTCATCATTTGCTGTATATTCAACTCGTTGTGGGACCTACCAGAGGAAAAATCCAAACGGTTGGCTTTGGATTGTCTGCTTCTGTTGGATACTACTGCTTTGATTTCAGAGCCTTACACGTGGCAGTCATGGTGAGGACAATGCGGAGGTCTATGAGTAGGATAGAATTGTAGGCTTGTAGTGTTCTTTTATTTGTTAATTCGTTCTCAAAATTGTTTTAAAAAAATTTCTTTGGTCTCTTTTGGATTGGATGGAAAATTATTAAGGAGTTGTGTTTTTACTATTTGTCCATGGCACAAATTTCTTAATATATATATATATATTTTTTCAAAGGTTACAAGAAGAAATTAATTATTTTTTTAGAATAAAAATTAATTAGTTGAACGGAATTTTTTTAAAGTCAAATTGATTGGGCCATTATGGCAACGCCCGTTAAGGAGGCTGCCCAAATTACATAAAATAATGAAAAGAAAACTTGAGACCTAATTCTGAGTCTCCACTCCTAGAAAACATGAAATATAGGGAAAACTAAATAAATGGCCTTCAAACTTTTACTTTTACATGCTTTTGGGCATTCAACTACCAAAAATATCATTTTATATCATGTTGTCCCCTGAATTTTTAAAAATGTATAATTTCAACCCTTCCAAAAATATCATTTTATATCATGTTGTCCCCTGAATTTTTAAAAATGTATAATTTCAACCCTTCCCTCCCTTTTAGTCATGAACGCTAACACCATGGAGTTCAAAACGACGTAATTTTGACTTTATTTTCTCTTTCTAGCCACTATAACTGTTGGCCACTAGTTAACAGCTGGAGAATGAAGATGAAGTAAAATGACATTGTTTTGAGCTCCCTATTAAACATTCTATAAGTGTTACTGATTGAAATAGACGGAATAACTAAAAATATATATCTTTTGGAAGTTCAAAAGGTAATAAAATACTCTTATTTGAAGGGTTAAAAGCATGTAAATGTAAAACTTCAAAGGTCATTTAAGTAGTTTGTCCTTAAATATATGAACATTTACCTGGTAAAATCTAAAACTTTCAAAAAAAATTTTTATTCAGTAGAAGATCTATGAATGCAATGAGGTTTTGATTAACATCAATTTCTTGGGCAAAAACATTTCTTGTACCAGTCCTATAAAATAGGATTAATTTCATTAAATCACATATAATCAGATTTAGATGTGTGTCCTTAATTTTTTTACCATATTTTTAGCTTTTGATTTAAAAAAAAAAAATCTGTTTTGTGGTAGACAATTAAAAACCTGCTTTTAGATTTTTTTATTAAAATTTTTAAAATAAACTTTTACAATAATCAGAATCACTTGAAAATAAGTCCTTTGGCCACCTAAATTTGTTTTATCAGTAGCTTGCACTCAGAACTATTGGCCATGAGTTTTGGTTAACTTTGCCTTCGCAACTTGCTACCATTATGAATCCTATGCCACTTAACTGTTAGTATATGTCCTAAATCTAATGTGATTTATGATATATTGCACTTTTATATTTCTACAATAAATCATGGTATTTTCTTTATCTTTTATTACTTGTATTTATTTACTTATTTAATTGATCAAGTCCATAAAATATTTACCGTGTAAAGGAAATTTAAAGTAGTTGTGATATTTGCACCAATATCGACTCATTTTATCCGAGTTATTCCTATTCCAAGGCAAAAATTCAACAATTTATTAATCCACACTAAGGAACATCGGTTTTGCTTTCCTAATTCTTTTCCTTTTATTTTACTTTTTTACATTCTCCAATCAGAAGAAATAGTGCAATTCTTACACAACAAGTCTTGAGCATGGTGGATATACAATTGCTCGCAACGCTTGGTTAACCCACAACTGCAAGCATAAATTAGAATTGGCCTCGAATAGTCGAACTTCTTAATATATCCTCCGTTTCATGATTTATCACTCAACTAGAATTACTGTGAAGCAATGGATGAAAGAAAACTTTTGGATACATCTCAAATCAAGCTAACTAGCTAGGAGATGAAACAAATAATTTGCTAGAAGTTGCTTACCTTTAAAAAAAATAAATAACATTTGCGACATTTAACGGATTTTGTTTCTATCTAGTTTAGGGCTGCAAATAAATTGAGCCGGCTAGGTAACGGCTTGACTCAATATTGCCAAGCTTGATTAAACTCTTTAGTCAAGTATGAATATGAATATACTCCACTCAAAGACTCATCGAGTTTAATTGAGCCTATATATACAAAATGTCTATTTTTTATTTTAAAAATATTATAATTATTATTTATTTAGGTGCTTGATCGTTTGCAACCTTAATCTAGTATGCTAATTTAGATAGGTGTGCGAACTCTACAGTTAAAAAAAACTAACACAATAGTTTCACAACACATAAGATGCTGTTTCTGTATAAAATACAAAGTTTTGACGGTTATATATGTCTAATTGCACTTATTAGAATTTCTATCTCTTGAATAGGATATTGGTAAGAGAGTCAAAACTCATAAAAACTCCCATGAATCAAAACTGGCAAGTTGAATGTACCATCTAAATGCATTTTATCATACCTCTGCAAAAGTACTTTGTGAAGCTCTAGATGATCAAAATTTTCAGAATCAATGTAAATAATCATTCAAATTAAGATCACCAAATGCTAAACACAAGCACACACCACTATTCAAAACACCAAGAATGCCCCATTTTTTATTTAAATCTACAAATGGTAGCCTCGTTAGACTTGCTTCCGTTGATATAGATTAGTTAACTTGGACTACGGTTTCATAAAATAGTAAGGACCTGTTTTCAACTATTCTTTCGTACTAGTTTTTAGCTTCTGATTTTGAAAAATTTGTTTTATAAAATTCTCAACTACTTTTTTCTCTTGCTTTGAGATTTTTAAAGCTAAAACATAAACTTGATTTTGAATTCTGATTTTACATTAGATTTTAAAAAAAATTATAATCAATTGAAAATAAGCTCTAACTTACGTATAAGATAGAATTAAGGCTCAAAAAGTTGTTTTTCCTTTGATTATAGAGTATGCATATAACAATGTTTAATTTATCCATATTCAAAAAGGAATTCATGGTTAATAATGAGAATAAAATATTGATACATCTATTTGACACATGACTAAATTTGTATAGAGTAAAAATCACTCTTAAGAATAATTAAATCTAAGTTCACAAAATAACAAAATATTACTATAATATTAAAAAAAAGCGAAAAAGAGAAAAGGCCAGCTGGGGGGATCAATTCAAATCTTCTGTAGTCATCAATAGTATAATGCAGGGGGCAGAAAGGGACAGCAACTTAATACAAGAAGGTGACCTTGTAGGAGAGCCCCTCAGACAAAAACAGTAGCTTGGCCCAACTGTTGTCCACCCCGCGCGATGCGTGTTAGCTAAAAAAACCATAGCTTTGTTTGTCTTGGCCACAATCTTCACTTTCTTTGTATCCACAGTGCTCATCCAAACCACAAACTGTGTCTTGTCCCATGCAATCTGTCACCCAATATGCTTTCCCTCTGTCTCTCAATTCTCACCCACAAAGAGAGAGACCCCCACCCAATCCCAAAAACCCAAAATCAAAATTTCCAAAAAAAAAAAAAAGAAAAAAAAATACATACACAAAGACACATTTCACATAGACACACACTAACTAGGCAACATATAATTGCCAATTGTATAATTGGTAGAGCAGCTTTCCATCATTGTTGAAGAGGATTGGCTCCTTTATTTGCCAATCAATTGCTTCCCTTTAGGCTTTATGCACCATGAATCTTTCACTCTAGCTAGCATGGAGTGAAGGTATCTTTTTGTGATATTTAGAGCTTTGGCACAAGCATGTGATGAAAAGATGACTTCATTTTGAAAATAATCTTGGAATGCAAATTGTTGTTGCAAGAGTATGTTGTCTCCAAGTTATAAATTTTATTCCAATTAATTTTGTAGTTAATTACAAAAGAAATGGTAGCAGCCACACTAAATAATGACACATGTAGTTGATGTACAATTTGAATTTCAAGATATTAGACATCATACATCATGGGTTTCTATTATTCATTGCACAATAAAATAGAGTTTAATTCACTTGAGGTTATCTAATTTTTTCCCAATTTAGACTAAAAATGTAGTACTCCTTTATAAAGTTCAAATTTTGCTAATTGTTCATCAAAGAAATAAAGAAAGTGATTTATAAACACTCATACCAATTCTCAAGCTATTATGCAATTTTTAGAGGAGAACTAAGCTAAAATTAACCTCCTTACTCAAATCTAGGCAAATATTTTCTCTTGCAGGGGTGTACATTATTTTCTACAGCAAAAAGCCAAAGAACTAGTAATTTTTAGAAGCTTTTTAACTCGATTTACATTATTGTGGCTACTTAGACCTCAACAGCTTATGAAAATATATAAGTAGCTTTTTTGAAATTGAAAAATAAGCTAATTTAAACTATTAATTAGAAAACAAAAAACATGATTTTTTTCCTATTTAAAAAGTTAAAAGCTGTTTTCAAGAGCAACCCAAAATTTACTTTTCAAAACAGTTTTTTTTTTCGATTTCAAAAAAGAAAAAAAAAAGATTATAGTTTAGTACAAATTGTCAAAAACAATCACTTTAGAATTTTCAAAGCCAATCCACCTACCCAAATGAGATTAGGTAGGGTTTTCTGTGCATATTATGTGTAGGTGCTAACTTGTACACAAAATAGACTTCTGAGCATGCTGCTATACACTAGAATAACATTGAAAAAGATATCTCCATAAATGTGCAGAAATATCCAGCATTCTTATAGTCATAGGTATACCTAAAAAAATAGCTTCTTTATGAGTTACAAGCTTGTTATATTAGTAGTAAAAATATGCAGGACCATAAGCAGGTGAAACCTTATAAATTTCCCAACTGAGCTAAAAGGAAATTGAAGACTTCATTCGTTATGGATGTTACAATTTCTCAGACAGCAGCAGCATTGTTTACTTCAATATTCTTTTCTTTTTTTCTTTTCCACTCAATTACATCAGTGGAAGGAGACTGGTGAAAATCAAATTCATGCACTTGACACACGACAAGAGTAACTTTCAAGAACTTGGCTAACTATTGTAGCTTTGTATTGACACACATAAGCAATTGCTACTAGAGATGTGAACTTTATATTAATCTAGTCTTGACATTACCATATTTGTCTGTTTTTTCACACTTAAAAGTTTTATTTACCTCTAGTTACTCTACCAAAACAAAGGGCCTTATCTATGAAAATTCAAAGTAAAAGGTTGAGATAAAGCCAACGAACCTCAAGAGGGGATTGGATGTTGTTATGGGACCATTTCGAAAACTTTAGCGTGATTAAAGCTTTCAATAGAATAAGGCCTTGAGGGCTGGCTATACAAATCTAGGTTCCTAAAATTGACTTTCTTCGTTCTACTTACTACGTTTTAAAACCTTAAAAAAAGAAAAAAGAAATGCAAAATATGTCCTTAATATCCAATAATTTCATTCTTCTTCTTTAATTAGTTATACTAAACGTCCTTTCTTTGTTTTTGTATTGGATATCCTTAAAAGTTGTACTTAATTAATTAGAATCTTAACCAAGAAAATGAAACCTTACAGTACTGCACGTACAAGAGGACACCTATGTGTAGTCCTATGATTAAGAGACGTACCACTAAACTAATGTCCTAGCACTTGTTTGTTTGGTAGTGTTTTTTCAAAACATGTTTTTAGAAAATCTTATACACGTTTTTTAATCATCTGTTTGTCTTAACTACACATTTCAAAAAGAATCTCCAAAACTGTTATGATAATATTTTTTAAAAAGCACTTTAAAAGACAACAATCCAGACGAAGTATGGCTCCTTATTTGTGTAAAAGAGTTAGCAAAAACATACATACATAAACATATATGTTTACATTACATATGCATTTAATTAATATTCAAAGCCATATTTTTCTAAATGCACGAGGCCGCGGGATGTGTAGGGAACAGTTGTTATTTTTTTTCCAAGGACAACTGGAAGCAATAACATAAAATAGTTTGGCGTCTGATTTAGCTTAGTTGGCAAAGAAGAAAATTTTCATTCTCCTTCCTAGGGATCCGAGAATCAAACATACAAAATGGTTACTGTACAGTGAATGGCAACAAATTGCAACAATAAGGAGATATAAAATGTCAAGATGCAACTTAGATAACAGCACATAACACGAATGTATAATCTGATGTTATACAACTGTACTTGTTAGGTGTTCAAATTGAAAACAAAAATCATGATCTTTTTTTATGGTTTAGCATGTTACATTAAATTCTTTTGTTGTTTGTTGCAATTCTTTCTGGTTGCATACAATTCCCAAGCAAAATAAAAAGGAAACAGCATTAGCACTACAACTCTAAGTACATATAGCAATTGTCCTTTGCTTCAAATTTTTTAAACATGTGTTAAAAAGTGGAACAGTGATTAAAAAAAATAAAAAGGGGATTTTATTATTAGAAGTTTAAAAAAACTGTGTTTGTTTGTGATTGTTTTTAAAAAAATATTTTTAGAAAATACCAAATACATTTTCTAATTATCTTTTTATATCACGTGCGCATTTATTTGAAAAAATCTTTAGAACAGGAACAATTATATACATATATATATTTGAAAAATACCTCCAAGAACAACCTATTTTTTGAGAACTCGATGGTTGTTTCTCAGAGATAGCTAGCTTTCCTAACTTAAAATAAGTTTAAAAAATAAAATTTAATACATTTAACAAAATCAATATAAATTTTAGTTCAAGATACAGTTGATTTTAAGCAACTAACCACCCCAACCCAAAAATACAAAAACAAAATAAAGAAAAAACAAGACCCTATATTTAGTACTTGGACTTTCAATAGCTTACTTTTCTTAAGTCCCCATTAATGATTTTGGGGACTAGCATGAGTCTCGACTCTTGAGCACTCCACATAATTATGAACACATACTGGCAAAAGAAGTAACTTGCTTCCTTGGTACTCGGTAGTCTATCCAAACATCTCTACATCCACAACTAAAAGCATGGATGAAGCAAGTTGCTTCTTGAGAAGAAGACAGAGTTTGGATTTCATCAATTTTTAAAGACACAAAAACTTGAATCCAAGTGTCCTGACATTTACAAGCATCCACTGTTTTTGTGTGCATGCATTGGAATTATAAGATAGGGGGCCTTATTTTATTATGGTCCAACCTTGGAATTGATCAATGCAAGATTGAGTTATTTTAAGTAGTTTGAGGCAAAAAAAAAACTAATTAATATTTGCTAGTAAAGTTAGAATGGTCCAATATTAATCAACTTTACATAACATTTTTTCCCTTCAAAACCCCGCAGCTGGACCTCTATTTTGATGGGGTTTAGCACTTTTATGTAAGTGCCCACTTTGGCCTTAGAGCCTCCCCCCAATGCATAGTCTCCAAGCAAGAGTACACGTGCACATGCGCATGCACGTACATGGAACGAATGAAATTAGAGGACCACTTTTGTCTCAAAAGTCTAAATTTCATGTATAGAAATGTCACAATTTGCAATTCAAGAATACTTTTGCGTCCAAATTGTGAGCAACTAAGCTAGCTCTTTTCTTCCCCCCTTTTTTTTGTCTCTTTTCTTTTACTCGGGAAAATGATACTATTGACTTGGTATTCCATACTTTTGGTTGGGGATTATTTCAATAGAATTAATATTAATGCTTATATATAATTCCGAATTAATCTTATCGTGAGGATGTAAATATGTTATTATTTAATGTTGAAATGTGATAAGGACTTTCAATTTCAAACTTTATTGAAGTGCTCAAAGTTCCTTATTACGGAAATAGCTCGTGGTTCGCAATGGACAATACGAGTTAGCATTGAGAAATTAAAAATTCAGAACAAAATTTGGATGCAAAATATCCATATTATGCTATGAAAGCATTTTCCAAGATCACAAGACACGCCGAGCTTTGCAAGCATTGAACTTCATCATCAGTTATCAATTTGTGAAGTTAGCTTTGGCCGTAAGTATATTGTGGTGCTTAAGCTACTGTCATATGCAATAATCAATGAGAAATCGAACTCTTTCCTAAGGCAACATTAGCAACCACAAAGCACATTGCATACCAGAGGATTAAAAGCTTTGGTTACAAAAGAAAAAGTAGCCCAATTCCCTTTTTGTCCTCTGGCATGATGAATGTTCCGAAATAGAATTCTCAACAATCATTATAATGATTGACTAATGAAGTATGCAGTCAAGATTGAAAGTGAAGAAAAACAGATGGTAAAAATTGAAAGTTGTTTAGTATATGAAAAAGCTGTAAATCTCACATTGAGTGATACCAATTTTTGTAGCTTATGCTTGTTGAGTTAATTAGTAGTCAAGTACACTGTTTATTATTTGAAATAATTGTCACAACCCAAAGGAGAAATGCCTACTCCCCATCCCCCAAGTCGAAGAAGAGAAGATTATTCCTCTGTAATTTGTGATTTGGTGGCTTTTACTCCAACTAGTTTTCGTTAATTATTAGTTTAGTTTTTGTTCCATTAATGTTGCACCATTTCCTCTTGTTTACACAATTAGGAAGGCAAGGATGCGGAAAGGAACGGGGCATGAATTGGTCAAGAAGGGATTCTAATGAAAGAAATGGAGAACTGATATAATTCAGTAGAATAAAAATGAAGTATTAATATAATCCACAAGATCAAGACGTCACTCTTCAAAATGAAAGGCAAAGAAAAAGAAATCCTGAGAGTCAGGAGCATGAAAGCTGGCAAGCATGAGCTTGAAGGGCCTACTAGTAGACATACAATTGCACAGTTCTTAATGAAGGATTTGATGTGTGACTTGCATGCTAGCAGAAGGAGAGACATAAATTCACATTTTATATATTTTCTAAATTGGTAGTGAAATGGAAAATTGGATGAGAAGGAAACACAAGGAAGTACTAAGCAGAAATGCTGAAGCCCCTAGCTACCACTTAGTCACCATCATTGAGACATAGATTTAACAGCTCCTTTAAGATTAGATCTGAAATCTAATGTTCTATTTCTGAAACAGCTTGAACTCAAAAAGAAGGATAACAACATTCAAACCATATATGTACAACAGTGTTACAAGTTAAACAACTTTTTACGTATGACAAGATTTTGGAGGGACTAGTGGTACATTTAATAATTGGTAAAAAAAAAAAAAATACACAGGCAGCTAATTGACAGCCTTTGAAGGGGTATAGAAGAGGGAAAACTTGGGAGCTGAAATTTGATGGATCGTCAGCACCTCCTTCTGTTCTTGGCCAAAAACTTGTTGCAGACATTACCTTCACAAATGGTTGCTCAACTCATTGCCTTCTTTTATGCTCATCTCCACCCCTTCAACTGCGTTAAAACTACCATCATCAGCAGCAATTGCGGATGTCGAATCAATACCAGAACCTGCTTGAATTTCTTTGAACATAGCCATGACTTGAATCATTGTAGGACGTTTCCAAGGTCGATCATCTAAGCAAGCAGATGCTACCTTCAAGTGTTCTAGAAGTTCAATCTCTAAGCTTGGATCTTCTTTTAGCAAGTATGTATCAAAAACATCAATTATTCGCATCTTGGCATGCTGTTTTACCCATCCCACAAGATTATTATCACCAAAATCAGCTGAATCTGTTGGCTGCTTTCCAGTAAGCAGCTCCAGCAAAACTACACCATAACTGTAAACATCACCTTTTGTTGAACACCTAAAGCTCTGGTAGTACTCAGGAGGTACATATCCAGGAGTGCCTGCTAGAGTGCTTACACTCAAATGAGTGTCCATTGCACTCATGAGCCTCGCCATTCCAAAATCAGAAACTCGAGCTTCCAAGTTATCATCAAGCAACACATTGCTAGATTTCATATCACGGTGAATAATGTGGGGAATGCAGCTATGATGAAGGAAAGCCAAACCCCTTGCAGCTCCAATTGCAATTTTCCGCCTTGCTGCCCAATTTAGTTTAATTCCAATTTTTTTCCTGTCATGCAGAACATCTTCAAGGCTTCCATACTTCATATACTCATAAACCAACAAGCGCTCTTCACCAACTTTGCAGTAACCCAAGAGAGGCACAAGATTCCGATGTTTAATTTTCCCAATGGTTTCCATCTCTGCAGTGAATTCTCTATCCCCCTGCCCGCTGACATGTATCAGTTTCTTGATAGCTACAATACTTCCATCCTTCAATTGAGCTTTGTAGACATCACCAAAACCACCAGAACCTATAAGACTGTCATTGTGGAAACCATTAGTAGCTTCAAGAAGATCTGCAAAAGTGAGCTTCCTAAGAGGCTTCTCAAATGTTGCAAGATTAATGCTCAATGCATCACGAGCACTAAGCTTCCAGTTGCTATTTGCAGTTGCTGAATTGGAATGTCCTTCAATATAAGCTTCAAGCACAGCCTCCTTCTTCTTTCTCCTCTTCTTCATTTCAATGGCAACTATAATCAAGCCAAAAATGCAAAAGAGTGAGAACAACAAACCCATTGCTACGCTACCTGCAAGGGATGCTTGCCTGCGATGAGACTTCTGATGTTGGTTTGCATTGGGACTGGAACGTGGCCTGCACCCAGAGAGAGGGTAGCCACAAAGTTCAGAATTATTGGCAAATCTATCTTCTGGAAATGTATCAAATGGAGCCACCACCGGAATGGATCCGGATAGATTGTTATTTGACAGATCAATATCCACAAGTGATGTAAGGCTACTTAGCGATTGTGGAATGGAGTCATTGAGTCTATTATATGATAGGTCAAGAATGTTTACATTCTTCAAGCCCCCAAGCTCTTGAGGAATTGGCCCTGATAGATCATTATGCCCCAAATTCAGTATAGAGAGGTAATACATGGACCCAAGCTCCTTTGGAATACTCCCCTCCAACTTATTGTAAGAAATGTCGAGAAATATCATGGAACCATTATGGTTGAAAGTTGGTTGGGTAATCCCTCGGTAAACTCTCGTGAAATTGCAGGGATGTCGTGTTAAAATTCTGTCCAGATGCTCCTGTCTGATCCCTCCAAACTCGAGCAAATTCCCTGCTCCATGGCACAGCTTGCTTCCATCATTTTTGATGTATATATAATGCTTCCCGGTGAGCACGGCAATAGCAATATTGCCAGCTTGTTTGGATAGAGCAGGAGGGATAGTCCCATTCAGAAAATTGGTATTAAGATCCAACCAAAGCAAGCTGAGGCAATCCCCCAACTCTGGAGGGATGCTCCCCGACAATGAGTTATTTCCAAGCTTCAGAATCGCAAGATTTGCCAAACGACCCAATGAAGGCGGTATCTCACCACTCAACTGATTATTTGACAGTGAAATCCAATTTAAATTTGTACAATTGCTAAGACTGGCAGGGATTGATCCATTCAAATCATTAAAATCAAGAATTAGATTCTCTAGACTCTGCAAGTACATCAGCTCTTCCGGGATTTCCCCATAAAGTTGATTCAGCCAGGCAATCAAATCGCGAAGCTGCGATAATGATCCCAAGCTAGAGGGGATTTTTCCACTCAAATAATTAAAGCTGAGATCAAGGGAAACCAATTTGGAACAATTACTGAGGCTCTCTGGTATTGGACCAGTTAGAATATTATTCTGAAGATACAAAACTTTCAAGCTGTTCCTCGGGTCTTGACAAATCCCAGAAGGAATCACCCCAGAAAAATTATTAGAGCTCACATCCAAAGTCTCCAGACTCACCAACTTGGACAAAGATTCAGGTAAAGAACCAGTAAAATTATTGAGTGACAAGAACAAATTCTTCAAGCTACTCATCTCCGCAAGAATATCAATAGGTAACTCACCAGAAAAACTATTGTTTGATATATCAAATAGTTCCAAAACAGAGCATGCACCAAAGCTCTCAGGGACCGTACCTGACAAACTATTGGAGGAGAAGTCCAACTCCACCAAGCTTGGACACAAATCAGAGAGATAAGGCGGTAGAAAACCTTGAAAACCATTCCCCCTAAGGTACAAAAACTGCATAATGCCCCTTGGCAACTTTGGAACAGCACCTGTGAACTGATTAGCAGTGAGATTAAGAAAAGTGAGCTTTCCACATGAGGAAAGTGAGCTGCCAACATCACCAAAGAACTTATTTGATGACAAGTCCAAGCGCTGCAAACTGGAACAGTCTTTAAAAGAAGGGAATTTAGTAGAGAAATTGTTCATTGAGAGATCCAAAAAGGACAAGTTTTTGAAGTCCAGAACAGGAACATCTCCAGATACTTTATTGCCCTTCAAAGAAAAGTAGTGAAGCTCAGAGAATTGATTGGATAACAGCCATGGAACTGCATATTGGCCAGAGATATTATTGTAAGAAAGATCAAGGACTTGCAGTGCAAAGGTTGACACTTTAGCTTCTTTAACAGGAGGGTCCATGGAATTCTTGGACAGATTGAGGTACACAATGCTTGGACAGACTCCAAAGCTTGAAATATCAGAAACAGGGCCTGAAATGCTGTTTTCTGAAAGATCTATTGAACTTAATACTGCACCGCATTGAGATCTTGATGTAAAGGGAAGTGCACCACTGAGGCTGGTGTTTTTCAGCACCAAAAGCTCCAAGCTTTGAAGTGCTATCAGAGAAGATGAGACCAAACTGAAGTCTATGCTGAGAGGCAAGTTACTGAGATCTATAGAAGAAACTCTGGAGTTCTTGCATGATACACCAGAGAAATTACAAGGACTGTTGGCTGGCAACCAGTCCTGAAGCAGAGTGGGATTCCTAAGTGAAGCTTTGAAGGACAAAAGCTGCTGTGAGTCCCGGGCAAGGCCATTAATGGAAGCTGCTGAAGCTTGGGATGAGATGAAGAAAAGGGCTAGCAAGAAAACTATCAGAGGTTGAAGATAATGGTGATGGAGCAAGAAAAGCTTAGCTGAGCTCAAAGGGTTCAAAGGGTGGTATTCATAGACAAGATTACTTCTACTATTTCCAGCTTTCATCTTCATTTTTCTGTTAAATGTCTTTGCTCCTTCTAAGATTTCAGCTCTTTTGCTTCCATCTGATTGTGAGAGAGAAAGAGAGAGTTATTGGCTTTGTGTGTGTGTGTGTGTGTGTGAGAGAGAGAGAGAGAGAGAGAGAGAGAGAGAGAGAGGTGAAGAGAGTCAAAAGCTGGAGTAAGGATGGTAAGAAGAGTATATATAGTGGAGTACTAGTATTGAATTGGTAGGAAATTAGGGGCTTGGGTTGTTAGGGGAGAAGGGGAGGGAGAGGGGAGGGGACACAGCTGTTGCTCACATGCCATGTGATATGTGACCCACTTATAGAGATAGTGTATTATATATTACATAATAATAGGGCTATATACTTAAATATGTATAATTTCAAAGGCAAACTATTCAGAAGGTTCACTATATTATTTTGTTTGTAAAATTTGACCCTCAACTATTAAAAAGTTTCAGATGGGCCGCCGCCTTCCGCCGTCGCTGAAGAAGCTTCCGGTTCTCCAGGTGAAGTTTATTGTTGTAGTGTTTGCTTGCAACGTAATTTCAAGGTTGGAGATTTTGAAAGTTGTGTAAATTAATGGTCATTTTGAACTATTTTGGTGGTCGAGTTTCTTTTTTTCTTTTTTACCTAAATTTATAGACGTTAAAGAAAAAGGAAAAATCGATCGCAGCAATCTTGCTTTGCTTGGATTGCTTTTTTTTTGAAATATTATTAGAAGAATAATAGTGTATGGTTTTTTGAGATGTAATTTACGTGATATAAAAGATTATTTTTTAGTGATAGTAATGTCCCGGAATGGTTATTGGTTCTTTTATTCTTAAATTATTTTTTTAGAGACAGTAATGCAGCCTAATTGTTCTTAGTTTACAAGATTAGAAGTTAAGTGATTTTTTTTTTTTTGAAACTTTTATTAATAGATAGAATGGCCACAATAATATGTCTCTCTCTTTCTCTTTCTAACCGCGTTCGTGTGATTAAGGATGGATGGATGGATGATGGATATATCACTGTCTATATCTTAATCTTAGCGGGAGATTCCATTGCCTTTAATTAATTTGTCTTTAGTCGTGATCCACCAGATTAATTTAGTAATCTTTTTGTTATATTGTGACAATGGAGTACAATAGCTTTTTCCTCTTTTTTATTTTCCTTCTTTTTTTCAATTGAAAGGGTTGGGTTTTCCATTTCAAATTTACTGAATTTGAATAATTCTTTATAGTTATCAAACAAAGCATATCTCATTATCATGAGAATTATAGAAATAGGGGACCCTTCTCTTTTTCTTATTTTTATTTATATATCGATCATAGACAAAGTTTCGTTGTACTTGTCAAGGGAAATAGAATAAATCCTAAAATGGTTCCAATGAATAAACTAATTTTGTTGAACGAAATTGCACCTAGTTGTGTACCTAATAATAATGTGTTTTTGCAACCATATAACTTTGATAATCTAAAGAGTTATAGGGTGTCTTTAGCCCTAAGAATGAAGGTCATAAAATTTTTTTTTTCATCTCAATAAATCTCATAAGTTTTTCCATCTTTAGCAATTATTCCATCAAAAAGAAAATAGAAAGGTTCTAATGTATAATACAAAAAATTATACACTAAAAGTGGCAAATTTTTAGATTTAGCTAGTTGTGTCTTGTGGAGAAATAAAATCGGCGTAACTATACGTCAATATTGCATATGTAACAAAATTTATCCTTTAGCAAGATATCCTAGTAATAGATAGGTATACATGTTTAAATTCGGCAGCAATATTCTATTATTAGTATTCTATTCCTTATCCTTTTAAGCTTTTATGAAATTAATTACCATGGCCAAGTAGAGATGGGGACCTTCATTTACAATTTGTTCCTTATCATAATTTAATTCCAGGATTGTGTTAGTTTGAACAATTATTCATTAAAGAAAAAGGGAAAATTGTTTGTCATATCAATTTAGTTTCAAGAAATTAATGTTTACAAACTTTAATAAATGTTGCCAAGAGTACAAAAAACATGTATTTTCATTCAAGAATGTTTCACCATACATTAGTTGCCCGTGTAAATTTGGGAAGCCAAAAAAGAAAAGAAAAGAACAGAGCAAATAAGCTAAATTTAATAATTGATTTTACGGAAAATGACTACTATACTTATGAAAAAGTAATAAAAGTATTAATATTTTTAAAAATTGTATAAAAATCCCAATACTGCGGTAAAATAGCCCTTCATATTTACCAAATGGGAAAAAATCATAATGAAATTTTACTTGAAAAAGTACTTACTCAAATGTGGTGTGGTTCTATAAGTTGGGTCCAATTGATCTGTATTGCAAACGTTTGGTCTGATGGTAGTTCATTTCTAGTGGATTTTCTATGACCAAATTAGACCCTCACATTTTAGGTTAAAATAAAAGTACAAGTAAAATGAATGTTACTGATTTATTTAAAAAAAAAAAGTTTAAATAAATTAAGAATTTCATATTGGAATAATTTGATAAATATAAAAATAACAATGATATTAGTCTAAAAGTTTAAATAAATTAAAATGATAAAAAATTACTTTAAATAAATGAGTTTGGTATTACCATTTTTATACAAAATTTAACAATTAAATTTATTTCAGTGTCGTGTTTTTTATCGGTTTTGTTTGACTTAAAGTATAATAAATTAAACAAAACATATATAGAAGTACATATTAATCTAAGAGGAAAATTTCAAAGATATAAACTAAATATTAACTTTCTTTAAATTTTTAGTTTGATATTTTTATATAATTAATACAATAGAGAAGATATAAATCTTTTAAAAATGAAAAGAAATGATATTAAGTTATAAATATATTCATTAATAAAAGGGCAAGAATGTCATAACACTTACTTTTTTTTTTGAATTTCTAACTTTGACTAGTCTTGGGGGGCAAAGTGTATATATTTGAAGTTCAGGGGAGTAAAGTGTGACTACCTCCTAAGTTCAGGGGGGCAAAGTGTTATTAACCCAAAAATCTATTTCTTTGTACCATTAAATCTACTAGCTTAGAGCTTCACTCTCCTGTGAGCGCTTGTTGCCACTCTTTCAATCTAGGTCCCTAAATTGTGCTGGGAGAGTGTGTACACGCGCTATTAATATCTGTTTGATTAGACTGTCCTCTCACCAATTATATGGTAGTTCCTGATGTGATGCAGCGTAGTGCAGTACTTTCGGGCCCATATATGGTCAATCCACACCGTTGCCTAGGTTTAACGGGCCAGATTAAATAATGGCTGTACTTAGTAACAGATGATGAATAACCTACTCGATCTAGCAGTAAATCTAGTAAGACCTCAACAAAATTACCAAAAGCCCAGGATTCTTCTTGGCTGATTTGGTATTCAGGACACTATTTGGTGTAATTTAATGGCACACAAATATGAGACCGGAAAAAGAATATTCTAAATTTGTATTCTGTCTATCTATATTTACATTGTGTTCATCGTATTTGTATAGTGATAATATAGATAAATGGTTTTGAGCAAATAGATAGACAAAATTCATCCATATTTTTATATTGTATTTATCATATTTGTATAGTGATAATACAGATAAATGGTTTTGAGTAAATAGATAGACGAAATTCATCCAACAGAACATTTAATAAATCAATACAAATGAATACATTTAAATAAATAATGTGAGAACTCTTTATTCGTATATAATTTATCTATATATAATTCGTTTAAACATGTGGTTCGTAACTTTCTCCCCTTCCATTCTTAATAAGACAGATACATAAATTTACTTCCGCATACATACTAACATTTGTATATAATTAAATATAATTAGATGTAATCAAACTTAATCATATTCAATAGATAGTCTACAGATAGATAAACTATTTCGATCTGAGTGATTAAATTGTCATATCCACGACTGTTTAAAGTGATGGATTTGGGTGATTAGATCGTTTGTTTTTGGATAAACCAATGGGCATGGAATTATTGGCAGTGCGTGTATGAGAGGGTAGAATAGTCAACAGAGCCGCTTTTGTGAGACAGAGGTGCAATTATTTTGTTAAAAACAAATTTTAACCGCCCTTCAAAGGGTTGAAGGACGAAGAAGGCTATTTTCGTCAATTGGATAGTACGGTTTTGTCTTATGTGGCTACTAGAGAGAGGAGTCGCACGTGTGAACAGTTGAGGTATTGTTGCTATCATGAAGCTTGACTAATCCTTTTTGTTCTATTCATCATTCACATACATAATTACAAATGCATGTATTTGCATATTTTTATTTTCTATAAATTCTCAACATGAGCAATGAAACATGATGTCCTAAAATTTAGATTAAAAAAAATTTCCACTAGAAAAATATTAAAAAGAATTATGGAAAGCACATTTTATAACTATGTTTTAGCAAGTCAATGTCAAGGAAAAATTTAGAGTTCAATTGTAATATTTTGATCCGTTATCTCTGATAAACTTTCTCCCGAAATCTAATTTTCCAATTTAAACGTTCTAATTGAATAATTTTATTTGTGAAGCCATGGCATTGTAGAGATTCTTGTTTGTATTCGAGATTTTAGACTAATCAACTAATTTGGAGCTCACATAATTCCTACCTAACTTTTGACTATCTTATTGACTTGTTGTATATTTGCTTATCCTACACGATTTCAATACTATTTTGATGACTTTGGTTAGATTAGTTTGAGAACATGTGAATGTATCTTTGGGGGCTATTTAGAGCCAAAAATGTTGAAAATAAACGAGATATGGAGTTCACATCATAATTAATCTTTAGTGTAAAATTAAATTTATTAAAGTAGATTTTACAGGAAAAATAGTACTTAGATAAAGGGGTCTCCAAACATTTTGTATTTATATGACCAATCTTTGAAACAAATAATTTATATTCATCAAGCGTTGTTCAAAACTATTGTTCCATGTTGACATATCCTATTTGATTCAAAAATTAAATCGAGTAGTACATAAAAGCAACCACCAAAAGTATAGAGCATAAAAAGTAGGTCAATATTTGTTTTTTCTTCAAACAAACACATTGAAAATATGTTATCTTGTCATAGAAAAAAGAGACCTAATTTTGTTTATGCGCGAAAATCATTTGAACAGAATTAGGAATTACATTAAGAGGAATCCAATTTTAAAAATTGCGGGATCTCCATTCGTTTAGTTAAGTTTTTCAAAAAACATATTTTTAAAAAACTTCAAATGCACTTTTTATCCAACTTTTTATCTCACATACACATTTATCATAAAAAAAAAAACCTCTAAATTTGCTAGAGATTCACGTTGCATATGCATTCTAGTTGATTCATGCACCATATTGTAAGACGATTTAAGCTTGGTGATCTAGTGGACCTACAATAACGGCTGCCTAACATTTGACTACCATCTCGATTAGTTACTATATTTCCAATATAATTGCATAAACGTGCACCTAATACCATGCATCATTTGATTTTTGTAGTTTCAGGTAGTGGATATATAAGAGATTGAATGAAAAAGAAAATGATACTGTTCAAGGATGACAATTATCTAAAAGTTGGACTAGATGGGACCAAATACCAATAATTCTTTCATGCCCGTACATCTAATGCATGATAGCATTGTTGAAATTCCAGGGATTGAGCAATTTATGTTTGGCATGATGTCCTTTAGGATTTGTTTTTATGTAACCTCAGAACCATTCTAAGGTTATGCTGTAAATATTTTCCATTAATGTCTACAATATTGCAAATTGCCTTGTTTACACTTTAAATTTTGTGGGATGGGGAATGTCCAAGTACCATGGTACGAAATAATATAAAAGATCATAATAAAATAAAATTTAAGATAAAAAATTTTCATTCAATTTTGATGAAAATAAGAATTGATTGAGAATAACCCTGCTCATAATCGAATCAAACAAGAACTTGGTGCAACATTATTGTCACAAGTACAAAGAAAAATAAGTATTTGCTGTTTGTACCAAGATTTTAAGTACCCGGCAAACAAATGCACCAAGTTCTTGTATGTGTGTGTGTGTATCGTATATTTCTGTGTATCTTACGCAACAGCTTGAAATTTATATGTATACACAGTTGCCTACATAGATGTCTTTTAACGTATAAATACTTCTCCAGCAGCCTATACATGTGTTATATCGTCGTATTTTCACCAGTATGGCTTGGAGTTATTTGATATAATTGAATGTTTAAACACGATAGTAAAAGGTGAGGAATACAATGGGGGAAAAAATGCAATTTAATTTTTGCATGATATTTGTCTTTTAAACTTTTTGAATTGCAAAGTTAGTCTTGTTGCATGTCACTTCAATTTGTATAAAAGTTGAAATTAGTTGCCAAAAATGGGCCGAAAGATGGGGAAATTTCAGTTGACTTGCATGAAAAACATTAGTCAATCTGACAGTGTGCTTTTGTACTAATGATTTGAGATAATTCTAATTTCTCCACCAACTTATTAAGTGTGAACTATAATAGCTGTGAATTGTTTTCAAGGGAAAAATATGTCTAACCCTTCGTCAAAGTTATATGAACTTCAATGAGACTGACGATCCCATATATGCGGATTTAAGAGTAATGATATTCACTCACTCATTGAATGTTTTTTAGGCTAAATGACAGGTATATATTAGGCAAATTACATGGTAAAAGGGTGTGATTCTTTTTTTCGATGTATTTCTCAAGTCACTCAAATTCTAATTCTAATTGGCCAAAAAAGAATGCTTATAGTGACAAACTTATCAATTATCAAAATCTTTAGATCACATCACAACTTAGGGCTTTATTATTATTATTATTATTATTATTATTATTATTTATCAAACCTAAATTGAATACCTGATCTAACAAGCTGCAATTTTGACAACCTAAAAAAGTAAGAGCAATAAATACAATTTGTAGGTAGGTAAACATAACTTTTACACTTCCAATGTTTTTTTTTTTTTTTTTTGGTCTTGGTGTTGTGCAAAAATCTCTAGGGTAAAAGCCCAAGGACAACTTCAAATTCTACTACTCATGTCTAATAAAAAAAAACATGTCCAAAAGGATACATCATATTGGTAACTTTTTATTTATTTTATTTAACTCAAGTTGATATGTAGTAAGGTTGGAATGTTTCTTTTTGTTTTCCTATTTACGTGTAGTTCACTTTAAAGGATGATAAGTATTTACTGCTTTTTTTTTAATTTTTTTTTTCGTTCTTGTGATAAAAGAGATGAATGCACAAAAGTTATACCACATTAGAGTTAAAAAGCATGTGGGGACATTCCTGGTTACATTTCCCAAAGGAGAGAAGCTGGTAGCATCAGTTTTTACTGTTATTTGGATATTTCCTTTGTAAAGTAAAAAAAAAGGTGAATCATCAGTTACGTTAAAAACAATCAAATTGTTAGATTCTTCTTAGATTTACCCACCCGTGTAGAAACTTTTCCCATCATGTTAGCAAAACATCATACCACAAGTGCCGGACAAAAATCTTCATTTTGTGGTATACTTTTTGTTTGTTTATCTCTTCATATGTGTTTAAGAATTTCTCAAATTCTTTTACACTAAAAAACTAATTGAGTACTACATGTTATTTTGGTCTATTTAAAGCCGTTGTTTGTAAGTACAAATGATTATTATGAAAATCTTGTAAATTCAAACGATTTTGATAATAATTGCCAACAAATTTTTGACATTTCTAATATAATATTGAATTATATTAAATAAATAATTAATCCAAACAAGCTTTTTAAATAATTATTCTGCCCATTGCAATCCAAACCATCATTTCATTATCCTTAAAAAAAGTAACTAGCAATCAAGAAATAATATTTATAACAAATTTCTAAAAATTCTTTGGAAAAATGCAATTCAAACTGACTGGATACAATCACAAAATTAAATTCGCTTATCAACGACACATTTCTTGAGCCTTGCAACTTAGATAAAAAAAAAAAAAAACTTGGATTTCGAGTCTTATCGAGCTTGAGTCTAGTTTAACAATACATTAATTCATAATTTAATAATTTTATAAAAGTACAATAATTTTTAATTTGTGTTAATAATGTAGATAATAAGAAAAAAAAAATGCACTCTCTTGAGGGGCTTTGAATTTCTTTTTTTAAGACATGACTGTCAGTCCTTTCCAAGATAAGAACAGGACCCCACATGTGAGTGTTATGAATATCAATTCCCAACTCCCTTTTTTTTGCCCTTTCTTTTACTCCCTACTTATTGAAGGAGGGGGCATTCATATCCATTCTGATTGGATCAATGGCTCTGAAAAACTTGAAATGGATTTTTTAAGAGTAAATAAATAATAGAGAGAGAGAGAGAGAGAGAGAGAGAGAGAGAGAGAGAGAGAGAGAAGGGATGGTCGCATTTATTTTACTTTACAAAATTAGGACGTTGAGAAAGAAGGAGAAGGAGAAACTGGTGAAAAGAGTGGGGGCCAGTGGGGGCCCATAACCTGGAGGGACACGTGCCATTGTCCAGCATGCAGACGTGGACCAACCACACTCGTAGGAGGAATGTGCCTCATCTGTCACTTTGACTACCCTTCATTGACAGCTGTCACTATTTGTCATAATACTTAAAAAATTACATCATTTATTTTTGGGTTTTAAGTATATTATTTTATATGATAATCAATAATTATAGGATTAATTACCACAAAATGGCACCTAATTTTTAATCTTAAATTTCAGTTCGGAGCCTTATTGTTTTTATCGTTCAATCTTCTTAGAGTCAATTTAGGCTCTTAAAAATAGGAAGATTACTTAGTTCAGTATAAACGTCGAAGTTAACTCAAAATATTGCCTGATCGTTAAGTGAAAAAATAACATTCGTGTGTTACGGAATATTTTGAAGAAATTTTTCATTGATTAAATATGCCATACACATATATGCTAAATGTACATATAAATTCCTTGCAATGAGAAATTGGCAAATAATAATGTGAATTTGCAATGTTAAGCTTAAAAAATAGGCACTACATCTTTGCTAAAAATTGAAGTCATCAAGTGAGATGAAAATTTTTTTTGCCCCGCTAAAAGTATCACTAACATTATTGAGAGTGAGTAGTGACATCAAAACAAGCGTGCACTGAATTTAAGACTTTTATAAGTTTTTAAGCATATTTTCAGGAATCTTTTTTTTGTAGCTCAATAATACATTGTTGATTATTGACATCTTCAAATTGTAATATATCAAAGCTTTAGCTGTTATCCCTTTCTTGGGAGAAACGAAACAAAAATAGAAATGAAAAAGGGCAAATTTCCTATAATATTTTCAAGGGCGATTTTGAATATTAATTAGTATTAAAAAGTAACATTACAAATAGGGCTCACATGTGACTCTTTTTAGGAAATGTAATTTAGTGTTTTTATGCACCAGATATTATTGTTCTACTCCCTCCGTCCCATTTTGATAGGTTTATAGTTTTTTCACACAGTTTAAGAAAAATTAGTTAACTTTATTGAAAGAATAAATTAATTTATGATATTCCTAAAATACCTTTGTATTTACATTAAACATTTATATTAAATACAAAATAGAAAATTGCACCATAAATCAAATTAGTTTCATTTGACGTGTGAATACACGGTTTGCTATGCATCTCTCATTTATAACAAAGTAATAAAAATAGGAACATTTTAGAGAAGTTGAAAATTAATTATATTTTTTAATTGGAAAATGAATTATAATTTGTGACGGATGAAAAAGAAAACAAATCTATCAAAATGAGGCGGAAGGAATACTAAATTAGAAGAAGAACAAAGCATAGAGTCCAATCGGTAATTATAGCTATTGAATATCAAACTATCAATTTGATTGTCCTTTTAATTGCATTGATGATTACCACAAAAGATGACGGTAAAAGGGACTTAAAAGACACCACACGTGCTCCAATACTCCCAAAAATTATTGGAGAGAGAGAGAGAGAGAGAGAGAGAGAGAGAGAGAGAGAGAGAGAGAGAGAGAGAGAGGTGATTAAAATGGAAAAGTTGTAGAATTAAATTGTGGCTCCCACTTGTTTGACTTGGATTAGATATAGATTAAATTAGATGCAAGATTTAGGGAAATTGTAAGGTAAGAGGGAGGACAAAAAGAGGGAACCTTTGGTAATCAAGATAACATGGGGAAAGGGCATGCAGATTGGACCTATGTGAAGTTGTATATAAATAAATTAAAGATAAATCATTATGCCCAAATGATGATGATGATAATGAAATTAATTGCAGTAGAAAGAGTAATTAATGAAGCCCAGATAATTAATCCGTGGTTCTCCTGGTTGGAGGGAGAAGGGGTGGGCCAAATTTTTTTCTAAAATTTCTTTTTGGTCTTCTTTTTGTAACCAAGAGGCAAAGTACAAAAGAAAGAAAAAGATGAGAATGAAAATCAATGCCACACGAGAGGAAATGAATTGAAATGAGTTGAGTTTAATGCCCCACCACCACATTATTTTCCTATCAAAGAAGTTGGACAGCACCCCCACCTCCCCCTCCCCCCCCCCCCCCCTCCCCCCAAAAAAAAAAAAAAAACCAAGGAGAGGGGTTTGGTTTAAAGGGGTTTTCTTTTTTTGCCCTGGGGGGCGGGGGGATGGGTGGGGTGTTTGGGAAGGGGGAGGGGGGTGTTTTGCTGGCTTTCAATGGGGAGTAAGTTGGGCCATCCATGAGGGCTAATTCAAAAGCAGACATATTGTCCTTTGGGACTAAGCCTACTAAATCTAATAAATTTCACCCACAAAGCCCAGCTGTCTCCAAGTCACAGCTCAAAAATAAGAGAGCCATTAATTGCTAAGAACATCGACCTATTTTGTACTACTATCCAATTCCACTATTTGGTACTGTTACTATTTTGCTTAACCATCTCCAAAGATAAGAAGAAGAAGAAGAAGAAAACAAAAACACATTACAACTTCAAAATGGGACTATTTTTTGTCACAATTTATATTGCACTTTTCTTGTTTCCTATTATGTTAATAAAAGTAGCATGTTTACAGTTGAAAAGATCTCTTGTATAAGATAATTATAGTACTCATAAGTCGTGACATCTATCTTAGAAGGTTTTTAAGTCGAAAAAATTTGAAGTGTCTTTTGTACTTAAATATTTATTGGCAATTTGCAACTACAGTTCGAACCTTTCCTACTGTTAGATTAAGTTGTAGCCCACTATTTGCAATTGAAACAATCAGATTTTGAGATGAATGTTGACATCACAGCTGTTGTCCTCAATAGTTATTGTAAGTGACATTATTTTGTACTATAAAGTGGATAACATACAAAATGTATCAGTTAGTTATGTTTGCCTAGTTGTCTTGGAAGGACAAAGTTAGCTTTACCCAAACACACACAAATCATTTACATAGGAAAGAATTTGTCTTCAATTAGGTGTTAGCGATATGGGGTTAGCCAGTGGAAGTGAAAGAATATCTGTGGATGAGGAAGAGTTTGTATGTACAAAAATTATGGTCTACATTTGAACAACAAATCTAAATTTTCTTAAGTATCAAATCCAAGTATGTGTGTCTATATATTGACAATAAGAGAAGAATTTAATTAATCTCAAAATCGTGAGTAATTGACACCTTTCTTTTGCGGTTTATAAAACATGTGTGATGTTACTCGACATATCTTATTATGCGTAAAACTAATATAGATTAAGAGCACAACATCGATGTAAAGATATAATTTGTTAAAAATGGTTATGATACGACCATCATTCTAAATCAAATTAGTTAATTCTATTTTAAAAACAAGTAAATATATATAAAAGAAATTTCGATTCAGACTAGTCATTTTGCAGCTTGAATAAGGTGATAAAATTGTGTAAAAACTCAGCATCATTAATCAAAAATGAAATAGCTGGTGAAAGGAAGCATGACGTGGGATCCATTTGCAGCTGTATTTGCTGTTGAGAGTGCACCAACAACCTTTTCTTGTCATTTCCTTAACAGAATTGTTATGTCATGGATGCTACTTGCGCAATCTTTTCAGCTCTTTTCTCTGTGTGTGTTTTAATCTTTCTTTCCAGCTTTCTCTTCTCCTGAAATAAAGGCCTTTATCCTTTTTTTTTTCCTTTTTAATGTTTATCAGGGTGTCTGTTCCTATTGGCATTTTCCTCTACCTTTTCTACTTGGGCTTGATTACAAAAGCAAAATACCACCAAAAGATAGGCTTTGAATGTTGATTTTTAGTTCTTCTTTCCCATCTATTTGTTTTTCTCATTATTAGGAATTTGGTTTGCGACCATTGCTTGTAGCATTGGAACTCACACTTACATGTCACTCAGAATAATTTTATTGCCCATGTATATTACATGGATTACTATTTATAACACTTCTAACAATCAGATGTTCAGCATGCATTAATCTGAATCTTTGAAGCAAAATATCTATAGCAAGGAAAAACAAGATAAACAAGTATGTTGAACTTGTGCAGTTATAAAATTTGGATAACTTATTCAACTTAAGTTCTTATATTTCTATCTTATTCAATTTGCCAAACAAGACGAACAGCTGCTATTTTGTGAAAGTTTTGAGAAATTTTCGGTGTCATCTATCACCACAAGGGAAAAAAAAATTCGGAAAATAAAGTAAGAATCAGATATGGACCAAATTAAATTAAACTTAAACTGACTTTTTTTTTTTTTCAATTTTCTGAGTTCTCTGTTGAATCTTTTCTGCAAAGCGAGAAGTTACAATTCGTGAACTGTTACATGAGAAGTTCCTAGTCTTGGTATTTAATGTACTATTTTCTTGATTTTGACCAGTTGATAGGAGAGGAGATGAAGATTTTCATTTCCCAAGCAAAATTTGGGTCCTTTATGTTGAAAAATTCACGGGTTAAAATGTTAAATTCGATGTAATTTAAAACAAGGTACTAAGGTTTCCTGTCCTTCCAAAATGTACAAACACCTCATTGAATATGATAAAGGCCAAATTATTAGAATAGCAAACACAAGCAAAAGGAGGACACATCATTAATGCACACGGCATGAAACATATGGTGGATCTTCAAATCTCAACAAATGCCAGTAGTAGAATAGAATGCGTTAATTAAAGAGATAAAGAGAAACAACTGCACGTGTGGAAGATATCAATCCAATAAATGCCCACTTTGATCACCAAACTACAGTTTGCATGAGCTCATCATCCACTGCATTCTTAGATCTGAGTCTTCATTCTTGCTTTAATAGTTTGGTTTCCCTGTTTAAGTGTTGCAGTTAATCCTCAAGAAGGTTTGGATACTGGGACCATATGTTACCATCATTGGTACATTCCCAGTTACCACACATTTGCGTACATTTACTCCACTAGGGAACAGTTTCAAGCTTCAATATCAACTTTGACAAACTTGTATAAAGCTCATATAGCTGATTAGGAAGCATATGAATTAGTTTTTCCCAAGATCAATGTTCTTCAACTTACAAAATTAATGAAGAAAGACTTCCTTGCCGACGTTTATAAATCTATCAGAATTCAGAAAAAGAATAGATACACCAATGCTATTATGTTTGGTATCTCGAAGACAATGTTTTCGCGAGTTGGTTGTGGTGGCAAGTCAAACATATTCCTTTCTTCATAGGCCTAGCTGGGAAATTTAAAGACTCAGCATAAGTCTGCACATAGAATCAAGACTGGCGTCCCAAGCTGCACAACTGCACACTCAAGTGCACCTACTTAAACATTTTTCTCCTTTCTTTTACTTATTTTTCCTTTTGTTGACGTATGTATGGTAAAAAAATATATGTGCGTGCACGTACATACAAAGGAGAGGGAGAGAGAAACCAAAACAATCTACCTTTTCATGAATACTTGATTTATCTTCACCCAGTAGTCAATACTTGATATAACTTCAATCACTATTCTAAAATATCTTTCTATGAACGATTCTATTGTAAAGGAAAAAATATCCTCAGGAATAAAGTTATATTCTTGAATCATACAAACTAAGATGCCAAAAGTACTTTTGGTCTGTATTTGAAGTACTTAGACCTTCTCATTGGTGGATTCTACCAATACACTAAGTTCTTCAGGGTTATTGTCTGCGGGAGATGGTACACGTTCCTTGCCTCCAGGGGCAGATGACGCGTTACCATACCAAATCATGCCAATTATTGCAATTATCATGCCCAAAACTACATGTAGATTCAGGCCCTCTTTTCCAAAGAACAGAAATCCTAAAATCAGGACAAGGACGGTCTTCATATGGCCAAGCACCTGAAATGACACAGCCGTAAATCTTCCAATGCAGATGAATTGGCTGAGATTGGTCCCAATTGCAATGATACATGACAGTCCTATAAACAACTGCATAGGACACAAACAAGCAGAAAAAAATCAGAGCTGCAAATACGTCATAAATTAAATCAAATGTGAAAACCAAGAAGATAGAAACATTAGGCTCAATATCCTGCATAATCCTAAATATTACAACCATCAACATATTCTTCTTTCACAAAAGCTGCAGGATGGAAATTGTTTTGCGTAAGGCTTGTTCTCAACTGCTATTTTGTACCTGCTTTTAGCATCTAATTTTAAAAAATCTATTCTATAATGTTCTCAACTATTTTTTTTCTTTTGCTTTTGGATTTTTTAAAGCTAAAATATAAATCTACTCTTGGATTTTGATTTTCAACTTTTTCAAAATCAGATTTTACAAAAATTAGATTTACTTGAGAACAAGCTCTTAGAAATCTCTAAATGATGTTCATAGTATAAGAGAGTAGGAGACTAGACCCATTTCACCTTTTCTGCATATATAACAAAATATATTTCCCAAATAATTGCCTTTTGAAAATCAGATAAATCTTTTAGTTTCATTACATTGGAGTCAAAGAAAAATCAACATTCTCTTCCTTTAGAAGATCCATTTTATAAACAATAGTCTCCTCCTTTAGAAGATCCATTCTCTTTTAGTGAAGAATCTGCATGCCTCAGTTGTCTTCACATGAAGTAATCATTGTTGGCATATATGTCAAGCACTAACCACTCAATGAAGACAGGAAAGTGCTAAGAGAATTCACCAACGCTCTATGCAAGAATTGGGGAACATGCATTGAATAAGACACTCAGAAGCAAAAGTCACCACGATGCAGTTTTACACTTCAATGTGTGGAACATCTATCACACGTTAGCTTTTAATTTGAGAATCAAGTTTTGCATGTTTCAAGTATCACAGGTTAAAAGGTAAAAAAGAAAAACATCATAGGTTTCTAGTTTATCAAGAGAAAATTATACAACCTGCTTAGCTTCAATAATTCAAAGAATTTAAAGATCCACACGGTCTTGGAATCATAGAGAAGTTGCCTATCACAATCAAGATGTGATGGGCCTACTGAACTGAAACATGTAGTTTTCGAGGTTACAAAATCAGAATTGAAAAAGAGTTTTTTTAATATCTCATTATGCGGGTGTTACTTTTGGAAATTTAGACAAAGTTTTAACCACGGGCTGCTTCACAGTCGCATAGTCTTTACTTCAACAGAAAGCATATCCGAAAGGATCGAGCTCAACAAATTGTAAGAAATATCTATTCTTATATGGCTTCTGCCTCTCTTTAAAGGCTAAGTGACTCCTCCAAACATTATCATACCCATGACAAGTGACAAGGTACTATCCATACAGGAAAAAGACAATAACTCCATTTTAGCACTATAACACAAATCAGACTTCATAAGTTTCCTTTTCTCATATGCTTACATAAAGTATATTTCAGTTTGCAGTTTTCTTTGATGATTAACAGTACCTGGAGACTGATAGACCATAAAAGCAACAGTAACAATAAAGTACACATATTGAACTTTAAAGGCTAAGTGACTCCTCCAAACTTTATCGTACCCATAACAAGTGACAAGATACTATCCATACAGGAAAAAGACAAGAACTCCATTTTAGCACTACAACACAAATCAGACTTCGTAAGTTTCCTTTCTCATATACTTACATAAAGTATATTTCAGTTTGCAGTTTTCTTTGATGATTAACAGTACCTGGAGACTGATAGACCATAAAAGCAACAGTAACAATAAAGTACACATATCAAACTTTTGTAAGACTAACAAGTTTGCTGGTTGATACATAATACTAGTAGAAAAGGACCTAAACTAGCTTTCTCCTTCCTACTTGAACCTTTTATAAACAAAAATACCTTTTTTACCCTAAAAATTGCAAAAGTTAATTAACTAGGATAAGATAAAAGTTTTTTCCCCATTTTCTTAAACTAATCATAGAAGTAAAAGAAATTTCTCTCGAATGTGCGAGTCCTATGAAATAAGACCTAAATGTTATAAACATTATATATATATATATATATATATATATATCACGAAGTTAATTCATTTTCCAAAAGTATATCGGCCTTAGTTCTATACAGAAACTAAACTGTTTTACTACGAGAAAAGTAAAATGGAGAAAAGAAGTTGAACAAGCAATCCTTTCAAATGTAGGACTTAAACACCCCAACCCGCCCTAAGCATGTTGATAAGTGTATATTAATTTGTTACACATAGTGAAGTCCTTCAAAAGAAGGCATCAAATCATTAGTTTGTTACACCTTTACATAAATGATGGACGAAATATGGTGTACTCAAACTTGATGCATGTAACAAAGAAATACAAGGAAATTTTGTAAAAGAATATCAAGAAATTTAAAATGTGATAGAGACTTCAAAAATCAGACATGGAGAAGCACACATGAACAATCATGCATGCTATATTGCACAAGATATGTTGCTGAACCAAACAGAAGTTTTTGACATGGCAAATATTGTGCTGACATCAGTAGATGCAGAAGTAAAAGCATCATATAGCAGCTAAAAATTTCTCATACTGTAGAAAGTTATCTATACTTCAAACTTATTTGTTAGTCATGTCAGATTCTTGTTTGCTTACCATTGATACTAAAGTGTAGTGATAGGCATCAACTCTCTTTCCCGTCAACCAGTAGTCTACAAAGGGGCCAGATAGCAGTAAAGATGCAGCTTGTAGAGGTGCAGTGTGCCCCAATAGGTTGAAAGATCCGAGTGAATACTTCTGTTGAAGAGAATGCACATACTGCAGATGAAAAGGACAGCGGAACAATCAAACCAACATTCGGAATTAGAAAGCCAGTAAACACTCTCAAATATCAGCTTGACAACAAAATACAAGTTATGCATAGAGCATCTGGGTAACAAGAAGAAAAGAAGAACCATGATTCAAGGTTACTCTGGCTAAATGGCAAAGAGGATTCTCATGCCACAAGAAAGTCAAAATCCATCTCATGCACATGTCAAACCCATACCATTAGGCATACAGGCATAGGACCAAAAAAATTATTTAGACTGGAACTGTTTCATGCCTTAAGGTATTACATGGCCATTCTTTATACAATAACAACATTCCAGTCAAGGAGAACTTACATATTGCTGCAGAGAAGTACTCCACACTGCTATAAAGGCCGCAATAAAACCCTTGGCATTGACACTCATGTCTGTAACAGTACATATTGCAACACCCAATAAAACCACCATAATGCTTAGCTTGGTGTGCCTTGAATATCGCATGTTGTCCAACACTACTTCCAGTAAGCATGAAACAGGGATCATCGAAAGCTTCGCAATCTGACAAGGAAAAATAACTAATGGTAACATTGATGTTTCTTGAAAGAATGAAAACAGCATCAGAATGTTAGGCTGCACTTACCTGATAGAATCCAACAGAATTCCACATTAAACTCACATTCATTCCAACTATGGAGAAGTTCGCAAACAAAACAAACTTTAGTCGCTCACGTAATGGAAGGTGTGAGTTCTGGATATAGCCAAGTGACTTCAGAACAAGAGTCATTAAGGTGGTTGTGGCAAAATGCAGCCCCGTCAAGGTTGTGGCTGCAGGAAAAAAAGGCCACAACTCAGAAATCAGTTGCCAATGTACTAGGGCAATACTGTATCAAAGTAACAATATGATTTTGGGCCATTTTTAGGATCAAACCAGCAGGATAATGTACCCTCATTTACAGTGCCATAGCATTATTGCTTTTATTTTCGACTAAAATGTGTTCCACTTATATAAAGAAATAGATTACAGTTAAAGCTACAAGAATCCTTTGGGCTTTGTTTGGTTGGTGGGAAAGTAAAGTTTACTTGGAATATGATTCCTCAAAATGTTATTTCAAGTACAGATATTTCTTTATTATGTTTGGATATTACTAAGAATCTTGATAGGAAAATTGTGTAGATTCTAATTCCAATGTTTGGTTTAGAATAACATAACATGAAATGTAATTTAATCCTCACCAAATTTCTAAAAATATCTCCACAAATATAAGGTGAAAAAGATTTTTTATTTTTATTTTCTATATTTAGGATTTTAATTATATTTAATAAAATAAATAATAAGCAACTATTATTTGTGCAAAAAAATTATAGAAAAAATTTTAAAAATTAATCAATGTAAATAATAATTTAATTAATTGTAACTTTGAAAACATTTTTTTATTGCAAAAAATGAGTTATTACAATATAAAACAATACTCATGCAATGCATAACAAAATACTAGAAGATAGGAGTTTTTTCATATAAAATAATGTAGTAGATAAAAGTTGAAAAAATAAGAGTGTGTTTTGTAAAGATATGTGTTGATGTTTGAATTTGTATGGAGGTAGAAAAAAGAGAGGGAAGATTTAAATATGTAGTCATTATCTTTATTATATTAAAATCCTAAGGAAAGTAATCAGAATACCCAGGAGATGTAAGGATTTAGAATCCTGGGATTCTACACCTAATTTTCAAATTTTGTAGAATGTTTTTACTTTTCCAATAAGCTAAAAACAAACCGAATAGTAGAATTTAAATTTTAGGAAAAAGATTACTTTCCTAGGCAAGAATCCTTGCCAACCAAACGAGGCCTTGAGGTTTCTGGGTTGTGTATAAAAACTGGAAACTACATACTATGTTTTACTATGTAAAAGTAGATACAGGCCCTCAGGGCCCATACATATGAGGAAATAATTCTGGAAAAAATGGCAGGATATGAATACTCCACAGAAACTTACGAAAACTCGTCCACATTATGTTACAAAAATTTGTTTCTTAGAAATATGTTCATGTGCATTTGAAGACTGGTTACACAAGAAATTTACAGATGTCCACTATAACAGTCATGAAAACCAGTCAAATCCTAATGATAATGGCCAAAACTCCAAATCTTAGCCCAAAAACTTAATGGAACTTAAATCATTAACCCAAGAGAGTTTAAGCCTAGTTATTTTTAACGGTCTAACCAAGTGACCATAAACTAGCAATCTTAACATGTGGGAACCTTGGAAAAGTACTTCAGCTATAACAGTCAACATCATATTCCAACCTACAGTTCGGGTAGTAATGAAGTTTTGGGCCCCAGCCATTATGATTCAGCAACAAGAATCTCACTATCATCAGAATTTAGAGGTGTCTAGTAAAAACTATAATCATCTCAAACCCTTTCTTGCATTCAGAGAAATTGCTTAAAATGTCTTTTATTTGCATCAACTGCAACTCTACTTCTACAAAACAGAAAAAATTGACCAGATTATAAAAACATCAATCCATGGTCAAACAACACCAAGCAAGGAAAGCGAGATAGAGACAAAGAGGCACGTGGAGGTGTTATATATTGCAGATTATTTGAAAAGATTAATAACCATTGAGCTATTGCATAAATTCTAACAGCAGTGGATGGAGGGAGCAATATGAGGCTAAGGGCCCTAAATTGATGATTGAGATATTGGCCTAAAGAAGTTTTCGGATCAGCCCCACCATTGTGGCATTAACTGGAGAAGGTACCAACCCATAGAAGCTGTACAAAAAGCATTTCCCATGATTGAAGACGGGATATACTGCCTTAATTGAACCAAACCTTGCTACCATACTACCTTCTTCACATATGGACAAGAGATAGCAACGATGTTGACAGCAATGTAAGGAAGCAATTGTGGACTTTAAGAGCTCCAGAGGAAAAAAAAAATAGCAGAATGCAAGGATACCCAAACACAATCAAATTCCTAAATACATTCAACTAACAAGAGAAAATAAGCATAAATGCACATTAGCAAATCAATAAGCAAGATAAACCAGAGATATATAAGCAGCTATCTTGGATCAGAAGCCATTAATCTTTACCAAAACTGAAACCATAGGTAGCCATTAATGCCTTATTCACAATAATGATTCCCACAGAAGTGACAATATTGAACATCCATGCAGCGACATCAATGAACACTTTATGCTCATCCTTGCTTGATGGAGGCATTTCTCTTCAGTTTCCCCCAATTGATCTATTGAGCCTTCAAGAAGCAAATAGGTAATTAAGTTCAGCGAGGAGAAACTTCTCACCTGATGACAAATTTCAAAACAACATAAAAATTTGTTCAAGGTACATATTCCATCATGTACAGAAATCAACAAAACACAAACCTAATTCAATGGTGCTGTGATACAGTGGTTGAATTCAAGATTGGATCATTATTTTTTACATACTAAACCGGCACTATTAAATATATAGTAACAAGAGCCCTACTTAATAAAAATAATGAATCAATTCTACCGAAGTCAAAAGCTTACAAACTAGTCTTAGCATCTTCCAGGTCAGAGAAAGTTGATTTTCAATTCCCAGATAGAAGTAATAATGAATAAAGATGAAAACTACAAAGATGCACACTAGAAACAACCAATGTGAATCTCTAGCCACAATTACGAACAACTAGTGCAAAAGGAAATTTTGTGCAAGGGACAATTGTAAACTTGTAAGCAGCTTAAAGGGTCTAAAATCTACATGATTCCAAGAGGAACATACCACATGCCATGGCCCTTAAAACCACTCTTGACCAATAATTTTCTAGACATGATGATGGTTAGACCTTAGACAAATCTTTTAGCATAAAAAATATTGTAGGATCTACAATCTACATGATTGCAAGAAATGAGGAGCATGCCAGACGTCATGCCCCCTCAAAACCACTATTGATTTATCATCTTCCAGGATTGATTCTTTTAATAAATAATCAAATTGTGTGGTACCATAAAGAAAAAACATTTCTTTTTTCGAGCAATTCTTGGTAAATTTTCCATTAGCAAAAAAATGACTAGAAAACAGAATATCAAATCAAATGATCCAGAAATCTAACCCATTTTAACCTTAATTTTACTAAAAGTAACCAGAAAAATCCACTAAATCTAATAAAAATGCCAAATTTAAGTAAAATTCCTTTGCCAAACAATCAAATGCCAACATGTAGGTACATATATAGTTTATCTACACTTCATCCATAATCCTACACAGACAAACATATGTACTATGTGTGGATCCACATCACAAATCAATAGCCTATATCTAAAACAAGTACGAAACAAAAAAATCAATAGCCTATATCTAAAACAAGTACGAAACAAACTTATCAACTAACAACTAATTCTGATCTAAACAATTAAATCTTCTATTTTCCACACAAAATAAACAATTAAATTAAAAAAATCCAACGCAAATATAAGGGAATATTCAATTATATCCTACCTACAATACACTTCACCTATGCATACATTAATGTGTACACACACAAACATATTCACTATGTGTAAATCTACATCGCAAAAATTCACTCTATATCTCAAAAAAAAAAAAAACCCATAAAAAAAATGAACGTACCAATTCACAATTCACCGTAATCAAATTCAAAAAAAAAAAATTCAAATCTCCCATTCATCTACAAAATTAGCATAATAATTCCGCAAAAAAATGGAAAAAAATGTAAATCAGCTTACCGCGTAGAACTGGGGGAATGCGGGATCAGGGCGAATCAGAGGGACGAGTAGTAGTGTGTGTTGTGCGTGTTTTTTGAAGAGTCAGAGAGTTTACATTGGAGTACTACAGAGGAAGGAGAGAAGTATGTACCATTATAAAGAGACGTAGACTGAAGAAAGGTCTCTCTCTCTCTCTCTCTCTCTCTGGGTGCCATTTGGGGCAATACCGCTTTCGCTGAGATGCTTTGATTTCTTTTTTTTCTTTTTGTCGTTTTGTAGCTAATGAGTTGTCGTTTTTAAATTTTGTGAATCTTTTGATTTATTTGTCTTTCCGTTTTCGTTAATTTAATTTTACTAACTAATTACTTCTACAAGCAAGCTCTCTTCCCATTCTGTTTACAATTTTGTCGGTGTGGTTTGTTTTTTCTTTCTTTTGTTTGTTTGTTTGTTTGTTTCTTTCTTTCTTTTTTTTTTTTATTTCTTTCCTTTACTTTAATTAGTAGAATTTATTTTAGAATTGTGGTATTTTGTTACTCCTTTAGTCCCAATTTATTGAGAATCTAACTTTTTAATGTGTTGATTGTGATGCCAGTGATTCTTTTTTCCATTTTAAGTCGTGAAATTTAGAATTCATATTTGAGATTTCAAATGATACATAAGAAAACAATTTAGAAAAGAGATAATTCTGAAAAGGTGTAACAAAATTTAGGAACGCGACAAATATTGTGGAACATCATAAATGAGAAACATGACTAATTTAGTGGGACGGGAGAATAATATTTTGGTGAATGCACTAAACGAAAATTAAAATCGTAAGCAGGGTTGAAAGATGAGTTCAACTATGGCGAAGTTCATTCAAAATGGTTTATTAGTTAAATTAATTAGATCTTGTTAATTGTTTGATTTTAGTCTTGAAACTTACAAGTTGAAATTAAGATTTAAAGCAATCAATGTATTTTAGCTTAATTTGAAATCGATGTGATTCAAAAAAAAAGTTGTTTGAACTAGGCTTAGAAAATAATTAAACCAAAAACTTGAAACAATTTAATGTTATTCAAAAAGTCAAACCAAATTTGAGCACCATAATAAGAAAAGTGTTTTCTTAATGTTTACATTATAATGAAAATTCTATCCTTCAGTTTTTTCCAATAAAAAATAGATATTCATATGAAAAGATATAAATCTTTGTTTGAACATAAAATGTAAAAGAATAAATTTGACTAAGGAGATATTAAGGACGTAATCTTTTTATAAGTGAAGGTTTTAAGTATTTATGAACTTCAAAATATGCTAAATTTGTCAGATTCTTGTGAGATTTGATGTTTGGAAAGTTTGTAATCATAAATGAATAAAGCTACTAACTATTTTAGCTTAACAATCGTTTAGTCCTAAAATATTTTATCATAATAAAGACAAAGGGTAATTACAGTTTATCCCCTTCATATGTGTTTTATCTCACTTTATACCCTGTAAAATTTTATCATCACTTTGCCCAATTTGACTAACTGTCGAAAGGAATAGTTAGTTTGGTTGTTAGTCAATGACACCAAATGAATAAAATCACCTTGAATATTTAGTTGATAAATTATTTTACTATTTTGAAACAAAAAAAATAAAAATATGCTCTTATAGGAGATAAAAGTGACATGTAACTTGACAAAAAAAAAAAAACTTGCAGTATAAAAAGGAAAAAAAATCAAAGTGAAAGGAAAAATGCACCAAACATAAATAGAAAAGAGTTTTAAAAATAGTTCGCATGTTGATATGTTTGTGTTTTAAAATATGAAAAATAGCAACATTTTAAAATCCAGCCCTATGGTCGAACTATGTTCTAATCGGTTATTAGTTTTATTGGTTCTATTAGTTTAATCGTATTGGGTCATCAGTTTTTATTTTTAAAAAATTAAATTTATAGAAACAATAATACATTTGATTGATAGTATAAATTAAAAATACAAAATAAAATAAAATCCAATAAGAAACTAGACACACGTAATTCAAATTGAATCGATAATCAATTTTTTGATTTAATCAATTGAACTGATCGATCCAAGTAAGGTAATTGATTATATAAAATATCACTACATAGATACATGAAATTTTTACATCCACACTCTATGCTAAATTAGTATCAATGTGATCATTAACGCTTAAACTGAAGTTATGTATTTAAAGTATGGAGGCTTTTTTGTTTATTTTTTTTTTTTCACTTTTATATGACGAACTAATTTTTTTATGTTTTTTATCCGGTAATATGACACGTATATGGTATTCTCTAATAGAAAGGTAATAATGAAATATGAATGTAAATTACAGAATAATAATAAATATAAAATTTTCTTTTGGAACAAAAAGGTAAAATATTCGTATCAAATAAACATTGGAAGATATTTCAGTAATTTTACCACTTTGGCTAGTGATCAAACTAATTATTTCTTCTGAGCATTAGTCAAAAGGCACAAAATGATGAGAAAATTTTTACAGGTACCATATTGTAGAGGGTAAAGCATAATTAACTCCTAAAGTTGATGGAAAGAGAATTCGTGCTACTCTACAATGACAACAATACAATTTAGTACTACAACCAAAAATTAAAAGAAAAACAATTAATCCTCAATTTTTTGGTTGTAGAAAGGAAATTGTACTTGGATTTATCACTTGAAAAAAAAAAAAAAAAGTCTAGATTGGTTGCTAATTGCTACTATCATGTGCAATGTTACTTGGAAAAAAAAAAAGAAAAAAGAATAAAAGTCTAGATTGGCTGCCATTTGCTACCATCATATGCAAGTTACAGAGAGGCTGCTAATTTCTACAATCATATCATGTGCAAGTGACTTGAAATTTAAAAAGGGCTACCACCTCTTGTTTCTAAGTCATCCTAGACTGCTGATGTTTACTATCATGTGCAAGTTACTTGAAATGAAAAAAAGGGCTATCACATCCATTTTCTAAGTCATCCTAGATTGGACAGAGACTTGTATTAACTTAAGTAATATTATTTTAAGTTCATAAAATGTCGTGTGATTTCACAGGACATTTGATAAACTTTTAAACAAACCTATTAAAACTCAAAACACAGACTTTGAGTATAGCATAGATTTTGCGCTTGTTCTCAACGGCCTTTTTTTTTACCTGATTTTAGCTTCTGATTTTTAAAAATTTATTTTGTGATGTTCTCAATTATTTTTTTACTATGTTTTTAAATTTTTTAAGCTAAAGTCAAATACAATTATTTTTTAACTTTTCTAAAATCAATTTTTATAAAAATCAGAAGAGATCGAAAACAAGCCCTTTGAATAGGATGCCACTCACCAAAAGTGTTGATGCAGCAAATCAAAACCAAAATAAAAGTTTTGGGATGATTAAATGTCAATTGCTTCATTCTTACCTTTCCTTCCATGACGTAGGAGTGGGATATTGATGCTTTAACCGCATTGAATTGTAGAATGTTTATATTAAGCACATCTTCTCACAATGCTCACCCTCGCTTCCTAATACATGCACTTTGCTAATGTCGGAACAATATAGTAGATTATAAAAAAATTGACTTTAAGTCGAGAATTAGATTTTATTTCTTATGGGGGAATCTATGTGCAGCAGACGTTCACGAATTTCTTATAGAATATATTGAAGCATTACAAATTGCATTATAAACCAAGATTCAAAGAAGGTGCTTACGCATTTGTACACAATTTTCAAAGGCTGGTGATATGTTTTTCTCAAGCAAAACCAACTCATCTGTTCTCTGTATAAGCAAAGAATTAATCTAGAAAGTTGTGCCTTCAACTTAATGAACATAACCATTCAACAGTGCATTTTTTTCCACCAACAAAGTCAACTTAATAATAAAATGATAGTTATATATAAATAGACATCTACTTGATGAATAATTATATCTCAAAATACGATTGCCAGAATAGACTTTTGATCTAACCGGTCAATTGTTCCTTTATCTTTGGAAATTTCTAACAGTCTTCTTCTTTAAGGCGGCAGTTTGTCTATTATGAAACTCATTGTAATGTAATTCATCCATGTACATTTTATGCTGAGCGAAATGATTTAGAATCCTTTCAATTTCAGAAAATTGTTCCATAATAGGCCAACCATCCACAATTTTGTAATTATTGAAAGAACAAACAAGGAATTTCTTAATTTGTTGCATCTTTTTGCATGTATTTTAGTCTCTAACTAGTCCCTAAGTTTCATGGTGGTGCAAATGGCATGGTAAATAATGTTGAACAAGACATCACACATTGCATTGAGAATGAGTCATCTACATATTTCATCATCTTTCTCCCAATTTTGTTTCTTTCTCATGTCTTCCAAAGATTTTTTTTTTTGATGATACATGCTATTGTGTAGTCCAAGCATGTGCCATTTGGAATGAAGTCAACAACAAATGCACTTTTTTTTTTTTTTTTGCTATCTTAAGAAATTTTCTCCATCAAATCATCAAGTTTGATAATGTTGGTACCCAATTCCTTTACAATAGCATTTTTGCTAGCGAGAGTTGATTGTTGAGATCCATAATCAAATGAAAGCACGTCAAGCTTGCCAAAGCCACCATTACTAGACCTGTTCTCACCCATCTTGGACGCTGAAGAGACATACCATATGCCTTTTGCTCCTAAAGGTTCTCCTCATCATGCAAGATTCCATGACTCCATATGGAATGGATAAACCCGGCGATGACTCTAAGTCAAAAAATCCAGATTGCCTCGTACGAATTGTTGAACCATTCTATTGTTTTTGGCTTGTAAGAACTTAGGAAACAGGTGGTCAAGAAGTTGGGAAGATGGACTCACTTTATTGGTTTTTGCAAGTTAATAAATTTGTTGCAAGCAAAATTACTGGGCTTCATGCATGATAGCTCTTCAAATTTAAACATTTGCATTCGAAATTTTTGCCATCCAAAATTAAGTCGTAGGTTGTTTAAAACTAATTCCCCAGTTCCAAAATGAGGTTTTAAACTGAAGTGTTAGAAATAACTATGAAAAGATTGAGAATGAATATGATTTTATTATGATTTCTTTTTGAAGAATTACTCCCCGGGACCCTTTGATATTGATCGATCCATCTCATTGCAGGTTTCTACTGGGGGAGACTGTGTTAGTCTCAATGTATTTGTCAGGAAGCTTTCAAATTCCTGGGTGAAAGCAGGATCTTTTGTCTTGTAACAGATCCATTTGAAAGAAAGATTTCTCCACTCGGAAGATAAGCCTGGAAACTCTTAAAATTTTTAAGTTGGATTCGTGGAAAATAGGGGTTCAGATATATTCATCAAGGATTTCGTAGAAATTGAGCTGGACTTGAGGTGCATCTAGTTTTGGATCATTTACAAGAACTCCAAATTGTGGGATTCTAGCTACTCATTACTGATAATTAGTGTGAAATCTAGGACTGACATGTTGATGATCATGGGAAACTAGGATGTACGGATTCATAGGTATGTCTTATGAGTCCCTAAGTGAAAAGTCAGGGTCACAATTAAGCTATTATAATTTGGCTTACTTATTGACATATAACTGTTCTTTTATTTGTACTTTGGTCTATGGATGCAAGCATGGGAGTACCAGAGTGGACTTCATCAATTCTAGTTCTTTAACACTTGATTTGTGCTCCTTTTGCATGTCTAGTTTGCGTGATTGAATGGACTATTTTAATTTCAGACTGTCAATTGCCATTTATTTATCATTAAGACTTGAAATTTTTTGCATTGTAATGATAATTTTTGGCTATTAGTTCAAAGGGCAAATAGGGGAATAACGATTGAAACCCTTAACTTCTTGACAAGAGTAAGGCCTTTAAGAAGTAAAAATTGTTCAAGATCCTGAAGAACGAGGCCTTGATGTTTCCAAAAATATCGTACATTAGCAACATAATACATGAAGTTCTCCGAAGAAAGGGGACAGGTCTTGATTAGCTATTAGCGCACACAAATGTACACAAGTTTCTCACTAATGTAAACACAAATCTGAAACTTGTACCCAACTTGCCTGGAAAATTTAAAGATTCAATTTGTCTTGCCCTTTAGGAAAAGTATACAATACACCACGTGCATTGTCACGTGGTGTACTAGAACCAATAATTTATCGCCATGTAGCAATGGTGGGTCATACCTTGTATTATTTGGCGATGTGTGATTGGTTCTAGTGCACCACGTGGCACGCCACATGGCGCGCGTGGTGCACGCAATACTCACTCTTGCCCTTTATTCTTCTTGACAAGCTATAACTGTCCTTCCCATTTGGTCAGACATGAATGACTCTTTTGGCTATAAATCTGAAGCATCGTGGAAGGCCTTGCCGAAGTTACTGATAACCTCAGAAGAAACATTGGGAAAACCTCATACAAGCAACTACAAATTGAATATGCTCAAAGATTACCTCAATTTGTGGAGCATTGGAATTTGTAAAGCCCGAGACATGAGAATTTAAAGCCGTGGAGCACATGATCAAAACTTTCCACTTTGTCAATAGCATTGTAAATATAAATCAAACATGCCGAGTAATAATATCAAATTGGTTTCCAGGGAAGGCAAATAGCTTCAACTAATATTCTTTTAGAATATTCTTTAGAAAATTTTAATCAATAACACTATTCAGTGGCCCATTCAATTTTGGATCGATTAATACATATTTTAGGCATCAATTAATTCATAAGTTTTCAAATACACGACAATTTAGGTGAAAATGCATTCATGAGTAAAAGTAGATAAAATTCGTATTAACATATGCTCATTTTATTGCGAATGTTAGTTGCATTTTGCCCCCTTGTAATATGAACTTTTTTCTCATTTTTCCCTCTGTAAAAGTCTTATTATCACTCAACCCCATTTCACAAACAGTTAAAAGAAATGGTTCGTTTGATTGTTAGTCACTGGTATCAAATGACTAAAATGATTTTGAATATTTAGTTAATAAACGATTTTACTATTTTGAAGCACAAAAAACACACGCATATACATTCTTGTTTTATTGTTAACGGTCTATTGGAAGTAAAAATGACATATTATGACGTGCAACTTGAAGAAATAAGAAAAGAATGGTATAAAAGAGAAAAAAAAAACTCAAATTCAAAGAAGAAAGGTCCCAAGAATAAGTAAGAAAGTGTTCAAAAATAGTTTGTGCATGGATGGATTTGTGCTTCAAGGTATGCTAAAATAGCAAAGTTCTTAAAATCAAGCTAGTGGCCAAATTAATTTCTGACCGACTGCCAATTTTTTGAGTTTGACGGTTTAATCGAGTTGGAGATCAATTACACTTTGCCCTCTTGCAATTATGAAACTTGTCATTTTATCTCTTCGAAAACTTTTATAATCACTTTGTCCCTTTCAACTAAGGACAGGAGTCAGCAAAAGCGGAACGAACTGTTTTGACAATCAATTTCGAATTGATTTCAAAAATTCAAATCAGTAATTCATTAATTAGTATCATAGATTTCAAATTCAATTCAGTAACCAAATTCGTTTATGTGTGTGTATGTATATATATGTATATGTGTGTGTTATATATATGTATATATATGTATGTATATATATGTATATGTATATAGACACACACACGCACGCACATATAAGTTCAAGTTATTTTCAACTTTTTAATGTAAGTTTAGGGGTTATTTTAGGGGGTATTTTAACGTTACAAATAGTAACTTATATTGATTGGAACACACATGCGCAAACACGTATATATCAAGTACAATTGCTTAATGAATAATGAAAAATTCATATACTATTTATAAATTATATATATTTATAATATAGATAGACACACACATTTGCATATATTTGTAATATATCAAGTACAATTGCTCAATGAATAATGAAAAATTTATCTACTATTTATACCGATATAGTAGATCAACTAACTTAAAACTATATGGATAAATTCCATTTTTCGATATAGTTCATCAAAAACTATTGTTGATTAATGGCGATTGTTTGGTAAATTTTTTGATAGGATAATATTTATTAAGCCTAATATATATATTGTTAATGTCACAATATAGCTATTGTGACAAATTTTTTGCCTAACCCAACAATATAAAGAGGTAATTCTGTAATATTGACATTGAATTTGAAATCGAAATCATTTGATACTTTTTCAAGCAAAATTATCGAACTTATCAGATTCATTTTACTTATCACCAAATCACCGATCAGATTTCACCTCTAATCAAAAGGTATTCTTTATTAAAATATATCAATATTCATAAACTCAGTGGTAAATTATAATCATCAAATAGTTCAACTGGACAAGCATAAAATTCAATAATCACACACAAAATTCGAGTCAAACTCAAAGATAAATTTTAATTTCGTTGAAAAGAAAATTCAAATTAAGTTCCTAGGTGAAAATAAACGTCGAAATTCATAAAATCATTACCTGCAGTCGCAGACAAGAAAGAAGTTCCTTGAAATAATGGTCCAAGAGGCATTGGTAATGGCTACGTACCATATCCCATTGTTTTGTTCTTCTTTCCTGCGGCGGAGAAAGCAGAGGCCACCATCAACTCTGATGCATGCACGTTAATCACACAAGCCGGCGAAAATGACAATGACATTACCTGTCATTTTCCTCTTCCAGAAGTTTTTTCACTAACCATTTGTTTCGATCAAAACGCTAAGGTCGCAATTACTATCATCAGCTCATGTTTCCACAAGTACAACAGCATTTCCTAGTCATTATCGCAACTTAGATCCTCACAAAACGTCAAGAGGATTCGGAGATTCACCGCCGTGAACGTGATGGGGTGTGTTCAGGCCAAAGCGGGATCGTATACACCTACTAGGAAACTTGAGAAGTTGAAGAATGAAAATGGATATGTTAAAGCTGGAAATGGAGAATCTGTGCAAGTGAAGGATTTGAAGAAGATCAGTTTGAGGCCTCAAGGGAATGTTAAGAAGGTGGTCGGGATTAATGGAGGTGGAGAAGAGAGGAAAATTAGCAGAGAAGGTGGGAAAGAAGGTGACCCTGGGAATGTTTCGCGAAGGATGAGTATTAAGAAGATTAGTGGTGATGAGTTGGTGGATGGATGGCCTAAATGGCTTGTTGATAACATCCCTGGAGATGTTTTGGCTGGCTTGGTGCCAAAAAGTGCGGATTCTTATGATAAACTTGCAAAGGTCAGTGCATAAGATAAATAGTATGATGACAAAATGATTCATATCAAAATGAACAAGACTAAAAAGCTTATCAGACGATGAGCAAGATGAAAATACCGAGTGAAGTACTTTCATGTATGAGCAGTAGACTTAATTTTTCTAATTTCAAATTATTGTTTTTAATTTTTTTTATTGACTTCATGTAAGTGGGTACTGAGATTACTGTCCTAAAATTTTGAATGTTGTTGCGTGATTAAATAAGTTTTCTCTTAAGTCTGAAATGATTATTTTTTTGACATTCACGAAATTATTCATCCGTTGGTACTTCAGTATCTGTTATATTTGAGTTTTATAGATTACTTTATTGTTGGATATGTTTCACTTTTCTAGTTCCCCATGCCTCCACCTTTGGGTTGGGAATGTTGTTTATAGATTGGTCAATAGGAGGGAAAAAGATGACGAGTTCAGAGTTCCACGTATTTTAATTGTGCAGGTAGGCCAGGGAACATATAGCAATGTGTATAAAGCTCGAGACAGGAGCACTGGAAAAATTGTTGCTTTAAAAAAGATTCGGTTTGACACATCAGAGCCAGAGAGTGTAAAATTTATGGCAAGAGAGATCATCATACTGAAGAAGCTTGATCATCCTAATGTTATTAAGCTTGAAGGGTTGGCCACTTCAAGAATGCAGTATAGTCTCTATTTGGTATTTGATTTCATGCAGTCAGACTTAACCAGAATCATCTCCCGTCCAGAAGGAAGGCTTGCTGAACCACAGGTCAGATGATCACAATGATCACCTTTAAGCAAGTCAAGCTATCATCAGTCTTTTTGCGTAGATATTTAAAGCTATAAAGCCAATCCTAAATTTAATAAGAAACCATATGATTCTAGTAAATTGCTTTGACGAATTATATAGCCTTATCCTGCTAAGTCAAGTAGTGACAAGAATAAGTAGTGGCATAAAAAAACACAGTTAAGAAAATGTTATTCATGAGATTTGGCACTTAATTGTTGCTTGATGCAGGTTAAGTGTTACATGCATCAGCTGCTCTCAGGTCTTCAGCATTGCCATGAGAGGGGAATCTTGCACAGAGACATCAAAGGATCCAACTTGTTGATAGACAATAATGGAATGCTAAAGATTGCAGACTTTGGACTTGCTAACTTTTATCAGCCTAAACCAAAGCGGCCTCTAACTAGCCGAGTTGTGACATTATGGTATAGAGCACCAGAACTACTTTTAGGTTCTACCGATTATGGAGTTGGCATTGATATTTGGAGTGCTGGATGTCTCTTGGGAGAGATGTTTGGAGGAAGGCCAATCATGCCTGGTAGGAATGAGGTAATCTGCTATTATAATTATTGCTCAAAAGGAAATTTAGTTCGACACTTAACAGATATTGCCACTATTGCCAATGATTTCATGGGAACTAACATGCGAAAGAGTCTAGTTTCTTTCCTTGCACTCTTGGTTTCTCTAAAGACACTTCTTTTAACTGTTAAATTCCCACCAAAGGAAATCCTTTATGGTGACAAGGAGAAATATTTCCAATTTTAATCTTTTATGTACCGATCCTTGGGATCAGTTATGTTCAAAACTCGTCTTTGAAAAAGATAATATGGAATGCTTAGTCCTAAGTCTACAGAATCATAACGTAGTTGTTTTATGTTCAGGGTCTTTTTTAGCAATCCAGACAACTGATTAAGTTTGGGTTTTGTCTTTATGTATTCTTCTGTATTTTAGATTGAGCAGCTTCACAAGATTTTCAAGCTTTGTGGTTCACCTCCAGAAGACTACTGGAGGAAATTGAAGCCACAAACTACTTTCAGACCACCACCTCACTATAAACCGAGTTTCATGGAATTATTTCCAAATTTACCTGATTCAGCATTAGTGTTTTTAGCCACGCTTCTCTCGCTTGATCCGGTACATCGTGGCAGTGCTACTACTGCCCTTGAAAGCGAAGTAAGCTTATACACTCTCTATTCTTGTGCACAATAACTGCCATGTTCTGCATCCTTTTGATCTTAATTGGCATTAACAACATTTCCTTCTTCTTCTTCTTCTTCTTTTTCTTTTTGGATAAGTGAAAGTGGATTAAGATCATAACAATCGAAAACAACAATTGACAAATACATGTGAGCTGACCAGACTTCTCATATCTGAACTATTCTAATTCTGAAACAGAAAATTCGGCTTGATTTCTAACGAGTGCATTCATAAGAAAAAGGGAATCCGAATTTCCTTGCTGATAAGAGATGTTAATGGATAATTTCATTAGAAGTTATGCCTGCTGCAACCAAAAGAGTGCAGAGTTCCCAGTTGACTCTTCTTAAAGAAGCATAATCTTTCGGGGCAAACTGTATATTAGTTTTAATCAGGGTTCCAACTTTAAAATCCAAATGGTAATTAAGAAAACTGATTTGCTGACTAGGTACGGGAATTCTCAGGATTTCTGACTTCACTTGTGGGGGAATATTGATTCTTTCCGAATTATCGAATAGGTCTGATTGGTATATCAGGATCCTCCATTTCTATCGCCTGTTACCTGAACTGAATATTAAATATAGAGACTAAACCAAAGAAAAAGAGAAGCTATGAATAGTTGCTTAGATTGTGGAGGATATGTCTCCACAATTTCCATGTTACTGAAACTGGTTTGTGAACTTTAAACTAGTCTGCAGGAAACCATGGCCACGCTAACTTTATGTTGCATCTTTTGCTTACTTGTACTATTTGCTTAGCATTCGACTATCTCCATGAAGATGGTAGAACTTTAACGTCACTTGCAAAACTTGAAACATACCAGAATACTGAAAAAGAAGAAAAGATGAAATTTGTTAAATTGATCACACAGAGATATAGTGGCCAGCTTTGGTTGCAAATATTGCATAAAAAACTCTTTCTTATTTTTGTGTAACATATTTAAGTGCTCAGCATTTCATCACTTCATCAAAAAGTTACTGAAACATTTATGCTTGTAACTAAGTAGCATTTTCCCTGTTTACAGTTCTTTACTGTGAGTCCATTAGCATGTGATCTTTCTGGTCTACCTGTGCTGAAAAAGGAAGAGGATGATCTATCCCAATACATTAATAGGACGAGGTATGTTACTTGGCAAGAACTGCAATAATATCTCCTTTAGTTAGTTGGCAAGAACCGCAATAATATCTCCTTTTAGTTACTTGGCAAGAACCGTAATAATATCTCCTTTTAGCATTCAATCATCTTCTTTTTATTTGTTTATCTGATACAAATACAAATAAAACCTAAATACACACTTGACACGGCAGCATTTCTTTATAGTTTCAGTGTTGTGCAAAATTTATTGACAGACAAGCACTTAAAGGGAATATATCTGTTTAAAGTACGTCAGAACCAGATGCTCTATTTTGCATTCTTCATTATCTCATTATTATTGAGTTGCCAAATTTGTCATTGGAAAGTAGAAATATTGAAATAGACAACTAAGGATCAACAAATTCTTTCTGTCCTGGTTATGGTACCATCGCATCTAAAAGTTAACTGTTAGATAAGGAACACGCATTTTTTTTTTCACTCCAACATTTTTAAACAACCTTTTTATCTGTTCCCAGTTTACATCACCATAGCTCTAAAAGGCACTCTCTTCTAAAGAGCACTAAAATGTAGGGACCTCAATTTGTGAGCAAGAATGATATGTGAAAAAAGAAAGAGGTTAATTTGGTGCCATGATCGTTAAGGTGGATTGTTTGGCAATATTCAAATAGCATAAAAATATAGTTTCACAATCCAATCTTCGAGAGCCTCTATTTGTCTGATTTTTTTTTTCTCCCTACAAGCAAACATCATGACATTTTTTATGGAAATTCTTACATGGCTTAACCTCATTAGTTTACACTGAGATGACTACACCTTCAAATACTGAGGAAGACCTACAGATCAGGCTTTAAAGATTAGTAGAATACAGTCTAGACAAAGGTGTAGAAAGGAGAGAATCTGTGTTACTAGCTCCTTTACTGGATCTTGCTTAGTTTTCTTTTTTTGTAACCTCTTTTTCCCGCTTAAACAAAATTCAAGTGGCTTAGTTTTAGCCCATGTTCTTTATCATAGTTTATTATATTTTCGGATTCTTTTCTTAAATCTTTAAAATGCCATAATACTGTTATGATCCTTGTATTATCATAGTTTATTACATTTTCGGATTCTCTTCTTAAATCTTTAAAATGCCATAATACTGTTATGATCCTCATATTATCATAGTTTATTACATTTTCGGATTCTCTTCTTAAATCTTTGAAATGCCATAATACTATTATGATCCTCATCTACCACTACAAGAGTGAGATTAACTGATTTTTCTCTTTACTTCTTGTGTGCTAGGAACAGGGATTCAAAAGCAAAGCAAGCATCTCGCAGAAATCTTGAAGGTCACAAAAGAAAGGTTTCATTTTCAGAAACTGTGAAAGAAGATTTTGAAACTTCTAATGAGGTAATCATCTGTTTAATGTCTACATGTCCTAATTATAAGCGAATGTCTTCCACATAAATCATAGAGACTCTTTATCTCACGAGTTCTACCTTTGAGAAGAAACGGCACTTCAGATAAGTAAAGAGGATATCTTACATCAATTTTAACCAAAACAAGTTCATAAGGATGTTTGGCAGAATGGTATGAGGTATATATCACAACAAAAATTATATAACACATATCAGAAATGACTTCTTAAAGTATTTGATCTCGGGAAGTACATAAATTCAATTTTCAATTCCAATGCTAGTGTAAGCAAAAGAATGCCTTCATTCATGCATATGGCCTGCCAAAGCATTTATAGGAAGATCCTTTCTGTGTCATTAGCATTGTGCTTCGTGGAAGATTTAAGCATCGTAACTATTCCAGCCCAAGATACATTGCATCAGCTATGCTTGTATACCCCTGCTGCATAACTTTTCACCTCCAATCTAGTACTTCAACTGGAAATAAGAATACAAATCATACTCCTCCTTACCTAGATAGAAAATTTCCTAAAGAAAGATGTAAATTAATTAGACCTATTTATATTTTTTTTCTTCTCGAATGTAGATCTTATACTTCAGTAGCACATTTATAGTGATACATTTGTCACTCCATTATCTTACAGCCAGAAAAGCCAGCAGAGTTAAGCATGCATAGCCAAGAGATGATGAACAGTGCAAGTAGCAGCAGCTCAAGTGTAAAACAAAACAGGATTCATGAGAGGTCACCTCCATCTCCTCCACTTGCTTTTCGTACTCGGCAAGATCGATCTGCCAAAACTGAGGCACATCCCAATGCTCTCAAGAATATCCAAAACTATCCTCTCCTACTAGCCTCTCTAACAGAAACTGCCAGCCATTTTGAAGAGAACAGGTTGAGTCTTAATCACAGGTCTATGTCTACAATGGACTTTAGAACCCTGGATATGGAAAAGATCTCGAAACTTTTTGGCTTGGAGGATCATTAAAATATGAAAAGCAAATGCCACACTTGGACATTTCGCCTTACACATCAAGTTTTCTCTATGAGGTATTCTCCTTATTTTGTTGAGGGGAGCGATGAGCATGCCAACAATTTAGTATAACCCTGTATCCTATATGAATCGATGTCCATCTTATTAGTTTTGTCCAGGCAAAATACAGGAGCAAAAATCATACGAGCATAGCATGCTCTTTATAGAGTACCCCCTCCTTCCCAATTATGTAAGAAGAGTTTGACTCCGCATGATATTTTATGTAAGAGTTGATACTGTGGTGGAAGTTAAATAAAACAAAAGAACACAGGGTTAAAAGTCGTGGTTTCGGCTCCTGCTTTTGTACCAAAATCATTCAATAATCTCGCCCTTTTCGGAAATCAAACAAGTTTCGAAATCCTAAAATAAAAGTGTGCGAAATAGATGGGGATGAAAGGAATATTTTTCTTAGCAGATGCTGTGAGTAACTAGTAGGAATGCCACAGGAATTGATTATCAAATAATGAATACGGAAACAGAGGGAGATTTATGTGCTGCTGCACTAGCATTCAAGGGAAAAGGAAGAGGACAGGAAGTGGGCAAGCAACCTAGGACAAGCCCGTGGAAAGTGCAAACTTCAAAGTGAAGAATAGGGTTCAAATTTCTTGATTAAAATTAGGGTCTGCATATTTTTTCAGAATTAGTGTATCCTCAGAAGTCATAACAAATCCGTATACACCATGTCAGTTATCTTGTTATGTACAATGGGAAAATTTAGTCATATTATTACATATGAACCATACAATCGAAGTTGGCAAGAGTTAAATGCAAGAACAAGAGTTAAAACTGGGGTGCACCCAAAAAACAATAAGATGAAATTACTACACAAAAGAGGACTCTTAAAGCAAGAAACTCGTCTGTCATTCTGAAAATAACTTGTGTAAAAAGGGAGGATATAGATGCTCATGTCGTCTGGCAAACGATGAATGGAATCCAAGATTTCTTATTCTCTATCCTGCAATAAATTGTTGATCATATTTACCAAAGGAAGAGTGCCCTTTGTCATAATCTCAAATCTTGAGGCATTGGAGGCATGGGAGAAAAGAGAAAGCCCAAAAAGAATTAGCTCAGGAAGAAATAGTCGGGATGACAAAAACCCATGCCAATATCGAGGTTCTAAGTCAAAAAAGGCATCAAAAAATCTTCTCGTGGCATGTAAATCAAGCTTCAGCAGAATATCCATCCCAAAACAAAAGAATTCCCTCTGTCGTCTCCTTTCTATTGGCCACAAATCTTTCCAGACTTCTGAAGATAATTCAACACCTAGAGGACTTCTCCCTGAACCGAGGTATTGAACTATGGCATTAGCAACAATAGGAGCTGCTGCTAGAGTCCTTGCAACCATATACCCAGTTGAAGGGTGCACCATACCAGCTGTGCCGCCAATCCCAACAACTCTCTGAGGTATTACTGGAAGAGGTCCCCCCATGGGAATCACACAACGCTCATCCTCTTCAATGCTTTTAACTTTTATGCCCAAATGCCTCAATCGTGCAACCATCCTTTCTTGGATATCCTCCATAGGAACTCCTGGACGAGCTACAAGGGAAGTTTCTTCAAGAAAAATTCTCTCAGATGAAAATGGCATGGCGTAAAGAAAAGTTGGTATCCTTCGATTTCTCTCCTTTAGCACTAAATTGTTATTAAGATGTGAGTCTCGCCAATCCATGAAAACCATCTTGTTTATATCAAAGGGGTGTTCTTCTACTTCAGCCAAAATCCCATATGCTACTTGATATCCTGGATTATATGGTTTATCATACTGAACCAAACATCTAGCAAAGCCGGTTGCATCAAGAACCACAGCAGCTTGAATAGTAACACCATCATTACAAATCAACAAAGACTTAGATTCTTCATGAATAACTTTCACTACTTTTGCTTGGTGAAACTTAACACCATTCAATATGCACTTCTGCATCATTTTTGATTTCAACTGTTTCCTGTTAACCCTCCCATATGGCCTATCAAGATCTTTAGTACTTTTGTCATCGATATACACAACAGCTCCCGACCAGGTTGCATCGAGGCAATCTAACAAATCCATGGCCTCAAATTCATCCACCCAGACACCATAATTATTTGGCCAAATCAATTTGGGGGAAGGATCAACTGAACAAACGGAAAACCCTGCTTCTGAAACTTGCTGAGCAACAGCAAGCCCTGCAGGGCCACCCCCAACAACAGCCAAATCCACCACTAGACCTTTTGAAGGGTCATACATAGGAAGCTCAAAATCAAGATTTTCCTTTTTGGTTTCAGGAACAAATTCCAAGATAGCACTACTACTAGCCTTAATACAACCAAATTTACCACCCCATTTCACATTAGATTTTTTAGAACCAAACTTATTGACCTCCTGGTTCTGAGGTTTCAAAGAGCTCAAGGCACTAACTTTATCAGCAAATCCACATAGAGGAGGCAGAAATCCAATCTTACTTGGAGTTTTCAGCAAAGTGACCATCTTTTTCCAATTGAGTTCACTTTATTTTCAAGAAAATTCAAAAGGGTCTTCACAATTCTTGAAAACACAATCTTGGTTTCAAGAATTTCCCCCAAGTCTTATCTCAGGAAGATTACAATTCCCATATCAGTTTATCACATAAAATCAAGGGCATACAAGTGAAAAGTTCAAATAACAGCAACTACCATACATAACTAAAAGAAATATTAAAGAACTTACAAGGGTTCTCTCAAAAGCTGGAAAAAGAATCACTTATGAACCGAACAAGGAAGAAGAAATTGAACACTTACAGAATTAACAAAGCCAAGTGAGAAGCTTTTGTTTCTTTGGCTTTCTATTAGTGTAATGGGAGGTGTCAGATACGCCTGTGGTCATGTGGGGAGCTTGTGGTGGATGATATCTTGGTATATCCTTAGAGTAAGAAATTGTGTTTCGTTTTACATTTTTTCAGTTTGAAAAAGACTTATTTAGACTCGATTTAACAAGTAGGGTTGTTAAAAAAAAATCGAAAAAATAAAAAATTAAGAAAATTGATTTGCTCCGAATCTAAAAAAGAGGTAATCAAATCGGTTATTGACACTGGGTCAAATAGCGGGTCGGTTCATAAATTAAGCGGGTCGAGTAGCGATTCACATTCTTGTGAACCGGCGGGTACCTGACCCGGTCCATAGTAAGGGATTGTTTTGTCATTTTTGTATGTTGTATTATTTTACTAATTCATTGTTTTAGTTTTTGATTTATTTTATTGTTACTACTAATTTGTGCTTCTATTTCATTCTTGAGTGATGAACATTTGACTATCTATTTTATTATTTGGATGTTCATTTGACTATTTATTAAGTATTTTTTTATTTTTATAGCTAATTGAGATGTGATAATGAAGTTTAAAAAATTAAGTGTCTATATGTTTATTTAGTTTTTTATTTGTTGGTTACCTTAAAAATTACAGTTTTATGATGTAATTTAACATTAAAATCATTGATACTTGTATTACTAGTAATTTAATGATGGTTTACGATTTTTCTCATTTTATTTTTTATTTTAAAAATATTAAAAAATTATGATGGATCGGGTCGGGTAACCGATCTATCCGAACCGATTTTGCAAGTAACCAAAATGTCAGGTACCCGCTATGCGTAGATCGATTCACGGTTTGAAATTTTACCGAACCGACAAGACCGATTCGGTTCAAAATTTTTGTTCATAACACCCCTATTTTTTTGAATTTGCATAACACCCCTATTAACAAGTCAAATTGTACAACATGTAAAAACATATAGCATATTGTCTGAGATACACAGTGATATTGACATAAGGAAAGTGGAGGTTCGGAAGATGGTAACTAACGTAACTATTGAATCCAGTCAGATGGTCCCAAAGTGGGTGAGTAAATCCAATCTACTGGCGTTTGATAACTTAATTAAACACTCAAAATTAATTAATTTAGATCTTAATAATATTAAGACTGTTTGATAATCTAAAATAGAAGTTTTTAAGTATTTAAGTGTCTCTGAAATTTTAAGTAAAATATATTATTAAAATTAAGTGATCTTGTTTGCACTTAACGCTTAATACAGAACACGTTCAGACGTTAATATTTTAAATAATAAATTTATATAACAAAAATAACCTTTTAAAAATACTTTCAGATTCATACTTTCATCTACAATATCGTTTCTCTCTTCACAAAAGATTATGAAAAAAAAAAAAAAAAAAACCCTCCATCTCAATGAACTAGGGGTGTAGAAAAAGATAATCTTGAATCAATTAAACAAAATTAAACATGAAAATAAATGTAGAAAAAGTCAAAGAGAGAGATGGAGAGATGACCTGTGTTTTTATTGTTGAAGAAAAAGAGAGTTTAGGAAGAAAAATTGAGGCATTCGAGAAAGTTATTGTAGTTGCTGAAGATGAAGAAAACAGCTATCAATAATTTGCATATTAGTGTTTGTGGTATTGTAGCAGTTAGCAGAAACCACATTTTTTAATCAGTTTTTGTTTCAGTTGATTGACTTGGCTGACATCGATGACGACTGGCATAATAGGGTAACCATATTTCCTCGCACTTTTGGAGCCAGATTTGGAGCTCCGATCATAAAAGCTCTTTTGATGTCACGCTTTCTTTGGGTTCTGTTTGTATTTAGGCCAGCTAGTCCTAAACATAATCTTAAATATTTTAGTACTCTTATTTGTATATTTTTTTTGGGTAGAAATAATCCTATTTAATTTGAAATTGAAGTAAAAGCACTTCCATTTATTTGTGTGAATTTTTGTTGTTTGACTCAAAGAAAATTATAGTTGACTCGTTTATGCATATAATTTTATTTTTGTTGGCCAAAAAGATATATGAATGTTATTTTTACTTCGAATTAGCAAGTCTGAGAAATTGGCATTCTAAATTCAGCAAGATAAAATTGTAAAATTCATTAAATTCAGCATTTAGTCGCATATTATTATCAAACATACATACTAAATTCAGTATTCATATTCAGATATGAACTTGCAAATTTTTCAATACTTAAAAATTCAGCAACTTAAGTTGTTCAAATTTCAGATTTCAGCATTTAGATTTCAAATTTCATATTTCAGTTTTATCAAACACCCACCACCAAGCCTCTAAACGGTAAGTAGGGTGGGAGGTGTGGATTTGAATCTTGCCTCCCATAAAAAATTTAAATAGGTACATAATGTATCTGTTTGTCCAATAGTGGCTCAATCCCATCGATTCCTCCTGTGCCGAGTTGGGACTCCTGTAGAGTGAGTTAGTAGTAGTATACAAAACTGTTGACGGTTGACACAAAAAAAAAAAAAAAAAAAAACACTACCAAGTATGAACTGGTAACAAGTTCTTTGAATGTAATATAAATTAACACACATTAGGACTCTTTAGGCTTTTCTTAAGGTAATAAATTGGTAAAGTAATGAAAATATTAAGTCATGAAGTATTTAATTAATATTTGAAAAAGCCTAATATGACAATCAGTTTTAAGACTAACATTTGGAAACTTGTAACATTTTACCATTCTAAAATTACTTCACTGCGCTTTCAAGTTTGTTAATTTAATATTATTTTTTTGTTATGACTTTATATGCAAGCTGCACTTTTTATATATATAACGCATGAAAATTTTAATTTAAATCTTATGTCATTAATTGTTAGAGAATCTGAATTAGGGGTATATAAATCATTTTAATTAATTAAAATTAAGAGTAAATTGGCTGAAACTAATTGTGGAATACCAAAATCATTAACCTAACAGTTTAAAATATATGATTATCATCTGATAAAAGGATTCTACCATCATATTACAGTATGGTACCATAGCAAAAAGGTTTTTAGTTGAAAGTATGTTTGTTTCTGCTATTTTTTATTCACTCTAGTGTAATTAGTTAAAATTTTTTTGATGATATCATACCTTACAAGATTATAGAATCTCCAATATAGTATTTAAGAATACTTGTACGATTTAAAAGTAGAACCTCAGAGAGGTCTAATCAATTTCCTTCCTTTCTAAGTTTACCCTTCATCAAGTGACAAATTCCTGGAAAACAGCAATGCTTGATGGATTTGGTGTGTATTTTAATATCGCCGAGGATAAAACTACAAGAAAATTGAGATGTTTATGCAAATGGTAAACTTCAATTCAGTTAAATAAACCTTTTGCAAATGGCTTATATCCTTTCAATCACTGTATTAAATTGTTTTGTACAATCTTAAACAAGTTTGGATTGTGCCTATCCGTCGCTTTCTTTTTTTCTTGATCCCCCAATATAAGTGCAACTCATCAATATTTCCTACTAGACCTTTCCAGTCTAATACTTTATCTAAGAGTTATCAGTAATTATCAAATCTGTTTCGATCTAACGAGATGTTATCCTTAAAAAAAAAAAAAGAATGTTATTAGATCTTGAGAAAAAGATAACTTTTCTCTAATGGAAAGAAAATTGGATTGAAGGAATTTTCAAAAGTATAATTTCAATGAAAGTCAGAGAAGGTCTTTTTTCTTTATCAATAGTTTGATACTCATAATCATACTATTCGAGATTCTTTTACGTATGAAAACCTTAGATTACACACATAGACACACACACACGCACGTGCGCACAAATAGAAAATTCTAATTCAGCAACATTGTAACTAACTCATGATGGTAGTATAAATAGATTAAATTCAAAATACTTGAATGCAAGGCCTCTATTTCTTAGGATCCCAATCTTAATTATTTTACCACCAAACAAGTGCTTCGTTGGAATGTGCATATAATACACATGAAATTTATTGTAGATTATTCCATTCCCTATTTTGAAATTAAAGTAGTGAGATTTTTTCTTTTTTTTTTTCTCTATCCTTTTGTCCTCTTTTGAGATGGGGAAACCCTATTGCATCTCACCGATTCGCTTTACGGAGACTTCTTCACTAAATCTGCATCTTCTTCTTCTTCTTCTTCTTCTTCTACTCCTTTTATTTCTTTCTACTCCTCTCTGCTTCTATTATAGGAAAAGTTCAATGTATATATTTTTTTTTTGCCAAGAAAAAAGCTCTAATTTTGGTTTAATCCTTCCAAAAAAAATCCATTGAAAAAGGTAATTTTGCACTTTTTACTTGTAATTTTATATAGATTTCACCATCTAGTGAGGAAATGTCTTTTTTTTTTTTTTGATATTTCTGTCTAATAGTATTTCATCTAATCAGGATTACTTTTTCATTTGTAGCGGAGAGAAGACGCGGCAGACAGTGAGAATATATTGCTATATTGTTTTGGTGACTAAAAGTTTGGTAAGATCCTTATTTTTATAATGTTGTTTGCTGGTATTATTTATTTGCTTTGAATTTTTAGATTATATTTAGTTGAAGAATCGAGAACTTTGTTTCCCTGTAATATTTTTTTTTTTAATGTTTAATTGTCATGCTTCAAAAGTTTTGAGTTAGTATCTGTTGTGCGTGTTTTTTCCCTTTTATTAATCGTTTCCTTTTGTGCTTATATCATTATTTATTTATTTTTTGGGTCTTATTAATGGATTACCAGTAATAAGTGAATGCTAGAAATAATTAAACGTGAGGGTTTACGCAAAGAAGTTGAGAGCATAAGTGTTCTTACTTGGTTTTACTTCGTACTTCTTACTTGGCTTAGCTACTGTATATTAAATTTGAGATTCTTTTTTTGCTATGTAACAATTACAAACAGATATTTACTGACTGCTATTGAGCTCAAAAGGCTCAAGAAAAAACAGGTAAGATAAAATTTGCATCTTAAACAACAAATCGTGAATGCCTTTTTCGTTTTTGTGTTGAGCTGTTAATATTATCCAAATAAGCTGTCTTCTTTGCGTTATGCTCTCATTCATGTCTTATGAATTGATTTTAGTTTTAAGCCATGAATCATTTAGATGAAATTGATCTCGTTCATGTTCAATTGGATTTTCATTTCCATGTTAATGACGTTCATGTGTTTTTTTGAGTAACTGATAACATTCAACCCCTGGTTCGTGACATCTCAATCAAGGGCTAATAATCTTTCTCACATATATATAACTAAAAGAAGAAAATTTTGTCCCACTTTTAACCTTCTTTCACTTTTCTAATTACCATCATACCAGTCTGCTTCCTATTTTATGTTGCTGACCATCTTCAATGCTGATTCTTAGTTTTTAGTATTTGACATTTGGAGAAACTTCAATTGCTATTTGGTTTTGGTCATGATTTTTCATCTTGCATGTTTTCAAGTTTTTTTTTTTTTTTTTGGGTCATAGAAAAAATTTAATAAATAGTTCTTAAATTCTGATATACACTATTGAATTTGAAATGTGGAAGGCAAACAAGGTGAAAGTGCCACAAGCTGCCTGTAAACTGATTCTCATGAACAACTCACCCTTCTGAATTCCTAGCAAAATCAAGCCTATCAAAGAAAAGTTGAGGCAAGCACAAGTTGAGCTGATGTCCTAAGAATTAGTATGGTGATTGTGAAGTTGAACACGTTAAATTGTTGGTGATTGTGAAGTTGAACATGTTAAATTGTTTTAAATCCCTTTCATAATCTCTTACAGTTTAATATGTTATGTAAACAAATCAAAGAGAAACTTGGGATCTGGCTGATAACGGGTCTTATTTTATTAGTATTTAGATATCAGATAAAGGATTATTAGTTAAATTTGTCGTAAGTTGATATAATACTAATAGACTCATTTGAAGATGATTGAGGATAACTGAGTGTATATGATGCCGCTTTTAACAAATTATTTTTCATATAATAATTCATTGGCTTCCCCTGATGTATGTTAGACTACTACGCTTCAATGAATGAAGTAGTACTATATCACTAATTGATTGGTTTTGTACTGTCATAAGGAGAATTGTTGTGTATAATATAGTGGTTTGTAGCAGATTGATTGACATTTTAGAACCAACCTTAGCTTGAATAATAAGGTGTGGAGTGGTTGGACAGTGTGAATTAGTTTTTACAGCTACAACTCTTAAAGAATCGCTGTAGTGGTTGATTCTATAGACAATTGCTCTGATATTATTGTCTTTTGTCAATTTATTGTCAAATGTGTGTTGTATGATTTTTTGCATGGATAATAGCTGACTGATAATGATGTGTAACATTACATTATGTTTGAAAATTAATACGAAATTTTTACCTGCAGGTCTTATAGACATGTTGTTATCATATTTCTTGTCAACTGTGCATGTTGTTGTTTTTTGCTTAATTTTGGCAATTTGAGCCGATGAACAGTGTAATTGGATGGTAGTTAGACAATTATAAGTTCTCACTTCTTCAAGAACTAAGTTGAGTTGTTAATAAACATTATATTGAGCTAATTGTTCTTCGACTTTAGATTATTATCATTTACTAATGGTTACATTTTCTTGTGAACTTAGTCTAATTATATCTCTGGTGGGCCAAGGCTGTGCCTTGCACAGCCAGGCACCTCTAGTATATTCCTAGCAAGAATAGTATAATCAACGCATAGAAACAAATAAAGCCCTAACTTTTCATTCAGTTCTCTAACTACATTGAAACATCGTCGTAAGTGACAACTTCCGATTTGCCCTAGGTCATCAACATCGGCTGCTGCTTCCTCCTCGATGGCGTCGTCTCAATTCACATACTCCACCGGCACCTACTTTCCCACTCCATTTCACCTACAGCAACCGCAGACCTATGTCGCCGCCACTCCAATTCTGGCGGTGCAGGTTCCTGCCGCTCCGGCCGTAGTTCCCCATGTTTACCCCCCTCCTGCCAGGATTCCTACCGTCTATTCCCTCCCTCAGTTTCAACAGGTATAACATTTTCATTTTCTATTTTTTTGGACAATTTTTTGTTTCGTAAGTTTGATTATGTGCAATAGAATATTTTTCTGGGAAAAAATAGATAATTGTTTGGGCATAATAGGTCTAAACATTGGAGAACTCCAATTTGTGTGTGGGTGGATGTCTGTTTTCCTGTTTTCTTTTTTTAATTATTTTATGTGTATTAAAAAGTTCGAACAGATTGGGGGATAGGCATAATAATTTGAACTCCTCTTTTGCTGTGTTGAATTTTCTTTCTACTGCTATAAGGAGAAAATTTTAATTTATTCATGTTCAAAATAAGGATAGGGAAATGTGTTTTTACTTTGCTTTTAGATATCAATATGTTTGAGGACAGGATGATTGCATCCGTGCTTAATTTTGAGTGTGAACAAATATAACAGATGTGATGTGATGTGTGTAAGGGCTAGAGATTTGTTATGTTGAATCTCAGACATAATTAGAGTATTAATTGAGTCTGTTGTTGACATTTTGAGTTCTGGTTGACAGGCGCAGCAATTGTTTCAAAGGGATGCACAGACAATAACACCAGAAGCACTAGAGAGTGTGAAAGCTGCACTTGCAAGCAGTGAGATTGAACACAAGGCTGAGGCCAAAAAGAAAGCAGTACCTCGAAAGGCTGCAGGGCAGGCCTGGGAGGATCCTACTCTTGCAGATTGGCCAGAGAGTGAGTTTCATTCACTTCACCCTTTATCTCTTTTCATTGTTCTTCATGCACTTTGGAATTTTGCTACTGTTGTTGGGCACTAGTTTCAATTGAGTTTTGGCATTTTAACACCATAGTGGATCTGCTGTCTTCTCTCCGGATTATATGTCTTATGATGGCATTAGGTGCCTCACATTTTGGATAGCAATTTGCATGGATTTTCTATCTGTCTTATGCACCGGATTACATATCCTGTCATCCCATGCTAGTTTTTGCTGCATCTTGGATTTGTACTCTTATGTGTCACATCTCAAGATTATATGTCCTCTGATTTAACTGATTTCGACACATTTTTTTGTAGCAATCTTCTTGGGAATATGCTTTCTTGCCACCAGATTTCGTGTCTTTTATGATAAAAATTTTACTACAATATGTGTCTGTTTTCCTATATATCTCAAACTTTTATCTGTTTCCAGTGAAGGTGTTCTGTTAAGTAGTCTTTTATTTCAGTATTGTCCTGTTGATTAGGCAAGGTGTTACAGAATGATGCCATGCTGTAAATAATATTAAGTATTTTTAGGAAATATTTATCTTTAGCATTAATTTATGAATCAGGGAGGATCTGGTAAGAGGCTGGTTAAAAATAAAATTCTGTAGTTTTCTTTAACATCATTTAATACCTTTAATTGCTTCTACTGTGTTACTTAGATTTTTTTATTATTCCTGGTCTTGCTTTTAGCAAGTCTTTATTTTTATTATTATTTTTTTTTTGGTGATATTGTTGGTTTACAGATGATTATCGTTTGTTCTGTGGCGATCTTGGTAATGAGGTGAATGATGATGTTTTATCAAAAGCATTTGCAAGATTTCCATCCTTTAACATGGCCAGGGTGAGTTTACCGAAAGATTCTTTTCCTCTCTTAATGTCTATTTGGCTTTGTTGAATGATGTACATGAGCATTTGCATGTCCTCTTCAGATACTGTTTTGAAGTTCATGGAGCCCTCAGATGTCTCCTGTTCATTAAGGTAGAATTCTCTTTGGTCTATGTTGCCGATGGCATTTCGTGCTGTTAATAGTTTTCAGGATTAAGAGCAGGTGAACCTTGAGTCCTTTTATAAACTATAAAGTCTATAGACTTTTATGCCAAGGGTCTTCTTGTCTCAGTCGGTATGCGAAATGTGGATAGTGGCAATATTATTGGTAGTGCTGGTTTCTGTTAGTTTTCTTTTTCAAAGACAGAAACTTATTTTAATGTCTAATTAAGCAAAAAGATATTTGGGTTAGATGTGGATTACAGAGTATATGCTAATTTTGTTCCAGTCCAAACTTTGGAATCATCATTATTTATGTGCAGTTGTATGGAGTTAGATATTAGTTAATTTGGTCATTCTAGTGGTTTTGCAACCTCATCGGAAGCCTCATGCATGCATGATTGTGCTTAAGTTATCATGTCTAATCATCTACTGTAACTTGATTTGCTGCTATGCCCTCAAAACTTATTTATGAATTTCATGCATGCAGGTTGTACGAGATAAGTGGACTGGCAAAACGAAATGAATTTGTAAGATTTGCAAACCCTTCAGATCTTGCTGCTGCGCTCAAAGAAATGAATGGTAAGTATTGGTTTCTTGTCAAAGATGCTTTTGTGGTTGTCTGTTTATTTCCTCGTATGTACTTCAGTCTGTATTTTACATTGTGTAGCTGGAAGGGGTGGGGCTTTTCATAGTTATGTGGTCATTTCTCACCTTCTACGTGTCAAGGGAAAGAAACGGTAAGAATAGTTTTGTTTTGGATGGGTATTTATCATCGTTAAACTACGCCATTGTAATCCGTTGTATAAACAGGTGATTTCGTGCCTCTGCCTTGCCTCGCTGCCAATTTGTAACCCATGCCCCTTGAAATAAAAATCCACACACAGAGACAGTAGGGATAACAAATCACAAAAACATAAACCTGCAGAAAGGTGGAGGAAGTATAGATCTCTATTGTAGGAATGGCTTTTGTTTGTCTCTAATTGGAGTCTGTTGTTTGTTGGGATGTGGAACCTTTGAATTGGTAAAGAAATATCTTTAATTGCAATTTGAACCTTTTTGAGGATACTTATAAGAATCGGCATTTATCTGCATTCAGGTAAGTATGTTGGAAATCGGCCAATCAAACTGCGTAAGAGCAACTGGAAGGAGAGAACAGACTATGAAGCTTTAGGAAAACAGAAGGTAATCCTTTTATTAATGCATTATTTAGTTGGTAGTGTTTTGATCACCAACGTTAACTGTGTTGTATTTACTCTCTTGGTAGAGCCATGCTCAAAAGAAACCAAAGTTGGCAAAGAAGAGCGGGTTTCATAAGTGAGCACCAGGTGGTGATAATGCCTTAGTTGACTGTAACAAAGGAAATGCTGTTAGCTGTTTTGTGTGCTGTTATAAGGCTTCGGTTGTGATTGCGTACTTTCAGGGGGAAGCAGCTGGATCTTTTGTTTAGTGTCTTTTCTATGCGTTGTCTCAGTTGTATCCATTACTATTTATAAATGACTGTCACTTTGGTAATTGTGCTTTTATTTGTCTCCTGAATGATATTTCATCCTTGGTTTTTATGGTTGGAGATTTGTTACCTCCTCCTATGCAAGAATTTGTTACCTCTTTTTTATTTGCAACAGGCAGAGAAATGTATTTTCGATCATTATGATGAGTATACATCATCGTTTAAAGATTATACTGGGAAAAAAAAATAATATCGAGAAGTCTTGAGGTTAATATTGGTTGAGATGAGGTCACTGATTAATCAAGTATGCCTGGAAGGTGGTCATTGACTCAGTTGCAGTTGAGGTTTTGTGATTGAGAGTCTCTTTGGCTCTATTTGTAACTTTCATTAAAAGATTGGCTATCTAGTTAAATTTGAGACCGAGTGCACCGCTTTTGTGCAGGATATCATTGATGCCAAGTGAGCCCTGCAACAGCTTTCTCGCTTCCTAAAGATCACGTCAGTATAGTATATTAAGGGCAAGATCTTTTTTTTTTTTTTTTTTTTAGAGAAATAAAAGGATTTCATTAGCTTAGATCAAGTAGTACAGCTTCCAGTACAGATTGAGGAAAGTCCATAAACCAAACTTGCATACTGCGCGAACTAAGAGCTAATTTCGCAGCCACATGTGCTGGTTTGTTACATGACCTATGGACATAGGAGATTTTGACAAAAGGAAAACCATCTTTTAGAAGACGTATCCCATCAATAAGATGACCAGTTGTAGAAAGGTCCTAGTGATTGAGGTTGATCTTGTTTATGACACAGAGAGCATCTCCTTCAAGTTCAAAGTGGGAAATGTCGAAATCGTTTGCAAACTGTAGTGCTCTCATGAAGCCTAATGTCTCTGCATGTTGAGCATCAGAGCAATTCGGAAAGTGATCTATCAAAACTGCTTGGACTTCACCTTTACTATCTCTAACAATTACTCCAATTCCAGCTCTGTGATCTTTAAAGGCTGCATCCACGTTGAGTTTTAGGAGACTTTCTTGAGGAGGCTTCCACTTTCTATCAAAGCATGGTTGGGTTTGATAGCCAACAGAAGCCTTCTTTAAAGTTTGAGCAGCTTGATATTCTTGAAGAAACAGGCTGCTATAATGGTGTATGAGTTCTGTTCCTCTTCCTTTTCCTTCAAAGAGCTCTTCGTTTCTTGACTTCCACAATAACCACAGCAATACTGCTTTGTGCTCCGTCTCCCGCTGATTTTCCTTTGCCATCAACAAATCAAACCATTCCTTAAAATTCTTGCATTCGTTTCCATTGAGGGATGGGATGTCCCTTGTTTCTTGCCATACCTTCCTAGCTTCATGACATTCAAAAAGAACGTGTTTGTCAGTTTCCTCTGTCCAACCACATCTCCTACAATCTGGGTAACTTTTTCCAATTCTTCGATGTATATTGTGAGCAGTTGGAAGAATTCCTCGACAGGCTTTCCAGAGAAACAGTTTTATCCTCGGGGGAAGATTTAGTTTCCATAGTTGGTGCCAGAATGCTGTCTCTCTACTTGCTGAGGAGGATGTTCCAATATCCTTTGACATTTTGTTCAACTCAACTGCCAGATGATAAGCTGATTTTACTGTGAAAGCTCCGTCCTTTGTGTAATGCCAGACCTGTTCATCCAAAGGCCACATAGGGGAGAGAGGGTTTTTTTTATCATCTCAACTTCATGCACTAGAAACAGTTGATTGAGCAGTTGTTCCTTCCATTTTCCAGTTTGGTAGTCTATCAGATCACTCACCATTGCATTAGGATAAGCAGCCTTATTGTGCGGGGAGACTTTGAAGGAATAGGGGAATGGAAGCCACTTATCATTCCAAACACTGACTGATCGACCATCTCCTATTCTCCATCTGGTTCCACTAGCTAAAAGCTTCCTTGACTCCATTAAACTTCTCCACAAAAAGTATAGATTTGATCCTACTTTAGCCTCCCAGAAAGTTTTGTGAGGAAAGTACTTAGCCTGCAAACATCTTGAAGCTAATGATGTCGGGTTCTTGATAGTCCTCCATCCTTGCTTTGCTAACAAGGCCATGTTAAAAGCTTCTATGTCTCGAAATCCCATGCCTCCTTATTTTTTCTTTCTGCAAAGGCTATCCCAGCTTAACCAATAAATCTTTTTCTCCTCCTTTTTTTGGCCCCACCAAAAGTTCCTTATAGAAGCATTTATCTCTTGACACAGCTTCTTTGGCAATCTGAAACATGACATTATGTATGTTGGGATCGATTGAGCCACTGCTTTGATAAGGGTTTCTTTCCCTACTTGAGATAAGGCTATCTCCTTCTAGCCTTTGATCTTGCTGTTTATTCTATCTTTTACATAAGACAGGATTTATGTCTTTGATCTTCCAATCATGTGTGGTAGCCCCAGATACAGTCCCCTTCCTTCATCTACTTGGACTCCTAGACTTTCTGCCAACTGCTCCTTCTCCTGGTCTGAGACGTTTTGACTGCAGAAGACCTTGGATTTCAACAGGTTAACCTTCTGTACCGAAGCCTTTTCGTAGTCTCCAAGTAGAGCTAGTATTTGCCTCACATTCTTTTCGTTCAGCTTTGCGAATAATAGGCAATCATCAACAAAAAGCAGATGAGAAATCATTGGACCTCCAGATCCCAGTTCTTACTCCATTCCATAATCCCTGACTTTCAGATCTTCTGATCAGGGAGGATAGTGCTTCTGCACAAAGAATGAAGAGGTATGGGGATAAGGGGTCTCCTTGCCTGATTCCCCGTGTAGGTTTGAAAGGAGTGATTGGCAAGCCATTAACTATAATCGAGAAGGAAATTGACTGAACACAAGCCATGATCTTGTTGCAAAATTGACGTGGGAAGCCAATGTTAAGAAGAATGTGGTTCAAGAAGTTCCATTCCTAATCTATCAAAGGCCTTGTTCATGTCCAATTTTAGACCAAAATATTTATCATGAACATCTCGTCTGGCTCTCAACCTAGTGAAAAGCTTCAAACACAACAATGACATTGTCCGTTATTAGTCTATTCCTCACAAATGCACTTTGAACTTCATCTATTATCTCAGGTAAGATTTTCTGCATTCTAGAAGCCAAAGCTTTTGCTATGATTTTATAACTTACATTACAAAGACTTATCGGACGAAATTCATTGATCTTTGTTGGCTTTTTTCACTTTCGGAATGAGAACTATATTTGTTTGATTTATTGCCTCTACCGAACAGTTACCATTCAAAAAGGACAAGGCCATTTTGGTTACCTCTCCGCCTATCAGACTCCAATATTCCTGGAAAAAACCTGCATGCAGACCATCTGGGCCCGGGGCTTTCCACGGATGCATTTGTTTCAGAGCTTCTTTGATTTCCTTTTCTGTAAAAGCCTTCTCCAAGTCGTGTTTGAGTTCTTCTGGTATTCTATTATTCACCACATCGCTGAGGATTTCTTCCTCCATACCATTTGTGGTATATAGCTCCTTATAGAAGGTTTCTATATGTTTCACAATGCAGTCTTCCTGTTCTATCTATGCCCCATTGTGATCCTGCAGTCTTTGAATTATATTCCTTTGCTTCCTCTGGCTTGCCTTTCTGTGGATGTATTTTGTATTCCTATCACCATTCTTGAGCCAGTTGACTTTAGCTCTTTGTTTCCAGTGGATTTCCTCTATTTCCAGCAATGAGTCTAGCTCTCTCCTGAGTTCTGCTTCAATTTTTGGGATTCTTGAGTTATATGTTTAATTTTACTATATATATATATATATATATATATATATATATATATATATATATATATATATCTAACTTTGATTTGGGATATTCTAAATTTTAAAAATGAGACACGTAGTCTTTTAAAGTCAATCAACTTTCTTACTTGAGTCAGTTATTGTCTTTTTATTTTTTTGATTAATTTTTTTTTTAGTTAAAAGTGATATCTTAGATTTTACTCGTTCGTTCTTTTTAAGTTGTTATACACTATGCACCTACTCAAAAAAAAAAAAAAAAAAAAAGGCCACTGGACTAACAGGCCTAGTGGCTAAGGAAGGCTCTTAAGGTTTTCTATGGTTGCATGTACCTTAGGATCTGCAGTAGTTAGGGGTTTTAAAAGAAGTGGAATTTAGATAAATTTTAGAGAATCATACTCCCTAAATTGTATGTGGCAAACAGTTAAGAATTTTCACTTAGTACACCATTGGAATTTTCACTCTACTTGTGTGAGTCAACAAACTTGTAATACAACAATGATTGATAAAAAAAAAAAAAAAACTTGAAATACAATGATTGATCAAAAAATAAAAAAAACTAAAAAGGGGTCAGGTTAGTTGGGCCCACATCTTTCCGGCTTCGATTTGCTTTTTATCCTTGGACTTGAAGAAAAGTCAATTAGGTTACAAAATCTGTACCTAACAGTAAGAAGGGTCACGCCCTTCTTTCTCTATGACTTAATTATTAGGACGTTGGAATCGCTACCAAAATAACTTCGCTCACGTAACTCATCCAATCCGAGAAAGCTAGAGACCCATTCCTATCAAACATCTGGTAAGTACTAATAATTCGAAGTCTATATAATTTATTAAATTCAATAAAGTATATTATTAATTTATATACCCTCAATGCACCTATAAATTAATAACTTCTCATAGGTCTCTTCTTTGTTTACTGGACCTCCTCATAATCCTCAAAAACAAAAAAAAAATTAAATAAATAGTTCCTTAATGACTTTCAATTAATATAGAAAACAACAAGATTATTACAAAAAAAAAAAAAAGGTTTTTATCGTGGCAAAATTCGTCACGCCGTGCTTAACAAAAAAAAGTTCTAGGCGAAACTGATGGGTGCCCATGGTTTCTTTGTCGCTTGTTTTCTAGAAGCAGGGTTTGTTTTTCTAATTCAATTCTTCTAATTTTACAATTGACAATTCGGGATTTCAAAAAGATTTTTCAAATCTCGTTAGGAAGAAATCCCAATTAGTAGTATATATATATTTTTAAAGATTCGACTCAAGAACCTAGCTAAACTTGATATAAATTAACGCTACTTAGCCAATTTTAAAAAAATATGGGCTCTTTAATTTGCATCATAGGACATAATTTTTTCCTGGTTTTTCGGATTCCTAATTAGTACTACGGGATTAATCCTAAGTGGAAGATTGTCGTTTGGTCAAAGAACTAGTGTGTGTGTGTGTGTGTGTGTGTCTATATATATATATATATATATATATATATATATAGACACAAACACATACTCTCCAAATCAAGGGCTGTTCTTTAATTTTCTTTTCTTGGTCTTTTCATCGTTTTGAATGCGTTGAATGGAGCTAACAATTCCAGAGCCCACAGAACCAATTCAAGCGGTCCAATAATATTGTGGTTTGAATGGTTATCTTGGTATTTCCTGAAGAATATAAACGTAAACGGCCTTCATATCTTCATGCAGGTAGTGCAACTTGCTAATCACAATTAATAAACTCTCTCTCTCTCTCTCTCTCTGCCATCTCTCTCAATCACCTTTCACAAACTGGATGGTGATTAGCAAATGCCATCAAGGCTCAAAGTGCTTTTATTGTTGATAAAAGACTTCACAGCCTTAACAATAATTGTATGGCCATTCAGTTTGGTTTTATGGAGAGGTGTACATTTATATATATTTACAGTCATTATGAAAATAAATTCAACAATTGTTAACAATGAATATTCTGAGAATATTGAGAGTGAGAACTGTGTGTATGTGTGATATTTTTTAGGATATACAGATGCCAGAAATTTGTCCGTAAACATATAGTGCGAGTGTGTGTTTGTGTGCGTGCCTCTGCATCGGATGGATCATTTCATTTTGTAGACTTGACAAAACCGAATTATGGTGCCCCAAATATAACCAGCAAACTAGTTGGGAGGATTGCATCACGATCGTAATATTCAAAAGCCTCAACTAAATCCTGGAATTGAAACACAAAATTCTGCACTCAAATGCAATTGTTTTCTGTTGGTGATAATTATTTCTGGCTAATGTCAATTATGTGGATGGTAAATTGCATACATATTAACATGGCCTAAGGAAGGAAAATGGGAGATATTAATAGTGACTCCAGATACACCATTACCAACATAGGCATCTTAATGTAAACGAAAGACTTTAATCACGTTCAAAATATAACCAAGAATAATATGAGAGACAGTTATGAGGGACTAAAAATGCACCATTAGCACAATAGACAGTAATAATGACTACAAACACACTATTAGCAACATAACCATTTTATGTTAAATGAAAGACCTTAAAATCATATTCATTTTCTTCTGCGGAATTAACGACTCTGTTGGAAAGTATACAATTTTTACATGAACCTCCTAGTGGATGAAATCAGAGACTAAGAATAATATGGGAGACACTAATAATTACTAAAAGTACAGCATTAGTAGCATAACCATCTTATGGTGAACAAAAGACCTTAAATCATAGTCAAAATACTAAATCCAGTGGATATATTTATTATCACAACTTATTTCACGAGCACCGTTAGATGATGATCGAATGCTACAATTCTTGACAAATAAACAAATATATGCTGCATGAGTGCTAGGTCTGATTCAACAAACCGATACATAAATTGCTATCCATCCATGCTTTCAAAGGTAATAATGCTCTACACACTTGGAACAGCTTTCAATATCTTCAAACTGATCACATATGAAACCCTCATGCTTACATAGTTTTCCTATAAAAATATTCCACCTTTATATAGAAAAGAAACCTTAGTTTCTTTCATCAGCCAAACACCACAAATCGAAAAAAGAAAAATAATAAAAAAAAACTTAAAATACATAGTATGGTAGTTCTGATACTTCTCATTTGTTTGATCAAGAATCATAATAGGTGTCAACAAATTTGCTCTTAATCCACTTGAAGCTGTTCCTCAAAGATGACTTGAGCTTACCTTCCATAGTATACATATTATATGCTGCAACTCTTTTCCTCCTCTTGACCTCAGGGTTGTCCCCCGGGCCATTGAAGCTATATGATTTGCTTCGATCTTCAAAATCAAATCTTGCTTCTGCATATGATGCTGAATAATAGGGAAATGATTTACTTTTCTCCATGGTCATAGCATAGATGATAAAAGTAAAAGTAAAAGCTGACTTAATGAGATGAGGAGAAACATCTATCTATGAAATATATGGAAGGGGAGGAAACATCCATGGACCCCATGCAAAAACTTTGTGTGTATAGTGCGGTCTGCATGGGGCATGATTGTGACTTTGATTTGAAAATTAGAAGATTTGGATCAAGATTCGTGTATAGCAGCAAGCAACATAGGATCAACACATATAGTGGCCGAATTAAATGAATGCGGGGGGTACCTTTGTGCATGTTGCATATAAAGAAAGATATCTACTAGTAATACTGTTGTGAGGCGTCATGCTTATTGGTGCTTATCGCCTCAAGATGGAGTCACATTAGGCATACCAATAAAACATGTTAAGACATTTGTACCATGAATTCTATGGAAATAACATATAGATTGGTCATGAGTAATAGTATAAAACTACTTTTAATTTTTATGGACATTAGAGCTCTCATGTCACGCTTGGTTTGTGAGATTGATGAAGACGGAAGATGGATATAGTCATGTAGGGCTATTATTTTTGGCTTGGATGATCTATTTGGTTGACTTTTAGATATGGAATTAAAATTCCACTTAAATGTCTTTATTCTTTTGGTGAATCCATTTGCATGTCTTTCCTTCTGCATAGGAGAGAATAATTCTGCAAAAACATGAAAATTTTAATCTAGGATAGCAAATGAGAAAATCTATTACAACTATGGGAGGACCCAAAATATATAACTCCAGTTTAAGGATATTCTTGAGCTATCCAATGTAAAATAAACGCACAGGTAATGACTAATATAAATTAATCAGACTATCCGCCCAAAGCGTAATTAATTCCACCTTCGGTAAAACAAACATGCTCTTATAAATACGCTGCCTTTTGGAGCTGCAGTGTCATTTGTTTTGAAAAAAATAAAATAAAGAAAGAGCCCACGAATGGAAAAGGCATATGAAATTATTGCACTTTTTTTTTTTTATCATGACGTTTTGTTCAGTGAAATCTTTCATGTACTAATTTTAACTAACTGCTTAACAGAATTGATCTAGGAGCTCAAGTAAAATAGGACTTCAACACACATTTTATTTATTTTATTTCAAATCAATCATATGAATATTAAGCAGCATACATTTTATTTCTAAGTGCGCTTACTAGGAACTACTCAATGATGGAACTCCGTAATAATGTAATAAATAACAAGTAGAAGATAAGTTCTGTAGGCCGAGTTAACTTTGAGTAATCTTGCTCCATTTCTCAACTCTGTAACTAAAAATCCGAAAACAAGTTATTCTTCTATGAGAATTAGATCGAATAATGGAGAGCCATATAATATTCGAATTTGTGAAAGTTTATCGATTAATTTCTAGTGAAGTGTAAGATATTTCATTAACATAGAAAAGATAAGAGTATCACAGCCGGTGTTGAGTATATTGTAGGTAATTTGTGATAAAGCAAAGAACCGAATAAATTATGAAAGGAAATTGAAGTGACCAAAAAGACGTGGAATGAAATTCATATCTCAATGAAAAGCACTCTATTCCCATTTCAACAAGGAAAAAACTAGAAGATGGTGGTAGAGTCTTTTTTTTACTCATTTATTTTAGGGGTCTAGGTAGTTGAGTCATTTTATCAAGCATTTGTATCACAAAACAAATAGGATGCATAAAATAATCACAAAGGACGCAAAAGACAATGGGGAAAGTCCACTGATGTTAGGTTGTGGACTGTGGGGGCCAGCAAAGTTAGGCTAAAGTGTGGCTGGCTCCACCAGCCACCACCACCAGCAGCACCAAGATTGAGTTGAACTAGAGACTGAGACAACAAAATGGGGAGTGCTTGGTAGCTGCACTTGACTTTAAATAAAAGCTCGTGCGGCTGCTACAATTTGTATTGGCTTAAATTTGTGGGCCTTTTTTTGTCTATCTTGCTTGCCATTTCTTGCTGAAAATGGATGCTTATCAACTCGTGATACATCGATGAGTTTCACCGGTATAGGTAGTGATCAGACACAAACACAGTGACAGAACTAATGATCAACCGGGCACATTTTTGTTCAAACAGGTTCTCGAAAATCAGCCGGTGTTTCAAATATTTAGCAGAAAGCCAATGCTCAAATCATAGTTCAAACCAGATTTTTGAGAATTAATCTTTTTGACAAAAGCTGAGAGTGTAACATTTGCTTAAATGAGGATTTTAGTTAAGTTTTTGAGTATCAGAAAAGTCATTTCCTAATGAGTAGCCAAACGAATTAAAAAGATACGGCATTTAGATTCCATCCCCTCTCCTGCAAAACAGAAATTACTTTCTGGTACTACTCTTAAATATTGAGGAAATTCACAAATTATATAAACTATCATATACTCCGTTAGACTATGAACCAATACCAACCAAAAGATCTGCAGATTGGTGAAACTTAAAACAAACCCATAAGATAAAACTGGTAAATTCTAAAGAAGAGAAATTTTCGGGAATTAATTGTATTTAGTTTGTTCTCTCCTTGCTTTCCATGAGGATACAATGGCGCAGAGATCGGAGCATTTATCTACGAACTTGTAAATGCAAAAAATTTCTTTTAAAGCTAATACAGTAGGCTAGCAACGAGAGAGAGAGAGAGAGAGAGAGAGAGAGAGAGAGAGAGAGACCCCCTGCCGGGGGATAGGGGCGATGAGACTCTACATCTGGGTGAAAATTATTGTGATAAATCCAGCTTTTTTCCTTTCTCAGTTTCATAGAATTGAATCTTGTATATTATTGCTAAATTTCCTCTTTAGAAAGCAATATTACTGGACAAATGGACAAGGTTTTGCAACATTCGTTTCTCAAAGGCATATATACCTAGGCATCTATAGAAATCCTAGCTGAAGCTCCGTGCTAAAATTTTATTCTTTACTGTTCTCACATCACTGCCACAAAAGCTTCCAAAAAGATGTTGATGCCGAATTGTATGCAATGCACAACTAATGAGGCCGTAATTTGTTTTCCTAACATTTATCAAATGTCTTGAGCTCCGCCATATAAACCCCACCCAAAAAGAAACCAGCCTGCAAGGATCAGTTTTCTAAATAACTAGTATTCCAAATTCCAAAAGAAAAAAAAAAGGCAGAAGAGTTGCGATACATCACGAAGTTTTAATGAGTGTGTCCTTGTAAAAAATCATTGCAGCAGGCTAGGCTTTTCTGATACCTGATTGTTTTTAATCATACTAATCTATACTTTTGGATTGTTAGGATTGCAGGTATAGTATATCCAGGCAACAAATGCGCAAACACACCAATTACAAAAATCATTTGCTACACCAAGGTTATACACAAACAGCCTAGGGATCCTGTTAAACATCATGGTAATTGGCTATATTTTTCAGATACCTAATTGTTCTCAATCATAGTGATCTATACTTTTGGATTGTTAGAATTGAAAGCACAGAGTATATGCAGGTAACAGATGTGTGAACACACTAGTTACAGAAAACGCTACACCAAGGATATTAACCAAACAGCCAAGGGGGCCCTAGTATATATGCTCCATCCTCCCAAGTAACCAGCAAAAGATGTGGATGAGAAGAAGGATCAAATTCATTTCAGTGGAGCAATTCAAGCAATTCCCCATTTTTTACAAGACATCAGAACATGCTAATAATCTTGTGTTGAGACCCAGCAATTTCCAAGTACAGATTGGACTACAACCATGATCAAGCACAGCCAATAGACTCATAAGTTAATTCAATGCTCTCATCCCTTCATTAATGAGTGGCTAATTGCAGAAAGATGCCATTAACCCTTTTTCTTATTCATAAACATAATTTTAAAAAAATGAAGCTAGTAAAATAAACAAAAGCAATATCTACAGCATTTACAAACCTAGTAATTTTCCCATGACCAGGATCAACAGCAGCAGAGTAGATTATTCAAAAAGTTTGATGATGAAAGAAATCAGCTCCATGCTCAACATCATCAGTAATGATGTTCCCTGCATTGAGCCATCAGTATCCTATAAACTCTCTTAGAACAAATCTCGCCTAATCTTCTGTCATCACCAATTAAACCTTCTGTAGTCAAATTCTCGAGCAAAAATTCTTTCTCATGCACCTAACAATACATATATAAAATTGATGTCAAATTAGAACCACCACCAATCAGAGGGAAAACTAGTAAAAGAAAAAGATGTAGATTATATTGGATGTAGAGCTACAAAGTTTTTCAAATCTTGCAGTGTAAGAACGAGAAAATGAACATCAAACATTCATTATCCCAGCACTGACAACCAGTTAAAACAATTAGCTGACACAAAGTTCTTGCCTGCAAAACGCTTTAGGCCAAAATGTGTGTAGATTCTTACAAAAGACAAACTATCAAGCACTTTTAAATTAGTTTATTCTCTGGCAGCAAATGCTACAATATATTTTACAATGAAGCCAGTTTACAAATCAATAAAGCCAAAGTCCACCTGGGGCATCCCAGAAGAGCAGAGGATTTCATGACATTTCTGATTGGTTGTCATGTAAAATAGGGAGTAGACTTGAGAGGAGTAGAGAGTTAAGGTTGGACAACTGGAATGTGATGCAGTCCAAGTGGTAACAGATAAAGAGGGACATGCATGATGTAATTTTGGAGCAAGATCAACTTTGCATAAGATATGGTTATCTAAAGTTTAAAACCTTCTCATGAGGCAGACTTCAAACAAATAAGAGATGAACAAATTTAGAATCAAATTTGATTACAGGCTTTTGAGGTTGGTGATGTAATTAGAAGATGATAAAAGTACCACTATGATATTAGCCAATGCAACAATCAATTCCCAGGATACCAAGGAAATATGTGTTATCAAAAGCCTTCGGATCAATCTACAGGAAAGAGAAATGACACTAGTTGATGGATTCCCTTAACTAGTGCATCTTTTTTTGTCTGTGCTTTAGGTTGTAAAGTGGCCAGATGCCAGCCATCTCAAAGTTTGTATATATGGTAGAAACTGCCAGGCGTATTACAGAGGTTTAGAATATTGTTCTGGAGAAATATGAAAGAATTCCAAAGGATTAGCTGAGTATTCCCAACCTCTTATTCATAATTGGCACGATTCTTGGAGTGGAGAAACTGGCTTAATGAACAATTTCCAGAAATTTTCTTGGTCGCAACTATTGAGAAAGCTTGGTACATCATAAATTTTACTTTGAACACCACAGATATAGTGTGGCAGATAAAATTAGAAAGTATGCTGGATGAATGGAAATTAGAAGATGTTAATAACCTTATGGGTAGGCTTTTTGGTTGTACTATAAGGGGAGGAGGGGCTAAATATCTAAATTGCACAAAAGGTGCAAATTTGAGTTAAATACATACAGAAAGTAAGTAATTAGAATTGAGTTTTCAACCAAAAGCTACAGTCCCTAAGATGGTGGGCAAATTTCCTTTCCTTGTTTGGGGCAAGGATGCAAGCAGCTGTTTTGCAAGCCATCTTGACAGCTAACAACCCAAAAGAATTGGCAATGGATTGTTATGAGGGATATAAAACTTGTTTTGCACTGTCCAAAATAGCATCAGAATTCTGTCCTTGATGTTTTCTGTTTCTCAGATGCTGCGGATGATGCCCGAAACAGCAAAGCATATTGTAAGTTACAACAAGCGAACAAATTTAAAAAGAAAAAAAAAAAGAAAAAACCAAAGGAGACATGTCGAGCACAATCAAACTAGAGGCTTATCTCTGATTGGGCTACCTAGAGGGAAAGAGGTACTGTGCTTCTGACGGCATTGGGAAAAACAACTCAAAGATCAAGAGCAAATTTCTGCTTCTTATTCACATTCAGGATACATAAAGTATACCATCTTGTGTAGCATCATTGAAAACTCATTGGATCCTCTAAAATCTCATTGGACTTATGAATCTTTCAGTTATGGGTTTTTATTCCCCAACTAAAGCCACACAATCATAAAAATGTAACTTTGGAATGCTAACAGACAAAGAAACTTTAATGGATCTGGAATTTAGCTAATTATCCCTTAAAATGGTCTACCTGGATGACACAGGTTATAGAAACTGGTCCAATCCTGTAATTTTTACTGACAATGCTTCAGTCATCTGAATAAACCTATTTGTCTTCTATAGCATTACCCAGCCCCTTCTACAACAATCTCAAAGGGGCAATTAATCCCATTCCCAGACAGTATAGATCTTTAAAAAAATGTTTTAAAAAAAAAAAAAACCTTCGAAGCAGCTACAACACTATCAATTGGATAAAAAAAAATAGCGAAACTAAGGAGTACAGTGAACAGCAGAAATTTCTCAAACTATTAAAGAAAAATTTCAAGCCAATTCAAAATTTAAGATGAAATAATAAGGAAGTTAAAACAAGCAAGAAAAAATGGACAGAGGTTATTAAAATAAATATTGCTTTCTTAAACGAAATTTAAAAATATTGACATTTATATTTGCATTCCGTAAATACCAAAGCCAATGTCGATTATCCCAATATCAAATTCAGTGAAAAGTTCCAAAGCAAAAGAACCTCAGATAGTTTGCTTGAAGTCAATTTTCTAAAATCGTGTTCAGATGAAGAACAGATCAAAATCGAATTCAAATAAAAGTTGAAGTCAATTTTTCTCAAAATCAAATCAGATGAAGAATAGCAGTGATAAGATTTTAAGAATGGCAGCTGTGAAAATTGAGGATGAAAAGATAACTACAGGCTTTGTGAAAGTTAAACAACCAACAACAGAGGGAGTGAATTGATACTAACCGATTTACTTGGGTCCATATAAACACTCAAAAGAGATTTCATTGTTGGATACTTCTTCCATATAGCAACGGCAAATCGTGGTTGAACTTTCGGGATTGCTACCAATGCTTTTAACCTGCACTTAAATATATAGGAAGGATACAAATGCTTATACCAATCTAGATAGATAGCCAATGCTATAAATATCTAATAAGAGCCTAACGAACAGAAGATGCACTTTCAATACAGTATAACTACAGTTTTAATATCAAGAGCATTTCCAAACAAGTTAAGAAGCGAGATTGTATGCAAAGTTGTAAAAAAAAGGTTTGAACTCTTTCCTACCTACACAAAAGGAACATGAGAAAAAGGTTTCTCACCAGGCCTTTGATTGGAGAGTTTGTCAATCATCTATGGGAATTTAACACAATGACACCCATAATTTTATTACCATCACCAAGTCTTTTAATACCATATATTGACTAACAAGTAAAAAAAACAGGTCCAATCAAGTCAAAAATCAAAACCATGGATATCTACTCTTCTCTTCTCCATCGAAGACTTGGCCACTTAACCTTTTTTTTTTATTTTTTTTCCAATTCAATTTGCATCAACAAAGCTTAGATATCTCTATTTCCTTGAAAATCATCTTCTTTTCTTCTCCAAATTGTTCATCTTTGCTGCCTTTTCGAGCACAGAGATCGTGCAGCAGCAAGCCATTTACTGTTCAGCAGCATTAAAGTTGTGGTCTTTTACACAAATCATGACTACTTCACAGCATGAGACACCAGCAGTGAGCGAAAATTTGGATTTTTGTTTCTTGGTAAAATAATTCAAGATCCATTTGATTTTGTTTTGCTACTTTAGGGTCTAATTTCAATTTTTTCCTTGTTTATCTTTTTTTTGGCAATTTTTTTGATCAAATAGAATGGATTCTCAAGTGTGGGGGTGGCAAAGTATGTTTTGAGGTAGATATTCGGGGGCAGCTTATCGTTAGGAGCTTAACATTTTTCTGCACAGAAGAGAAGAAAGATAGAGATATGTGGAAACAAGAATATAGTAAAAAGGAAAAACATAAAAAAACTGAAAGGCTTAACCATGAATTGCTCATATTCTTTTTTCAATTGAAAGTTTTGCAACCTATTTACATGGACGCACCAGACCAGAAATATTGTCTGATTTCAGTATTACTGATCTGGTTCTGGAAAAGCAAAACCACCTTTGTTGGTTATGCAAATGCAAACTCAAGCCGTAGAAATGAACCACCACAATTTCTCTTGGTTCAGGTTCCCACTTTAATGTCACAGCGTAATACAAGTGACATCATTAGGATAACAAGGTAGAAAAGCATAAACTGCTATCCATAAACTATTGTCCTAGGCATGAGTGACAAAATAAAAATCAAATTGTAAGAAAATTGGGGAAACATTTCCCACAACGAGTGGTTGCTAGTGAAAATTGCAGATAGATGAATTTCTAATAATCCTAGTTTTAGCAATTCAAAATGTCAATTTCTAGAATCTTTTGTTTCTTCAACTGTCCTAAATTCTCTTAGGGCCCATTTGGATCAGTACATCTGAATTGAAGGAAGAATTCTAAATATATGGATTTCGAATGAGTAAGGAACAAGGGGTTTCAAATGACATGTAATTTGGGTGAACTTGAAATACATTTTAACAGTTAAATTCATCTTACTTGTTGGGTGGATTTCAAATCCAAATCCCACTAAGTTATCCAAACAAGTCAGGGGATTTAGGTAGGATTTGAGATCCAAATCCACCCAAATCACCCAATCCAAATGCACCCTCAATGTTGCAACCTGCCTATCTAGCTCAGGGTTTAGGACAATCTTCAACTGTCCTAAATTCTCTTATGGTCCATTTGAATCGGTGCATCTGAATTTAAGGAAGGACCTTAAATATATGGATTTCAAATGAGTGAGGAAGGATGAATTTCAAATACATGTAATTTGGGTGAATCTGAAATTCACTTTAACAGTTAAATTTTATCTTACTTGTTAAGCAGATTTCAAATCCAAATTTCACTATGTTATCCAAACAAGTTAGGGGATTTAGGAAGGATCCCTCAATCCAAATCCTTAATGTTGCAACCTGCCTATCTAGCTACTCCAGTGAAACCTTCACCAACTTTCACAATCCATACCTTGGTTATGTTTTCATCAATGATATGATTTCTCATATGGTGATGCAGAACTAGACCATTTCTTCAAGAGAATAAGAGGATAAAAAACGGTTTAGTTTTTTTTTTTTTTTGTTGTTGGTGTGGTGGGGTGGGGGGGGGGGGGGGGGGAGAGAAACTCACTGGATAGAAGAGATTAGGCAGATTGACGGTGGCATGAAGGATAGTGGTGAAAATGATGGAAAAAGCAGGACTTTCGATTTGGGGATACCAGGTCCACATAAACAAAACAAAAGGGTGCACTATAGACTTCTGTCAGAATTGCAAGAGCAAATTTTTATTAGGCGAATTGAACGTGTGCAAAAATTCTCAAGATGTGAATGAATTTTGGAGGAGCAAAACTTTTTCTTTTTTTTTTTTCAAAATGAACTTCTGAAAATTCTCAACTTGATAATGGGCAAAACCTAATTTTCCAAGCTTGAAGGATCAGCTGCCCCTCTAGCTGGAAACCAAACACCCCCCACCCCCCTCCAAAAAAAAAAAAAAAACGCATGGGGCACCACACGGGGCGGCTTCCTAGAAATGTCTGTAGGTCAATATGACACTTCATAAGCAAAATGGATTTACAACTTATAAAGCCGGAACATGCTTCTATTCAGTTGATCACACTGAGTTTCCAATTAGAAGGGAGAAAAACCCCCATAAAGAGGAAGATGAGGTAACATATTATATGTAACAAGTTACTGCAAACTCGATTTTGGTTACACCAAATTCATTAAAAAGCAGAAAAGCCAAGGAAGCAGAGACGAAATACAAGCATGTACTCCTCTAAGACAGGTTCCACCTTTAACCAACCCAAGGTGAAGTGACAGGACTAAACTCAAAATGCAGAGATTGTAAGCAGCAGAAGACAGCCTTAAGAAGTTATATCATGCTAAGGATCAAAAGCAATAGCATGAATAAGAAATTCGGTGCTTAATGCTTCATGACAATGCATGCTCAAGCTTTCTAACTGGAAGGTTAGGTTTAAATATAGAACAGAATGTAGTCTAAGGAATAACGTACTACAGAATATTTTGAATTTATTTTTGTCTTCCTTCTCTCTATCATATTCACATTCTCGCCAAATTCCTCAAGAGATGAATTCTAAATTTTCAACCCATAAATCAATATAGAAGTTGTTGACACAAATTAAAATGGATACTATAATTGCATAGATATCAATCTTCGCACTTTGGGCTTTGCGGCAAAGCTAAGAACTATGTGTCAATCCTCACTTCATCTTGCTTTCTAAAGCTAAGAAATGCCATTTTTATAAAAGCTGCTTAAAAAATTGAAAATGTCTTATTGTTCGCAAAATATTCAACAGTCAAAAGCTCTTCACAGAAGTAGGGGTGGCAACTTTTGACACAACCCTAAAACATGACACGAACCTAATACAAAAATAATGGGTTTGAGTCAAGGCTTGGGAGGTTCGGGTCAAAATCAGGTCGACCCGATTGACTTGTCAAACAAACAGGTTGGGTTCTGGTTGGAATCAGGGTCGACCCATCTGACTCGAAAAAACCAAAAAAACAGGTCAATTTCGGGTTCGGGTAGACCCGTTTGACCCGAAGGGGAAAAAAAAAAACACTTCACATTAAGGAAGTTTTCGGGTCAAATGGGTTGGTGGGTCGACCCTGTTAAACTAGAAAACTTCCTTAATAATAGCATGTGTGAAGCTTTTTTTTCAGGTTCGTGGTCGACCCGCCAACCCGTGTCTGGTCGTGTTTGGGTTGGCAAGTCGGCGGGTTGGATGTTATACTTGGGTCTTAACCCGACCTACCAACCCCAACCAAGTAATCCAATTTCCACTACAAAATAAGCTAAAAGCAGAAGTCAAACACATCCAGCTTTTAGCTTAAGACGAGGCCATAGTCAACTGATTGGATAGCATTGGACCACAGGCCCATATTATCTAAACATACAAGTACAAGCATAAATCTGCTACATCAAGCAACAACTAATCCAATTTCCATAAGGATCTTATATCCTTCATGCATAAAGGTACCAAGTAAAAGTAAAGCAAGTGTTCAAAAATTAATAAGGGATCATTGGATTAATTTATAAACAAGCAAACTGATAATCAACTGATGACTTGCAATTTAGCGCATGATGCATCAGCCAAAACTTTATCTATAAACAAAAAGCACAAATGAATAAACTCCTACAGCTATAACCAAGATCTCCTAGCGTACAAGTGCTTGAAATTACTTACCATGTGTTTTTCTTTATGAGATTTCTATCAGGGCAATCCTTGGGTACAACAGAGCCATTTGCATTCACTGATAATGGTGTCTGCTTCTTTCTGCATGAGAGGCAGATCACATTAAATATTTCTATTACTAGATATGAACAATTATTAGTCTAGTTGATGGAAATTAATTATCTGAAGGGCATGAAGTAGTTCATCTTTTGGGTTTCATAATCAATGATGTGTGAATCCTGGTTGCATTTACCATTCAAGCATTTGATTTGTCGAGCTATTTTTTATTCTAATCGTCAGATCCTCATGCAATAAGACAGAAAATATAAGTTGTAAATTTCATCCTCTCCCATAATGTTTTTTAAGCCCATACTGGTGAGTGCATCAAATCAGTTTAAGCTTAACACAGATTAACAACCAGGTTTAGCAGTTTTGAGTAGGTTTGATGCTTCAAGATTGATAAGTTCTGTTGGACATATCAAACTGTTCAATAGACCAGTGGAACTGGCATCTGGTCCAGGTAGGCATTCCTTTCCTTTGTTCTAATTTCCTTATCTTTTTCCAGTTTGTCTTCTCTTGCTCTGCACACGACATTGCCCCTTGGCACATCATACATAAGTAAAAAAGAGGACCAGATTAGTCGGTTCCTATTCTATGTAAAAATTAAACTGTCCCTCACTGTTTCAAGAACACAAACAGATGAAATGGGGAAAGGAAATTGGACTGGGTATAGCAGACTGGGAAGCAAATGAAGCTCAGAAGAATCCCCTCAACATTGAAAAATCAAGATATGACGCGACTGTGGCAACCTCAGTTAAATACACAAATTTCTGAAAAATTCTAAAGTGCAGTGAACGATGAATTGCAAAGGGGAATTCAAAGCAAGCTGGTAAAATAACTAACTCCTTGCTGACAAAATAATACATAAGAATGGCCAATAATCCATTGTGCCTCTGCGGAATAAGCAATTAATTGCAACAAGGAATTTATACAAATTTAATGGACTAGGTAAATATCATTGTTAAGTCATACATAATGGGATGCAACAGGGGTATATGTGGTGCAGTCAACCAAAAGATCAAGTAAAAGCAAAATTATAGCTTTCCAAAATTGTCCTTTGTGTGATACTAGTTGTCTTAGAAATCGTTATTTTGAACTTTGGGTCTCAAGGTTATTTTAGTCTTTTAATTGTTCACAGGAATTTTTTTCAGCAATTATTTATGAGTTTTATTTAGTTATTTGATTATATTAGGCAACTAGTTAGAGTTGTAACTATTATAGGAATGCTCTATAAATATTTTGTTTTCCTATTTAGAATAGAAAGTAGGAACTCTATTCATAATGGAATTCCATCTTTTAGGTAAATTTTAAGTCTATAGATCTACCCTTGTTATTAGGCTGTTCTTGGTAGAGAGAAATTGATGAACAAAGAATTCAGTTTATTTGTTTTAGATTGTTAGTTTCCTTCCTCACATTCCCCCAAATTCACCTTTTCTTCTCCTCCTCTTCCTCCCCTTGTTATTATTCGTGTACTGTTCACGATACCGTCCATGCTACTGTTCACGTACTGCTCATATCCTATAGTTACTGTTCATGTAACTATTCATAGCCCAGACAGCAGCGAAATAGTGTCAAATCCCTCTAAATTTACACTTGCATTCATAGGAAAAATTGCTTAAATCTTGTCCTATATCAATATGCCAGATAATATTTGTATCCTATCACTTGAAATCTCCCTATATCATCCTAAGTAAATAATACCTTTAAAATATTAGCCTAGTGAAATGTTGCATCTTGATATTTTTATTTCAATTGGTGTTTCTTGCTTCACTTTGCACCTCAGCATCTGGTACCGTTCTAGACATCTTATTCACAGAAGTGCAAAGGGATTGGAAGGCAGTTCTCATGTAACTTATAGTTCATTTTCAAGATGATTCCTCAGTCCTCACATTCTTCAGTTCGCCCACAAGTCTCAACTTATGAAGATACAAAAAACAAATAACAGATAGAATGCTGTTACTGAAGACGGTAAGAAAAGTAACTCCATAAACCAAAGACTTATGGCCAGAAACAGCAGGAGAGATTAAATACATTCTGAAGGGTAATAAACTCTTTCCTATAAGGAACAATTCAACACCGTATCACTACATGCACTAATTATTCTACATCATCAGTTCCTAAAAATATCAACATGTGAGGTACACATTCAGGTTGTCTGCACGCTCAAACTAATGACAGAAATGTTCATTACATACCTATATTGACAAGAGGCAAGGCCGCGAGTCAAACCAACAACATGTTCTGCTAATTCAGCTTCATCAAAACACAATCTTGAGTGTACCCTGGTAAAATGAGTGGCTAACTTTGCCAAGACCTGTAAACCAAAACAATTCGTGTTCAGGCAAAAATTAGTGGCATGAGCTGTGCTAATGGAGATTTCAATTCCATGCCAATTAAATTCCTTGTGTAATTCTAAAACTCTTATTTAATACAAGGGTAATGTCCACAACCTCCTCAATTGGTGGGCGCTTCCAACCCTCATATTTTCCAGGGTTCCTGTACTGACCTTGATCCCTATTACATCAGAATCATGAGCAGATAAATTCAACAAAGTATCCAAATAAACTGTTTAATGTAATCTCAGATATTTTCAGTAGTAAAAAACTCGATTCTTTCCAGTAAAGACTCAGAATCGTCACAAGTTAGCGCAGAATTGGGGATAAGATACAAATCTAGAAACCAGTCAAGTCAAATGGATACTATAAAAGCTTTATTCATCACATAAGTAGGCAACAAGAGCTATGTTGATTTCAGCATTGTACATCAACAGAAACCAATGTACTTAAAACTAATCTAGCTATCATATGCATGTTAGACAGCATAATTAAAGGCAGACAAATTCCATGCCCTGTCTTCAGTCCCCTGCAGGGTTTCAATGAAAATCAGAAAGCTTATATGCTCAAGGAATAATAGAATAGCACAACAAAGTGGTAGATATCTGCTGTATTACTCCCTCCGTCTCATTTTTAATATCATGTTTCCATTTCTTAGTTGTCCCAAAATAATAGTCTGTACAATTCTCGTCCATAATCAATTAGTGATTAGATGGATTTTATTTTCTATATTTGGTATGCTGTAATAAAGAAAATATGGTATTATTTGCCAGGTCTCTTCTTATCTTTATTTCATTAATTAGTGGAGGAATTGATTGGATGAGAATCTGACATTGTTCGCCAGATCTTTCTTTCCTTAATTACTGGAGGAATTTCCTGCACTAATTTGTTCAGATCCTGGTTTTTAGTGGAGGAGTTTACATCCTAGTTTTGGGGCTTGCTAAACAGCAGCCAATCTCTCAAATTGTGTATTTAAAATTCTTCAAAGGAAATAAGAAAAATTCTCTCAAATTCTTCAGTCACTTTTCAAAAGTCAACAAATGATTTGAGTTACTTCCCAATTTTGTGCTTCGAAAGTCTAACCTTTCACCCATCCCAATACACTTATAATTAGTTAATATTTTGAATCAGTGGTTCATATTTGTCAGTTTACCCCAAGCCTACTCATACACAAAGAATGATTACACATTCCCCAAAAGTGACTATTGGTTCCGGATGGAAGGAGTAAACAATTGTGCATGTCGTTCTAATTCAATAGAAACAGGAGCACTATGAACATCCTGAAGCACACTTTGAATTTATTTTTCTATTGAGAAGGTAAGAAATTTATTAAACAGCGTATCCAAAAGAATACCGAAAGCCAGACCCTAATTGGAAAAATGTCTATTTATCAAAAGATCATGGATATTCCAGAATTAAAATTTGGGCTAATCTAGATGAACACTAAAATTAATAGCAAAAGCACAACATAGATTGAGAAATCAAGTCACAAGAAATTTTAGCATCACTGCTTACCCATGTATAGTATAAACATATGCAGCGCGATTTGATTATTTCAGTTTCAATTGAAATTTACTTTATTAATACTAGAGACTAGTTTCCACTCAATCTATCATCTTATTATGATGAAGTACAAAGCCAAGCCCCAACAAAGCAAGCTCCACTGATGCTTTGAAGACGTAAATGAAGATAATACATAGCCTTGCACTAGTACAATATGTCCTCTACCTAGATTATCTTGGTATTCCAACTACTTGTCTTTCCTTAGCCGTTTTTGTTTTATTCTGCCAATTGATCCTACATTAAAATACTTTTGCAATAAGTTAAAGCACATGAGAAACAATGTATTCAGCATCAGATATGTCCACGACCACAAAGTCCTTGCCACAGAATAAATCACTCCCTCAGACTACTAATACAACTACTGAACTAGAATCTCCTCATTTTATTTTTATCAATCAAAACGTTGACATCCAACCGGGATTTTTGAATTGGTCCATAACCAGTAATCTAGGATATGTTGCATGGACACAAGTATGGAAGTATGTGGACAGAGGCACAAATGAAGAGCCCGATATAGGTATGGCAAGGCAAAGTGAGGATTCTAGTTAACATATGCCTTCCCTATAGCCATACAGTATCGACACAACATTGGTGTGGTAAGGGTGAGAGTGATAACATTAACGTTAGTCGAACAACTTGGAGTCTTCAAGTTGACATTGAGGTTCTCATGCACAAAAATGCATGCATCTATGTGTACATTAAAGGTGCATGCACGCACACATCTCTGTATGTAGGATATCTTGGAAGGGACAAAATAAAATATAACTCAATTATGTTGAAAAACAGAGGGAAGTGGTGAAAACTATAACTGAAGATCTACTTAAGCAATAGACTTAACGAGATAATCACAAGTACCAACTTGGCTCCTTTCCTCTCAAAAGTCATACAAAATGTATATAGCCAATATTCTATAGACATGTTTCCCTATCTTCAACGATCTCCAAATTCATAAAACTCATTTACAAAAATACCCAAAAAAAGAAAGCCTTTGGACATCACACTGTTAGAAAAGACACTGAAAAAAGGGGCATCAGGTACAAAAAGAGACGATGAGATAATAGATCTTGAGATTTATCAAATCCAGGTGTGAAAATAAGAGACATCTTGAACATACAATTGCTGCTAACCTTTTATTTATGTAGGCCATCAGTCTATTCATGAGATAACAAATTGTATGCTTTGGATAATGGTTTTGAACCCGGGAAACTTGATCCATAAGTGTTCCACTCATGACAAGATTGCAGAACTCTTCAGCCTCATATATGAGTAACACATATGGTATAACAACTCTGGCACACGCAATCTGCATCATACTCATGAAGTCAAAATCTTGCAAAATATATCTCAAACACTATGCCCCTAAATTCAGAACATAAAATAAAGCTTGCTAAGATCTTTTATCAGTAAGTGACTGAAACAATTATAGCATCTTGGCTTGCAACATGTAACAAAGTAAAACACCTGAAAGTAACAAATTTTGAGTCATCACAGATGTTCACGTGAATGCAGAAAGCACAAAGTATCTCAAGATGTGAACCCCGTTTAACCTATATCACACTACTGCAAACTTCTTGTTCACACCAAGACCGGTAAACCTGAAGTCTAAGCACTTCCATGCATTCATTAACCACAGATCCACAAGGAATATGTGCCACAAAATTTGAAAGCAGCACAGATATTTTAACTCCAACAATACGACAATTTAAAAACCTTTTCTTTTACACAACAATTGATGGTTAAGGCCCAACACATCTAAAATTAGCTAAACCAAAATGATAAAAAGCCTAGTGCTTGATAACTGAACCCATAACCTAAGCCCAGGGGCATTGACATGCATCCACCAAAGCCTCAGAGGGGCAACTTATATTTTTCTATAGGTCCTTGCCAAAAGTAATCACCACAACAGCCCATCATAAATCAAACTCACCTTGTTCAAGGATTACTCAGGTTGTTCTTTACCTCATTCTATCACATTTCAAGCCCAGTGACTATATTGGAGCAAAACATGCCATGCTTGATGTCCACAAGTAAAGCTTACTTTAGCTTTTATCATTGCATTTCAAATTGCAAAGGTGTTACAAAGCTGTACACGAATAATTTAGGCGCATGCATATAAACCACAAAACAATATTTTCAATAAGACATGGGACAACTTGTGCCTCAAAAATAGAAAAAACAGAACAAAAAGGACAAGCACCGAAAAGAGGGCAAGTATAGTGGTTAGTTTATTGACCTCTGGATGGAAATAAAAATGAAAGACAAAACAAAATTCGTGAGACAAAAGCATGCAAAATGGTCTTTATGTTTGTCATAGGCCAAAAGACATTCAAAAGATAAAATGGTCTTAATGCATTTTATCATCTTAATCATAAAATGCTAAGAAACAGGACAAAACCCTATGTCAAAATTAACAGGATCTCTTGTTCATACTAATCTTCTTCATCTTCTTGCATTCTTTTCCAGTTGACGCTAGGAAAGGAGGGGGTATTAACAGTGAAGTAAATAGCTACAGAAACTACTAAAGAAACTGACTGATATTCGATAAGGTGACTTATGATTTTAATAATTCATTGACATTAGCCTTAAAACAGTTTTCTTTGTCTAATCAACAACTTTATCTGATCTTAGGGCCTTGAGTTCAAGCCTTTCCTCGACCTTGAAGTCCTACATCTGAACAACTAAAAGAGTTATTTGCAGGATAAGTTGCCTAGCAAAAGAAAATTTAATAAAAGATGTTTGATCCCAAAAGTAACCAGGAGAAAATGCACGAATGTTGATTGAACAAAATACACTTTTACTTTCAGGTCAGGTATAAAATAAAGAAACTCAGATAAGAAAATCCTGGTAGAACTTATATTTAAACAAACAACAAAATTGCCACAATCCCATAATATCTATTTGGTATCAACGTATTTGTTTGCCTTCATTTTTTCATAAAATAAACCGTTTTCAGAAAGATAAAATATTAGGTCTTCTGGTCTTTCCTTGTTTTCATTTGACAATGAACATAAATGTAGCAGCCACCAATAAAAGGGAACTGTTATATAAAGAAAGAAAAAAGAAAAAGAAAGCAAAGGAAATTACAACATAAAATGAGCAATTAAGCTATATTAGGGCCCCAAACATCACCAGATTAATTTTTTTCCATGAGTCCCACTCATTTATTGCAGCAGCTTCTTGGCATTAAATAACTGAATGATGGTGCTTTTCAGAATCCAAAATGGCTTTCTCAATCCAAGGTAAATATTTATCATGTGAAGCTCAACATCCACTACTTTGTTTCAAGCTCTATAGTTATTGTCTATGAGACTGAAAAATAAAAACATAGTTATAATTAGGGGTGTAATCGAGCCGAGCCGATCTCGAGCATCTCATGCTCAAGCTCGGCTCGATTACCAAATCACCGTGCTCGAGCATTCAAATCTTGGGCTTGAGCTCAACTCAAGCCATAATCGAGTCGTGCTCGAGCTCGAGCTCGAGCTCGAGCTTGAATTTATTAGTACAAATTTTGGGGTCAATCTTTAAATTATAAAAAAATTTTAAAGGAAGAAAATACAAGAAATAAAAAGTTAATTTGCATCCATGTCCTTCTACTATCTCTAATTTTTACTCGGAAGTCCTTAGTCAAAGTAGGTGGCAGACCACCGGCGGCCACCACGACCCGCCGGCAGTCCACCGCCTACAGTCGCCGCCGGCGACTTTTTCGCTCTCAAAACACATCATTGGACTCATTTCTTTGCCTAGATTATAGATCTGAGTCCAGATTTGGAGAAAAATGGCTCAAATCGCATAGATCTAATGAAAATTTCACACCTGGGCCAACTTTGACCGGCAACAAATCACCTCTGATTGAGGTAATGTTTATATCAAAATGATCGGGACAATCCGTAGAACAAGGATCCATAAACAATCAGTCTCAAACAGAATCAAAAGGCCACAAAAATAAGCTTCAAAAATCAAAGTTTTCCTTACAACAAAAACACCAACAAACCACCAAAATATCATAAAATAACAAAGTTTTGTGAGTGTGGATGTCCCCGTTGGTGTGTGTGTGAGCGTCTACGTGTGTGTGTGTGTCTTCGCGCTTCTCTGTGTGTGTGTGTGTGGCCTGTAAAGTTGAAGGCTTGAAGCCGTGGACGACCATAGTGTAGATGATGGAAATCATGTGCAAATTGAAAGGGTCAGGAGAGCAATGTTTGAGGTCCACAATTGTGGTTCCAATGTCGCCGGCAGCAAAGATAAAATTAAGAAAGCCATGGTGATTTTGAACCTTGAAAATTTCAAGCCAAAGGGGAGAACGACAGAGGTAAGAAGTGTTATTTGTTCCTTTCTTTAATTTTGCTTCATTATACATTAATAGTATTTTACTAACTTGCCCATATATTATTTAAAGTTAGAATGGTAAAAGATGTAATATCTTTAAAAAGTTTAAACCTTTTAGTAATTTTACATATAAAATAAAAATAATATATATATACTCGGGCAGCTCGATATATATATATATATATATATATACTCGAGCAGCTCGATGAGTATTCGAGCAAGATACATAAGAGCTTGAAATCAGCTCGATAATGTATTTGAGCTGCTCGAGCTCGACTCGAGCTCGGTCAATTCCGAGCTCGAGTCGAGCCTTTGACCGAGCAGCTCGGTTCGTTTACACCCCTAGTTATAATGTATATAAAATTTAAGAAATCAAAATTCATACATTCATCATTGAGTAAGTTTGTACAAAATAATTTACAAATTTGGTATCCACATGGCACGTTTAAATGATCATTAAAGAAGAATAATCTTATCTTGCATCTGATACCTATCAAGAATTTCAAAAGGAATACTCGATACCGATATATGGGTGACCTACTAATATTTATATTAGTAGTACATAATTAACAGTTACAAAAATACATTTATTCTCTTAACACTCACTTCAAGTTGGAGCATACATATCATAAGCTCTCAACTTTGTTACAATTATGTTGTACTTGTGAACCCCCAATACTTTAGTAAACAAATCTGCTAATTGATCTAGTGATTTCAAATAAGACAATCTAATCACTCTTCTGGCAACTTTTCGAACAAATAAGGGTGAACCGTGTCAAGAATTTTGGGAAGAAAACTCAGTGCCATATGGGTGACCTACTTGTATTTATACCAGTAGTACACAATTTACATTTAAAAAAAATACCTTGTTCTCTTAACAATACCATGTCAGGGATTTTGAGAGGAAAACTCAATACCCAAATATGGCTGACCTACTTGCATTTATAATAGTATTACTTAATTAACATTTAGAAAAATACCCTTATTCTCTTAACAATATTAATGATTCTTGAGTGGACAAAACATAGGAAAGTATAATGGTGACCATGTGCATCTGTACTGTATAAGTGACAAATGAAGTGTATAAAATGGCCCATTAAAAAAAACCTAAAAAAAGCCCACCTCTATATTACCTTTGATAATTCTTCGGGAACAGTCATTGTCCATACAATAGATCTCTCAATTGGGTTTGATGTTATGCGATATGAAAGGCCATTTTCTCCAAACCTCGTGAGCAAATGTCCTAAACTACGAAAGCCAAACACTTGCTTAATTCCTTTCAAGAAAATAAGGTCCAAAAAAGGAACTCTAAAACAACATTTATAAAAGTGGTATGAATCAGTAAACATAATACCTGCAATTGACCCCATTTCAACTATTTTACTATCTATTTGAGCCACAATTGATTTTTGGGCAAACTTTCCCTTTTCCCACTTCTGCTTTTCTTTCTGCAGTTTTTTCAGTTCTGCAGCTTCAGTCTTTTGAGCTGCTTTTTCCAATTTCTCTTGCTGTAGATTGAATTTGCGCTTTTCTTTCTGCAGTTTTTTCAATTCTGCCAGTTCAGCCTTTTGCGCTGCTTTTTGCAATTTCTCTTGCTGTAGGTTGATCTTCAATCAGAACTTGCTTTCTGAAAAGTTAATTTAATTCCAATTTAATCACATGCCAAAACAGCCTTACCTCTCTCTTTTGTTTCTGTTCCTCCTTCAAGCGAAGTCTTTCTTCCTTTGACATCCTCCCTTTCCCAATTGAATTATCTAAAACTTTTTCTGAGATTGCTTTATTTTTGTTTTTACATTTGGGTTGAAAGACTTCATCCACGCACTCCATTCTGTCACTTTCACCATCAAATATACCATGTGCCTGAATAGGACTTCATCAAAACCCTTGGCAATAAAGAAACAAATAGAGTACAACAGTTGAAAAAAGAACTTAACACAGAGCCATTTCCAGAACTAAAACAAAAGGAAATGTTCAAAATGCGATAGATGAAAGCATGAAATTTTATTTCTATCTCAAACTTCAAATAATTACAGGATAATTTCTATTATTCCAACTTTCGCTCTATACTGGTAATCAAACTAGTCTACAAATAGTTTTCTTGCCTTAAAGCATAGCTTTTAAAGATTCTAATGCAACCTCCCAATCAATAGTTCTTGAAACCATTTTTTCCATTTCTCTCAGTTCTCAAACTCATCCCAAAATCAAGGACATATAGTTTGCCAAAAAATCTATATGAAATATTTTGAGAATTTTTTGTCTTTGTTTTACTACATGGTAACTTGACAAAAACGTAGATATGTTTGGTGCACTGAACACAACCTAACACTCTGTTTTGCAGAAAAGAGTCCAGCACCATACCATCAAACCCTCCATACAGAAAGTCCATCTAATTCCACTGATGAATTCTTCCGAATCGATCCATCAAGCATACAAACAAAAACCTAACACACGGTGGGGCTTGAATGAAAATGCAGATCCCATACAAGAGCAAGAGCAATGCCAATTACAGCTTTCATCCTGAGCTAAAAATGGGTTCTTTTGTCTTTCAATAGCTTCAATCCGTTTGGGCCTTTTTTTGGTCCTGTTGCACTTGCTATTTGGTTTTCTACTCATGATATAATAAATTCTTTCAATTGTATGCATGTTCCACCAATTCTTTTGTTTCTGAAATTACTTAGTCAATCCTTATCATACTCACTTCAGCACAATGTAAAATCCCCCCTCTCTATTATTTTCTTTCTCGTTGTTGGGGATGAGTTGGGAGGAGCCGGAAGAATAACTTGGAGAGAAGTCTAGCAGCTGGGGGCCAAAAGAGGGAGTAAAACTACTGGTACATTGAGATCCAACCCTTTAATATACAATTGAACTGCACCAAAATTTGATTTTGGCTATTTATTGGATCTCCAGCTGTCAAACAACTACTATTTCAGTGCCGAGGATCACTAATGAAGCTGTTGCAAAATTTCTGGCAAATTGCAGAACAATTAAACAACCTGCTGCAGTAATGCAGATTACTGTCACTAGTTCAAGTGTTTGGTCCAACTTCCAAGCATTAGAACATTGCTAAAGCTAATAGATACTTGACAAATTTGCTTTTGTTCAAGTGATTATTACAGTTCAAGTGTGAAATTACTTTGCAATTTAGGACCTAGTCTCATACGCTCCAGTTCCTTCAAACCACTTACACAACTTCCAACCAGCTGTTCAAAAAAATCAACTACAAAAAAAAAAAAAATTGATAGCGTGTTTTCAGGATGTTAGTTTGTGCCAGTAAATAAGGAAATTACATGATGATTTTGTGTTAGTTGTACATCATTTCCTAATATCAATAATTTTGGGTATATTTGTTAAATTTGTTTTTCGATTCCCAATTCATTGTACGCCCATATATATAGGCCTCTTAGACTTTTGTAATTTGACACCATTTTACCAATATACATCATCTCTCTTAAACACTTGAAAAGCCAAAGCTGCTATACGAAAGCACCTTAGGGGTGCTTCGCCAATGCAGCTTTTTTCAACTTAGAATAAGGTATAAGGAGAAACCAAAGCAAAATGAAAAATACCTCAAACAACCTTTTAGCAGAAAATTTAGATCAACTAATTTAAGCAACTGAGAACTTAAGCAAGATGCCATCTAAATCATCTGTTTGTTCTTCACTTACTTCTTTTTGTCACCACTTCAGAATCATAATGAGGGACACGTCAAATAATGTTTGCAGTCAAACCACTCTCAAACTTGCCCTAATCAACTCTACTGATTGACCTACTTTTCTCACCCTGCATATTTTTTAAAACAAAAAAGAATGCGAACCTGTTCTGCTATCGATATCATGCTTACCATTGACTTCTCTTGGAAAATGCACACAAGGATATCCCATTGGTACTTCATGGTTTTATCAAACTCGCAATACTGACGGAAACCAGCAAGTTTGACAACCACATGTAGGAAATGCCTTCAAAGCAAACATGATTTAAAACCAAACTTCACTGCTTATCACAGGATAAAAAGTTTGCTTGCAAATTCAGAAGCAACCAGTGCCCTGGAAAAAGGTAGGATACCACCAACAGGCTTAATGGTCGATCATTAGTTGTTAATTCTCTGGCTCAAGCTACATGATGACTGGCCATTACTTGTTGTTTAGCAAATTTAAAGCAAAATATTAATTATTCTGAGAATGAGTTCAGAATACTAAATCTATTCTGCCTCTTGGATGCACCTTGAAAACAAATTTTCTGAGAAAGAAGAGGAGACGGCAAATCCAAGAACCAGAGTCCCTTTTTTGACAATTTTAAAAATTTCCGGCAAAGTAGAACAATCAAATAGAAAATCAGTTAAGAAATGCCACCACCTGACATTCATCTCCTATGCAGCATGTCAAACAATTACCTACACAAAAGATAGCAATGAGAAACAAAATTTTGAAATCACACAAAAAACACCTGTGTTAAATCATCTTCCACTGAATCCGGATAAGGAGGACTGATTACAGACGTGCGTGTTTCGTTAATCTCACCTGTCAAACATTTTCAATTAATTCAGTAATACTACAGAAAAAAAAAAAGTGGAATTAAGAAGAGAGCAATATATTCTCTTTTGCTGATTGATGTAAACCTAACGTAAAAAATGCTTAAAGAAAAACAATATTGAAGTTACTAACCAAAAGAAGATGTGGATTCAAAAGATCTGGAGCTCAAGTCAAGTCCATCCACCACATCAACATTAGAACCAGTTGTTTCCTCAGATCCCTGACGTTCCAATCCTCTTTCAGACTCATTATCTGAGTGCAGACATATCAATTTGCTATCTGAAGATTTTTGAAAAATAAAATCAAAGCTACTAAAACAAATATATTACCAAGTCTCATATTGACAAGGAACAACCAAAAGACAATGTAAATCAACAGGAAAAAGGTCTTGTTATGCGGTCCTCTTTGATGGTCCTTCAAGGACTTCATCTGAAACCTTTTGCAACTTGTTGCAAATACACCCAGAAAAAAGAGAGAGAGAAAGAGAGAGAGAGAGAGAGAGAGAGAGAGAGAAAGAAAGGAAGAAAATTATAAAATGTATTAATTTAATCCCAAAAAAGCAGCTATCCAAGATGCACAAATCCCAAAAAGCCTATTATCACCAACATTCCAGTCCTCATCTGGTCCATGCACCAGGCAGTATGAAATCAACTCAATCATTGTATACCATGTTGTGCCAGTTTTCAAACCCACCCAGGAATTACCATTGTCTTTTGTCCTTAAGAAAGAATACCAAGGCCCACCCAGGAATTACCATTGTCTTTTGTCCTTAAGAAAGAATATCAAGGCTAAGTTCAGCTTTCCAAAAACAGATAAATTGCATACTGAACCAGGATTGAAAAATGAAACAAGGATTCCACTGGATCCTGGTCACAATATGTACGATCTGACTTAAGATTTAGTGCAGTGACTGGCCTAAATCATCTCTTGATCTTGATTAAATTTAACTACAATTGATAAAGCACGTCTATTTTGTGCACCGTGCACCACACCCCGTGGGGAGGGGGGGGGGGGAGATTTAATGCTCGCATCAAAATCCACCACTACTTGTACCTCAATAAAACAGTAGAAATATCAAAGTATGAGATTTTACCATTGCTAATGCCACTTACGCTAAAAAAATAAAAAAAGAACATCACCATATCAAATATCGTATCCTAAACCACTATTTGCAAGATTTCATGATTACAACATGAAATTGTCCAATGTTAACACTCACTGGGGGATGAGCGGTTAGAAAATAAGGAGGCAGCTGATGGTTGAGAACTGGAGTTGCCACGGTGGTTGCATCTGACAATTGGAACTTTAGATTTTGACAATAATTCTGATTTGCCACCTGAAAAACAACAAACATTTGCCTTAATTAAACAGCATTTTCATAATATAATAATATAGTAAAAAATTTGGAGCTGAAATAGTCAATCACCAAAAGAAGATGAGGATCCAACAAATCTGGAGCTAAATTCAATCTTCTCTGCCAGATCAACAATGAAACCAATTGTTTCATCAGGAACCTGAGCTTCCAAATCTCTTTCGGTCTCTTTATCAGAGTGGTGACATATCAATCTACTTTCTGAAAAATTTTAAACAATAAAATTAAATCTACTGGAACCAACATATTATCAAGTCCCATGCCCACTGGAGCAAACAACAAACTATGTAAATCAACCAGAAAAAGGCCTCCTTATGCAGTCTTCTTTCAAACTATTTATTTAAAAAACTATTCCATTCCTTCTTAAAGGACTTCGTTTGAAAACCTTTTCAAATTTGTTGAAAATGTCAAAAAAGAATAAGAAAGTAACAAAATCCAACAATGTCATCAGGAAAGCAGATGCTACCCAAGATGCATAAATGCACAAAATCTTATTCCGACCAATTAGAAGAAAATTCATTTCCTAGAAGTTTCCCTCACCAACATTCTAGTTTTACTTTGGTCCAAGCACCAAGCTGTCTAGAATCAGTTTAATCATTGTAAACCGTGTTATGCAAGTTTTCAAACCCAACTAGGAATTGCCATCGTCTCTTGTCTTCAAGGAATTAAGAATACCAAAGCTAAGCTCAACTCTGATTGAACGGATAACATGCATACTACACCAGGATTGAAAGATGAAAAAGAAAAAAGATTCCACTGGACTCTGGTTGCAGTATTTATGATCTGAATTAAAATTTTTGAGGAGTGATAATCATCTCTGATCTTGATTAATTATAACACATCTATATCGAGGGCAAAGTTAAAGCTTGCTTGCCTTCATCAAAATAAAACAGTAGATACACAGAAAATAAATAGTTGAAAAAGGTGCACCAGGTGAGAAATTTAACAAATAAGGTGTAATTTCTGTCTGTCTATTGATAAGGGCATCAATAGTACATCAAGTAAGTAAATTTTCATACATGAATAGTAAATTTTCAGGATTCATGCCATTTGCAACAATGCGAGAAAAGCTATGCCCCATTTATTCGTATGACACTTGTTCTCTGAAAAATTAAACTACGAGATTTTACCATGGCTAATGCTAATTACCCTTAGGGAGAAAAAAAAATCATCCTATAAAAAATAAAATAAAAAATTTATCTTGAACCGTTATTGGCATGATTTTCTGATTATAATATGAAAACCTTCAATGTTAACACTCACGGGAGGGGGACGAAGAAGGCGCCAATGGTTGAGAATTGGAGTCGCCGCGATTACATCTTACAATTGGAAGTTCAGATTTAGCCAATAATTCCGAAATCGGAGTCTCAGCAACAAAAGATGGTGTGGATTCTGCACCTGAAAACCAAGAAAATTTTCGGTTAATTTCCAGCATTTCCATAACCAAACAGTGAAAATTTAAATAATTGAATAAATAAATAAACAAACTTACCGGAAAAAGCGTTGGAGGGTTTAACAATTGAGACGTCTTCAGTCTTGGAGAAACGCGAAGGAATTAGCGGCGGCGTTTCGGCGGCGGCGACAACAGAAACGTCATCGTCGATGATGAAAACTGGGGCACTAGAAATACTCAAACTAGGGTTTGAAACTGAAGGGTCTGAAAACCGTTGCTTCTTCTTCTTGGATAAATTTGGGGATGGAGTTGAGAGGTCGATGCAGACGGCGTCGTATTGGGATCGCGGGGCAGCGTCATCCTTCGATTTATAGTATTTCCCCTCCACCTCCACCTCCTCCTCCTCGTCGTCGGAGAGAATGTTCACCGGGTCCGGCTGTGACATTGTAGATCGATTAAAATGAAGTATTTGCCCCTTCTTCTTCTTCTTTATTTCCTCGTTTGGTGTTTAAATTAAATTTTGGGCGGGGATAAAGACGGACTGCTGAGTCGTAGGAGCATGGATAGGCTAAAAGGTCGAGATACGGTGAACCGGATATGGACCGGAATTAGGGTATTGGAACCAATTTTTTGAAAAAAAGAAAAAATTAGCGATTGAAATACACACGGTGCATTTGAAATTTTTTTAAAATATATATATAATTTTTCTGTTTAGGTACTTGTCATGAAAAATTAATTTTACGTTGTTATAAGTTAAAAGATTAGAAGAAAGAAAGTATAGGAAGTGTCTAGTCAGTTACCATTGTTCAACATGGTTACAAAAAAAAATTTAATTTTTCTTAAATTTTTTAAAAGATGATAAAGGGGGAGACATTGTTAAAATTGCTCTTTTCTTATATATAGTTAAAAAATAATTTGTGTATCTATAGAATTCGATTCAGTTTGGAGTTTTAATTTTTGCAGACCATATTACCTAGATCAGTCCACATATATAGGCTAATTAAAATTTTTATTATGGTGTTGAAAATTAAAATCTTCTTCATTTTTATTTTTAAAAGAATACTATTTTAGTGATTTTTTCTACAAATGAAAAGGTTGAGAAGTTTTGAATTAGTTGTTGTTATATTTATAAATGAGAGTTTACCTTGAAACATAGAAAAGAAATTATATAATTTTGAAAACAATAATTTAAATTAATAAAGTCGAATGCTTGGTGCATCCAAACTACTTTAACTAGTAAACCAGCTATTAGGTACCTAACGGAAGTAGTTTGGAAACAAATCAAAAGATGTAGTAATTCTCACATTTAGCTTGAGTTAGATTATTAACTATTAATTTAAATTAATAAAGTCAAATACTTGGTGCATCCAAACTACTTTAACTAGTAAACCAACTATTACGTACTCAACGGAAGTAGTTTGGAAACAAATCAAAAGATGTAGTAATTCTCACATTTAGCTCGAGTTAGACTATTAGTCTTCCTCGTATTCTTGGTAACAAAATCTTATAGAGCGAAAGCACTGATTCTATGCAAGACACACCATTTGTGGAATATACGATAAAGACAGGTTATGCAAAAGTTAAGGAAATGGAAGAACAATATTTGAAAAGGAAAACAAAGGAGGGCCGGCCATAATAGTAAGGAAGGTTATCAAGCTAAGAAATGGAAATTCTTAAGTCAAGCTATGAATTGGAAATTTTTAAGGAGCTTAATATCAAATGGAAGCTCAAGGATTTTCCATAGAAATGCCTACATCAGATTAATTTAGTTAATGAAGTTGTATATAGAAGAGTAGTAAAAGGTGATATTATTTGTAAATGTTATGGGGAAGAGGTTGGAACTATAGAGCACATGCTATTTTTTTTGTAATAAATGCATAGAAAATTGGAAGTTAGCTATTGTCCAATGGAATGGATCACTGCAGTTCAAGTATGATTATAGAAAATGGTGGGAAAAAATGTCTAAGGCAATACAAGAGATTAATGGCGAGGAACATATTGAGCTAATTGTGAATATAATGTAGAACGTTTGGAAAGTTAAGAATGATGTGGAGTTTAGCTCAAAGTTGAAACAAGGAATTTAGTAGATCAACAAGACATTAGCGGAACGGATAGAGTACGAAAAAGCAAATGATCAAACCAAGTTATCTTGTTAACATAACGAGCAAGAAACAACACGAGTAGATAATGGTATCCAACAACACAATGGAATGATGATAATATATATACATATAGATGTTGTTTTGAATGAGGGAGCCAATAGAATCGGACTAGGTATTGTTGCAACTAACAGTTTAGGGAAACTCAAGAAAGTTTGGACAGTACCTCAAAACTATTGTAGAGAACCAGTTATGGAGGAAGCTGAAGCTATACGATTGGCATTAGTAAGAGCCAAATTGGAAGGGTGGGAAAGAGTTCAAATTCAATCTGATTGCAAATGCATTTTGAATATAGTAAACTAGATGTCATTATAGCTTGATAATGTTGGAAACATTATGAACAATGTTAGATTGATGATAACTTTTATTGTAGATTGTTCTTTTGTGTATATAAGTAGATATTATAACATAATTTGCCATGGCTTATCCAAGATTGCCTTGTAGTTGGTTGAGGAAACTGAATGGGAAGATGTCTTTCCTGTGGACTGCAAAATGCAGCACAACAGTGTGATAGTGTAGTTTACTTTGATATGACATATGCATATTTTGGTTACGATTAATATATTGAAATATTATTGTTTGGTTAAAAAAAAAAAAGAAAGCATCAAATCTATGAGGAAAGTAACGGATTCGCCTAAAGTCTATGTAACTTGATAGGAACCACATTATCACAAATTGTACATATTTAGAAATGCATTGCACTATTACTCGTTCACTAATTTACCAATGACTGGGGTTGAGGTTGAACTACTAAGCATATCCTACGCCAATTCAATTCCTTTCTTCTTTCAGGAAAAAGTTTTTTTTTTTTTCAAGGAATTGAATATAAGATCTAGAACAAACCAAAATGAATCTATGTTTTAAAGTGCGTTTACATTTAATAATCCTTGATTTTGTATGGAATTATGCCTTAAATTACCACAAGTAACTGTAAGGTGCGGTTCATGGTCTTGATGGTCCTAGATTGGACCATTTTGTATTAAATGACATAAATTACTTTGTGTACATATTGCTCAACATGTTTGATGTATTATACTAGTAGTGAATTTGAAACACATCATGGGTAAATGTGGGCAATGTTTTGTGAAAATTTAGAATGGTTGTATGATATTTATAACATATGGTATAATTATGATACTAATTTTTTAATCCTGTATCAATTTTGTATATATGAAAATTTAATGTACCTCTCTTCAACTATTTTTGTAGGTCTTGAGTAGCATATAAACTTATTATTTTGTGAATCTTTTAACAATGTCTGATCCTTAGCATTTATTTGTCATTTTGATCTCTTATTGGATAAAGTTTGTGTGAAACAATAAAAAAATATCAGCCCAAAATAGAGTAGGTCATTTAATCATTCTTCACATGAAACTCAAACCTAGTGCTAATACGGAGCTATGTGTAATTTACTTTTAAAGGTTAATGGCAAAAAAAAACTCATGAACTAATACATGTGTTGCACTTTACCCCCTTAAAGAATTTTATATGCATTTTGCCCCTAGTTCCACTGCATATAATAATGGAAAAATTGACTCCGTCCACTTGTATTGATGAAATGATCAATGTATACCTTATGAAACAATACAATACTAAAAAAGCCCATTAGGCGGGATAATAAAATTCATTTCCTCCTCCACTACAACAAAAAAGGGAATTAGCTACGACTTCTTTAGTTAGAAGTAGAAAATTTGACACTACTAACAAACTTATAGTGAGGAAATGCATAAAACCTCAACAAAGATTAGAGCCAACCTATAACCAGCGAGAGCTAAGAATTTTCTCACTAAAATTCATCGCCAAAAGCAGAGCGGGAAAGCTTCCCTCCAGTGCTGACTTTTGTGCGCCAAATTTTTTTCGATATTGGCAAGAAATTATGGAAAGCAGCTGATGCGTTCTCTTTTGCATAGATTTATTCTTGCCATATGTTTGAGCAATAGAGAGGATTTTGTCATTTCCTCACTAAAGCCAAATATTATTAGCCTAAATAAAATTTAAAAAAGCAAAAGGAAAAAATCAAAGAAAAAGGGTGAAGTTAGAAACAAAGACGGTTAGTTCCTTCTCTTTCCTTCTTTAGTTCCAAATCTCTTTCCAACAATCTCCATTCTTCTTAGTTCCATTTCTCTACAACAATCCAACCAGGTATGCTTCTTCTTTTGTAAGACTGACTCTAGATGTAGAAAAATCTTTTCATATTGTTTATCTTTGTAATGAGAACCATGGGTTTTAACCTGGATTTTTGGGTATGATGCCCAGATTGTTACCTTGGCTTTGGAAAACAATTAGTTGTCAGGGTGTGAAGGTATTAGCTTCTTCGGGTCAACGGGTGTTTCAATTCGAGAGGCTATTGTTTAGGAAAAATTATTTGTTGGGGAATAGGGTCAATTCTTGGGTTTGAAACTAGGTTTGATTACAATTAATTTGTTAGTCGGTGACACAACCAGTATACTCATGGATTTAATTATTTTTAATATTTTTGGTGATATTACAGCTTAGCTTTTTTTGGGTTAATTGGTAGTTTGCTTATAATTTATTGTTAATGACTCTGAGAAATTGGTTAGTTTAATCTTTACTTTTCATATTTCTTTTATGTTTTTGGTTGGTTGGCAGTTATTCTGCACTAGAATGATTTTGCGACTGCAAATCTTACACCGATCGTCTTCTTTGTAAGGTATGCTAAGCTGTAGCAATAAAGCGTAAACATTGCTTTCATCCATTTGAGCAGGTTGACATATCTTTGTTTTTTAAATGTTGTTTACATTTGTGGATACAAAGTGATTATGTGTGTGAATTTTCATTATGTTCAACAAGAGGCAATGATCTGAAAAAAAATATGCTTTCTTTTGCCTGTCATACAGTTGTTTTGTGTAGTTTCTTATTTGCCATACTTGCACACAACTTTGCAACATTGAAACTATGTGGAGGGGACATCAACGAAACAACCAAAACTCATAAAAATTTTTAAAAAATACCTTGAAAATAGTATCCCCTATCAAATATCACTTGTCATCAGTGCATCAATGTTCCTATCGTTTTATTTAAGTATTTAATATAACAACCACTCTAAATGCCTCCACAAGCTTGTATAAGAGCTTTTGATGTAAAACACTACCGAAATAACTAGATTTCTTACAAATATAGAAGGACCAAATGGTTGGTTAAGAAGCTACAAGTTCTGAATTCTAAAAGAAAAATTGATAGCACTTTGAATGTGTGCATATGTATATGATGAGGGAGGGAGAGAGGGAGGGGGTATAAACTGTAAACTATAACAGAATCGTATCAGAATGGATGAAAACACGTTCTCTAGTCCCTCTTCCATGGCTTACAAGTTGCCGGCAGTGCTTCTATATATTGATTTGTGACTTTAAGTTGTGAAATTTCTGCTTTGAACCTCCCCTTACAATTGGTATCAATTTCTACTTAGGAAGAGTTGCTTTTTCTGTTTGCTGAGAGCATGAGCTTTAAGCAGCTCACCTGAATTTTAAAGTTTGAGTCCCTCAATTCTTCTCTTGTTTTCGTTGATTTCGTCAATATTCTTCTTGGCATATAGGTACATCATACACTTGAGATACCATGGAGGAATTAAATTTTGTATATAAACCTCTCCACTAGTTTAATTAAGATAAGAACAAATTTGTACTTCTTTCTGTTTGCTTTAATTAAGATAACTGTGTATTTGTCATAAAACGACATCGGTAAGCCTAACAGGAATTAAAAAAAATAAAAAATAAAAAAGAGTAAAGTTATAGATGACATAGAAACCTCTGCTTTTCTCTTTCCTTTTTAGTTCCAATCTTCTTACTCTCTCGCAACAATGTCCAACTTTTAGAACTTCCAATTCTCTCTACAACAATCTTCCAATTAGGTAAACTTTTTCCTTTGTAATATCAACTCTAAATATGGAAAAATCTTTTGATATTGTTTACCTTTTGAATGGGATCCATGGGTTTTTACTAAAACAATTTTTTTTTGCTTGGTAGATATTATGCTCTAAATTGCCCTTGTGGCTATACTAAATTGCTTGGTTGTTATTCTTTTGTTTCTGGTTGCGAAATATGTAACTTGTGATGAACCAGAGCCCAAGGTAACATTTTAAGATTTAGACAATCAGTGATGGCCATCTGTACTCATAGGCATTTGGCCCAATTTACACTTTACATACACAATATAAAATGAATAATCAAATTGATAGATGTAGGTGATTTGGGCAAAAATGGTGAACAAGTATTAGCTATTAACTAGGCGACAAAAGAGATGCAAGGGAAAAGAATTCATCATGAATATGAGAATTAATGAAACTTTTGAAGTGAAATAACTTCTAAACAAGTGAGTAGGATGGGTAGTTTTCGTCCAATAAGGGGAAAAATGAAAAAATTACCATTGCCCAGATTCACTGTTTGTGGAGAAATATGGTAACTTTACCGAAACAAAAAGAAAACAAAAGGAGTGCTCGACTTTGGAAATAAGGGAGAAGTGTTGGAACATCAAACAAAGAAAATTTAAACCCTAGAGCAATTTTATTAGGTTTGATCTTTTGTCTCTTTCATTCAATGAGATAATTTTTCACCTCAGCATCAAACGCCATTTACTACGTGGCATAGGCTTGTAAATGATGCAGGAAATTTAAACTCCCAGGTTATTGGGCTTTCTTGGCTAAATGTCATCTTGAGTGTTCTTTTTTATAATGGACGTGTAAGTACTTTTTTTCATACATCCTGCATTTACATGAAGACATGTATTTTGGTCTTGTATTTAGTTTTTTCACAATTAATAGGAAAGTAGTTTCATTTTGTTTTGGAAAGAATATTTGGTTTGTTCTTTGAGACTGTTATAATTTTTTGAGAGATTTATGTTGGCTTTGTTTCCAAAACTTCATAAATATATTACTGGTTTCATTTTTTAAAAATAAAAAAGTAATAAAGGTATCCATTCTAATACTCTCAAGGCTCAGTACAAGTAATGTTAATGTATATAATATTCTATGAATAGGTGACATTGGATGCAAGAAGCATATAGAGTTCAAATACTAATACTTCACTAATCTTCTTGAGCTGTCATTCACAATAAGTGCATTATATCAATTTCTCAAATTTGATTTCTTTTGGGTCCAAATTAACGTTAAATGTGCTTCATTTGAATTGAAACTACCATTATTTGGACTTGAATTATGACATTGTGAATGTATATTTTTTGTTGAGTTATGGACTTATTCTTCTCTATTTAACTAGTTCTTTACGAATATCATCCCTTTGAATCTCAATGCCAGTTTTCCAATTCAATTCTACAAGGAAGGCTTATCATTTAAACTTGCACTTTGGTGTAGCTTGTAGTTCATATATCACACAAGCAAAATGGATAAGAGTTGGATGTCCCTTACTGATAGATGGTGTGAAGAATATAGGAATGGACTAGAGAAATTTATGAAAATGGCTGAGCAACACAAAGCTAATAAAGCAAATATTAGATGTCCATGTAGAAAATGTAGAAATGTGAAATACTACTCTGTTCGTGTTGTCGAGAGTCATCTACTATATAAGGGGATGGACAGTACTTACACATATTGGAAATTTCATGGGGAAAATCTGCCTGTTGAAAATTCATATGTTCATTCACATCGTGATAATGTGCATGAAACTAATGCTGACAATGTAGAATTCAATGATGACGAAATGCAAGAAATTTTAGAGGATATCTATTTGGGAACCTTTAATGAAGAAAAATTAAATGGTGAGAGCAACGAGCATGTTCCCTTTGGCAAAGAAGGTGAGTTAGAGAAATTTGACCGATTATTAAAAGATGCTCAGCAATCATCGTATCCAAGTTGCAAAAAGTATTTAATATTACTTTTGTTGTAAAATTGCTACATTTGAAGGTACTCAATCGATGGAGTAACAAATCTTTTACGATGCTTCTTCAACTATTGAAGGATTCCTACCCTCATGATAACTGACTTCTATCTTCTTACTATGATTCAAGAAAATTATTAAGGGACATTAGGTTAGGATATGACCCGATTCACGCATGCAAGAATGATTGTATTCTCTACCAAAAGGAATATGGAGGATTGGATCATTAACCAAAATGCTTGGAATCTAGATGGAGAGTAAATGATGGCAAAGGCAAACAAGTTCCTCATAAAATTGTTCGTTACTTTCCTTTAAAGCCAAGATTGCAAAGGTTGTTTATGTCAAGAAAAATAGCATCTTGTATGAGATGGCATAAGGAAAAACGAGTTGAAGAAATTGGGGTCTTAAGTCATCCAGCAGATGGTGAATCATGGAAAAAGTTTGACAAGAAATTTCTAAGGTTTGCTGAAGATGCTCGAAATGTTTGTCTTACATTGTCAAGTGATGGTTTCAACCCTTTTAACAATACATGTAACTTCTATTGCATGTGGCCAGTGGTGTTGATAAACTATAATATGCCACCATGGCTATCAAAAAGTGAATCATATTTCTTCTTATCAGTACTTATTCTAGGTCGCGGGTCCCCTAGAAAGGATATTGATGTGTTTTTACAACCTTTAATTGATGAACTGTTAGAATTGTTTGAAGGTGTTCGGAAATATGATACTGTGAGCACTTATGTGGACTATAAGAGACTTTCCTGCCTATGGGGACTTATTTGGTTGGGTGACCAAGGGAAAAATGGCATGCCCCTACTGCAAAGATGAAATAGATTATCAGTCATTGAGAAATAAGATTGGCTACTTGGGCTATCGTCACTTTTTACCTGATAATCATATGTGGCAAAATTGTGGCAAGAAATTTAATGGCAAGGTAGAGAGAAGGTTAAAACCACAAGAATTGTTGAGTGAAGAAATTCTTGAATAATTAAAAGTTGCTGAGGATGTAACACTTGGAAAAAATCCAAAAACTAAGAAAAGGAAGTGCAGTCTAGAAGAAAGAAACTGGATAAGAAGAGCATATTTTACCAACTACCATATTAGAAAGATATTCCACTGAAGCATAACATTGATGTCATGCATACTGCTAAGAATTAGTGTGACAACACTATAGGAACTTCGCTTAACATAGAAAACAAGTCAAAGGATACAGATAAAGCTCGGCGGGATTTGGAGAACATGAACATTCGTCATGAGCTACACCTACGTCAAAGGAATAGAAAGCTTGTAAAGCCACAAGCATGCTATAATATGTCACCAAAAGAGTGACAAGGTTTTTGTGAATTTTTTAGTTCAGTGAAGTATCATGATGGTTTTGTAGCTAATATAGCAAGATGTGTCAACTTAAAAGATGGTAAGATATCGGGATTAAAGAGCCATGATTGTCATGTTCTTTTACAACTGATGCTTCATGTTGGATTGCGTGGATTCTTATCAACAGAGGTGTATACTTTAATATGTGAAGTAGCTAAGTTCTTTCAAGATCTATGTTCAAGAAAGCTTAGATTGGAGGAGATTGAGAAATTGGAAGAGAACATAATAATCATATTGTGCAAGTTGGAAATGATTTTTCTCCCAGCTTTCTTTGACATTATGATTCACTTAGCTATTCACCTACCTCGTGAAGCCAAACTTGGAGGGCCTGTCCAACATAGGTGGATGTACCCCTTTGAAAGGTAAGTATTGTTTTTCTTAATATTGAACCCCTAAATATATATTAGCTAAGTTAGATCATTAACTGCTAGATATGCTTATATAGGTTTTTTTACACATTTAGCTACCTTGGAAGTCTCAAAGGAACTGTAAAAAATAAAGCACATCCAGAAGGTTCGATTGCAGAAACATATATTGTCAATGAAAGTTTAACATTCTGCTCATTATATTTTGATGGGGTTGAGACAAAATTCAATCAATCGGATAGATATTATGATGGAGAAAATCCAATTCATGATCGTTATCCATATTTTCCCATAAAGTCCGTCCAATCGGATCCCCAATAGGTTCTTTTTTTACAATAGATTAGTATAATTTGGTCCATTGGTATGTTCTTCATAATTGTGATGAATTGCAACCATTTTTACTATAAGTTACTTTTTTTATGCACTAGAAATTTAGTTAAAAATTTTGAGAAATTTTAGTTTTAATTATGCACTATGAACAGTGAACAAGAGGAAGAGCTAAAAAGAAAAAATTTGGCGAACCTCTTCGAGAGACAAAAAGCTGAATTTCCATTATGGTTTAGAAAAAAAGTAAGATATATTCTCCTTATGAAAAATTATTTTTTTTAAGATTAAATTTCTCATGGTCATGTTCATCTATTTATGTAGATGAAGAACTTGCATGGTCAAGGAGATTCCAAGGTTAACAAAGATCTATATGCACTTGCAATGGGGCCAGATATTCGTTCCACCATGTATCCAGGTTGTATAATTAATGGAGTTAAGTTCCTAGCTAAGGAGCATGATAGTCGTCGAAAGATGCAAAACAGTGATATACGTATTAAAGGAGAGCACAATAATGAAATTATAGACTTCTATGAAATTGTAAATGAAGTCGTCGAGCTAAGATATAGAGAAAAATGCCAAGTCATTTTATTTGTGTATGAACGGTTTGATTCTAGGATAGCTCGCTGTGACAAATATTTCACTAGTGTTAATTTTGGGAAAAAATGGTATGCAAGTGAGCCTTATGTTCTTGCTATATAGGCTACCCAAGTTTTCTATGTTAAGGACACAAAATTAGGTGGAGACTGGTATGTAGCTCTTGTTGTAGATCATCAACATATATGAAATCCATCACTTTTCCTAACCGGTGATGAAAATGATGTTGAAGATGCGTCTGGTATTCATGAAGCATACCAGCAGAATGAGTGTTCAAAAATCATGTTTGGGGTCAAAGATTGTGATGCATTTTCCTTGCACAGAGCTGATGTTGATCATAAAACTGTTAATTCAGATGATAATACATCTAGTGACAAATCTGAGAATAATTTGGATGATTTTATAAATGATGACATGATTGATGGAGAGTTACCAAAAATAGGAGAACGTGATGAAGAACTTTGTTTGAGTTTTAGTTCTGAAAGTGATATAGAGTGACACATGTCACCTATTTGTAAAAATGAAGTGTATCTTCATTACTCCTATATGTCATGAGAAAAGATATATTTTGTACGTAATAGTAATTATAAGTTGTTTTGTGTGTCTTTTGTCATGATAGATAGAAATTATTTTGATTCATGTATTGAATGTATCCTTTATTCTTGTAATCTTATTTGAGATACTTATCCTTTATTCTTGTAATCTTATTTGATATAGATGGTAGGAGATGCGTTATGAGCAAGACAAATTGATAAAGTTGCAACTATGCTGTAAATCTTTGTGGTGGGAATCAGACAATGCAGAAGTCTTTCACAGTGAGAACTAAAACCTTTCCAATAATTACTCAAATTTTACTCACATAACTGTAACAAATTTAATATGATGTTGTTTTAATGCAGATAGCTCCAAAAGAATCAAGCCCCAATCGCATCCCTCATGGAACATCAAACAAATGACCAATCATAAATTTTTTTTGTAAACATTGGACGTGATGCAACTGAGCCACAACAGTAATCTCATGAGAATAGAAATTTGCAGTCTAATTCATAGCCTAGAGATATAAATACTTCATCAAACTCTTCTGCAGTAAGTTTTCACTTTATTTTCTTATCTTAGCCAATTACGGTTGTTATTTTATTACTATAGATTATAACTAATGACATGGTATCTCAACCTACTAATTTGTTTCCTTCTCAATGACATGGTATGACTATTTTGGCAAAGTCACATTTTTTGTGTGAGAGTTGACCTTCTATTCACAACTAACATGATCATTTGTTTATTTGACAAAATGAGCTATTAGCTAATAAAAGTGAAGCACAAAATGAGTTTGCCATTCCCAATGCTGCTTCAAGAGTGGTAAACCAAGTTAATCAATAGATTTTGAACATGATGCACATCAGTTTCATAATGCGTCCAATTCAATGGGAACAAACGCATGTGATTTTAATTTTGTTGATACTCTAAATATGTCCTAGTTTTGTAGATGTAAACTCTACAAATTTCAATTTCAACAAACTCACCCTGTCTTGGTTGTATTAGCTCGTAAAAAGCATTGTCCAAATCGAAATATTAGGCTTGAGAAGGAAGTAAGGGGTTGGAAGAGAATAAGATACAGAAGGTGAAAAGTACAGACCACCAATACTAATACCTGAAGATGAGAATGCACCTGTTGGCGACTGGAGTGCTTGTTTTGCAAGAGAGTTTGGTCTTATCCTTAAGCAAGATGCACCAATACGAGTACAAAGTTGGATAGCCATTGACAAGTCAACCAATGAGAACCTTTATGAACCTGCAGTGGTATGATATATTTAATTTATTTTGCATTATTTACATGTGTCTAACTTATTTTGTTAAATTTTACAGGACACATTTAATTTGGATTGGACAAAACTGCACGCTCAAGATGTTGTTAAGTATCAATTTGGATAATTGTATGGAAATTTTAGGAACAAATGTCACCAACACTACAAAAAGTATGGGGGAGGTGCAAATGCATGGGCCAATCCTTCCTATCCACTTTCTTAAGAAAAGAGATGATTGGGTTTGGATGCGTGACAATATCTTTGACAATGAGAATTGGAATGTAAGTAAATATCTAAGCTTTTTTTGCTAAATTGATCCATGTACAGGAGTAGCAAGTTCCTAACTTGATTATACCTTGTACGTTAGGCTCGTTCGATAACTAATACATTGAATATGCAAATTTGGAGTATCTGCACAAGCTGGGATCTCTTAGTCTTTTCCTCAAAAACATCATGAAATGGTAAATTCGTGTCCTACATTACCACTTTACTACAACTTTGGGGATTGAAGTTCTTAAATATAGTCAAAGTGGGACTTTTTAACCATATGTGTGTGTTCATATTATTGTCTATTTTGTCAAACAAATCCAGAGACAAATGAAAAACCTGGCCTATTGATTTGTTTCATATCGCATATAGAAATAGAAATGGTTGGTCCTACCCTTTTGCTGAAGAAAGGCATGTAAGTCATGAATATCAAACATATTTGTGAAAAAAATATTTTAAATTAAGAGTTTATACTATGGTAAAACTTTTATATCTTGCGGCAAGAAATAATTAACTTGGAAAACCAACCTGTTTCTGAAAATGAGCCTAATGTCTGTGGGAAGGCTCATGGAGTTAGACCTCCATCTCGAAGGCAAATTATTAGGGGAACCCGCGGCAGCAATGATAGACAAATGGAGAGTATCATTGCTGAGCAAAAGTCACAATTGGAGGTTGCACATTCTATAATTGAAGAACAAGCAGCTCAACTTCAGTGCCTACATGAGTCAATAGATTGGTTGATGGCAGAAGCGAGAAGCAGGACTATACCTTGTGGCACTAGCTAATTTTATAAGTTAACATGGTAAGAAAATGATGCAAGCTATATGTGGTTTTGGAAAGCAATATATTGATAACCAAGCATATTGGAAGTTTTAGCAATGCAGTCAAGGCACAATGGATTTATCAAAAATTTATATTATATTTGGAATATCTCTGATAGTAAATTTAAGTTTTGCAGGTTCATTTTGGTGATTTTGGATGGAAAATGGCTGTATAGTATAAAAGGAACCCTTTGTGCTTAGAATTTTTTTTAGTTTGGCTTGTTTTGAATATCTCTGATAGTAAATTTATGTTTTGCAAGTTCATTTTGGTGATTTTGGTATACAATCTAAAAGGGACCTTTTGTGCTTAGAATGTTTTGTAGTTTGGCTTATTTTGGATGCTGTAGATGATGGAATATTTTGAAACTAAGCTAATTTTTGTTTAATAGATATAATGTTAGGTTGCACCAGAGAATATGTATGTGATTTTCTAGTGCAAGTTAACATTAGAAACTTGGAAATAGGCTGTAATCGGGAAGGCACTGTGAAAGTGTTTATAATGTTTAGGCAACTTGTATGGGATTTAATAGATTACAGGACCTTTTTGAAGCTATTCCATGTTTTAGGAAGAGATCATAAACTCTTGGTATTTTGGAAAAGTACAACCAGTGTTCATGTATTTTAGAAGTAATGACTTCAAATTTAGACATCACATTTCTTCCGACGTCCTAGTTTATGCTTGTTGTCTTTTTACCAGTTTAAGTGCTTGTCTAAATTTATCTTTTTTATTACTCCATGTAATAAAAATGGGAAAAATCTAACGATGTCTAGTAGAATTGCCTATTATTTTTGAAACTTAGCAGCAGCAAATGATTGTGCAGCTATATGAACTAAAGTGCATATCAGCAACAACACAGGCTATGTAATGTTCAATCCTTGAAGCGACACCAAGAAAAGACAAGCTGGTCTTTTTAGAAATAAGCTTGCCTATAATTGCTTAATCTAGAAAAATACAAATCAAATATTGAATTTTATAGTGACTTGCTCTTGGAATGCAAGTGTACAAATAATAGTCTTAAATAGGTAACAACAATGCAGGCCTTTGACACGATTGCGTTAGGGAATAGATAAAAGTAGCAAAATTATTAACAAAAGATAATTTAAATCAAGCAAAGCAATAAGTCAGGAGAAGCTTCGTTATCTACCAGCTTGAGTTGGCCATCAACCTATTACTTAAATAACACCTACTAAATAATGGATTTTTGGTTATTAAAACAAATTCCTTGTAGAACTCTTTTTTTCATTGTCATTATTGCTAACTGATTCTAATTTTTTTTCTCACAGCGAAATGTTTCATTTTCTTTTTTATATGTAAGTATTGACCTTGTGTTATTTAATCAGCAGCCTTGGGTTTCTTTAAATCAAGACTAATTAAGTTAAACATAATTATTAATTTGCAGTTATTTAGATGACCGATTAGACTGCGAATCGGTCATGATTTTGATTCGATGCATACATTGGGATGACTAGATTAGAGAACTATTAGAAACTATTAAAACCGTATGAACCGCTTGAACTTTTTTGAATTGTGAACTAGTTGTTTTATAATTTCATCAACTAATTAAAAAAATAAAAAGAATTGTACATAGTAAATTGGAGAACTTTAGTGCCTGCTCTTGTGTTGAATGTAGTTTTAGCATTTGGAGTTCCATTGAAATTTGTAGTTTCAACAGTTTTGATAAATTTTTTTTAATCTTAGAATGTAGTGGTGTTTTTTGTTAGGATTTAAAATTATTTTTTTATATGTACAATTGAGATGAATTTATTTATTTGAATTTACAATTTTAAAGTTTATTTGCGAAAGTCTAAATTTTTTAGAATTTTTAAATTTTTTATCCAGTGATGTCACATATTGGTACGTAAAATATCTTAGTATTTATATATTTTATTAAAAAAAATCATTGAATTGAGGTTGAACCGTAGTGACCGGTTGAAAACTGTGACTCAATCATTTCACAAGTTCTATTAATAGTTCGAGCTTCAAAAGATTGGCCAAAAGTGTATTAAGTTTTTTATACTGTTACTTAAAAAATATTCAAATAGAAAATGCATACTATTTGTTGGATGATACATGTAGACATGTATTAGCTAAAGAATAATCTGAATATTTACTAACTAGCACACTCGAGGGTTTTTCTCTAAATATATATTTTGTACATAGTTATGATCTTTGAAATTCAAGTAATAATAAATAAGATTAACAAATAACTTCAAGAAATGGTAATTCCATATCATAAAACAAAATTTTCTTTTCCACACATATCCTTTTGTCTTTATTACTTTTTTATTATGAATACAAGCTGTTATATAAACGGTATACTTTTTGTTACTACCACTTTATTTCCGCTGTAACTTTTGCATATGTATATGAAAAAAAGTAAAAAGTTTCAATCACAAAAAGTGAAGTATATCACTATTTACTTATCTTAAAGTCAATAGGAATATAGCACTAATCACATCTTACAAGACAAAAGAAAAGAGTTAAAGGTCTATTTGGCTCTATTGAAAATATTTTTAAAAATTTTCTTGGTGTGAAAGAGTGGAAATTATTTTTCCATGAAAAATATTTTTCAAATTTCCTTTATTTTGTGAAAAAAAACTTACATACTTAATGAGCGCAAACTATTAGTCGAAACGTCAACAATGAGATTAAACCTTAAACACACACTTTTTCTAATTTTATTTACAAATTAATTTTTTTTTAGTTCTTATCCTCCCATTTTTTTCATTTTGAGTCCCATAATGATATATGTATATTTATATATGCTTTATCATTATATGATTTTTTTTGAGCAAGACATTATGATCTTACAGATTAATTGTACACAAAATAGTATCTACTTGACTCTAATTACTATGAATTGAATTTCATTATTATTTTAATTCATATAAACAATATTAAAAAAATTTAAAAACTCTATTTGGAAAGATTTTCAAATTATTAGCTAAATTCCAAAAAATCGTCAAAGAAATAACTTTTTCATATAAAATATTTTTCAAAAAATAATTTCCTACGAAAAATATTTTATCCAACCAAACAAAACCTATTCTTATCAAACAGATTTTTCACTTTCAGATGGATCGAAAAACAACTACAAATACAAGAAACAAATTAAGTATGAATAGGACTCGAGATAAATGGGTGAAAACTCAAATTCTTCTTAAAGTTCAAATCCTCTTAATCCTTATTCCTTTTGAGACCTACAAACCTTGTATTATCTAATTACCTAGAGTACATACTTCCAAATTTCCCAAATTAATGGGCGGGAATTTCTAAATTTGTTTTCCAATTTCAATGCCATTCACTCCCGCCTTCTAATAGAAAGAAACTTAATAAAAATTATAAAAATACAATTCTAAAGCAACTTCTCTCTTCTTCATGCCATGTATAAAAATCCCCCACTACTTTTTCTTCCTCCAACTTTCCCTCCTTCAAGAAGCCCTACCCTAAATGCCCTTCGAAAATCTCAGATTCATTCACCAGGTTTGGAATCCTCAACTCCGTTGCCTTCTTTGATGCCCTAAGCTCCTCTCTTAAGCTGTGAAACAAACTCATCTATAGAAATTTCATTTCTCTTCAATTTTTTCCCAACAATTTTGTCTCCAGAATAGAACTCAAAGCACGAACTTTCCACACAATCATCAGTAAGCATATGCTTTGCTTTGTTCTTCGATTGCTAAGTGCGAAAACGAATGGAGAATTGGAGAGATAAGGAAACGGCAGTTGTCAGGGAGGGAGCTTTGATCAAAGCTGCTTTTTCATCGAGATGGAGAGGAGCTGTTCGTCCTGTTCTTCTACTTCAACTTTGCACTTCATTTTCACTTGAATCAGAAACGACCTCTTTTTGGAATTAACAATGCGAATTTTGACTAGTTAAGGGTCTTCTCCTTGCAAGTTATGGGTACCTCAAATTCTCCTTTATTTTTACTGATTTTCTGTATTTATAGTTTATTTTTACCTCAGGATTTTACTAGTTTTTAGGCAGATTGCAGTTGATATGCTTCATTTGGTTGCAGTAGAAACCTGGAATAAGTGAAAATGTTGACAACCTAGAGCACTCAAAATGAGAGACTATTGATTGGTGTCCAATTATCACCTTTTGGCATATGTCATTAGAAAAAAAAAGTAATTTGTTTAAGTAGATTGAATAGCAAATCTTTGAAAGTAACTTATTCATGCATTCTGTTTGTAGGTAATGGCGGGTGGTGGAGGACGTGGAATGCGTCTAGCTAAACAGCCTAATGAGTTTGTGAAATTATTATAGGTACTTTCCTAAATTGATTTCTCTTGAAATATGTATGTTCATTAGTATAAGAATGTGGACGCTCTAGTTTTTGTGAGTTAATAAAAGATATTGGCCTGTTGATAGAAAGCTAAATAATGCTGTATATCTCACTGCTAATCAGGCCAGGCATTATGATTCAAGGGAAGTGGTTTTCTAATCTGCCTCTGTTTATTATTTTGTCTATGATTGCTTGCTTGTTTAAGAAATGAAATTTATCCTTTTTATAATTAAAAGGTAGAGTAATTATAGTTAAGAGAGACAATCTAGGTGCACGATTTTCTTGTTCTGCGGTAAAGAAAGCACTATATCCGTATAACCTGACAAAGATGTCATCTGTATACCTCAAATGCTTAATTAGAGCTTTAGTCTTGCCCTATGAAAAGCATATGTAATTGTTTGTATTTAGCTTTGGGTCAAAGTAATGGTTATGCTAGTTTCCAAATGATACAGTGCATTGTTCATAGAAGAAATAAAAGTTAGGAAAAGAATGATTTGATGATTACAGTTGATAAAAGTTATTTGGTTAGTTCTCTTGAGATGTGATGGATGCTTGGTATTTTACCAGATATTATAGTTTCAATTTCTTAACTGCCTAAGAACGAAAAGAGCAAAGGGTGCAATGTTACAAGAAGTTTCAGATTGATCATCTAGTAATCATCTTGTGTTAACTGATCATTGGTCCTCCATGTCAATGGATTTCAGCTGATATGGAATATATATATATATATATATATATATATATATATGCTTAATTTTGTGTGATTTTAGACATGGTACTCTATTTTCAAATGTGATGATGTGGAAAGAAATTTGGTTTCACATTTAAGCTTACAAAGCTTTGCTATTCTAGTTGAAAGGAACCTAAGAGTAGTTATTATCCCAATAGATGGTTTGAAATTTTCAAATATCAATAAATGTTTTAATGTTTGCCATTGATTCTTTCAGCATTATTGGCTCTTGACCATTTGCTATACAATTCGGTATTCAGAATGGAGCGTTGTTGAGTCATCTGATGACGTTGAGAAACAAGAGCTTGAGGAGGTTAAAGATGAAAAGGACTATTCTTTTAATGTAGCATTTAGCTTATTGCGTTCCAATCTTAGTAATGACTTCTCAATTTTCCACCAACAATTCTTACATTAGATTTTGGAATTTTAGTTAGTACAATTTGTTGCATTGTTTAATACAATCGTTAAATGTAATTGCTCAAGTTTATATCAACATTTACTTAAGTTTGCAAGAATCAAATGGCAGAGTCTATTTCCTAGGCAGTCCCATCTAGTAGTAAAACAAAGTTTTTGTGTGTTCTCTATTGAATGTTTATTAAAGTAGTGAAAGGGGGTTTTGGCATGAAATGCTATTAGAAAACTACTGAATACTTGGATGTATGATTTATTTTAGGAGCATTTATTTTCGTAATAACTTATTAATATTTTGTTGCCAATTGCAACTAATTTGAAACTTATAAGAAATTGAAAAATAATAGACACATAATAAACTATATTTAAGCTATTTATAACTAAACTTTCTAACAAAATCACCCAATAATTAAAATTAGAATTTTAAATTGGGATTAAGAAATGTTTACTACAATATTTTGGAAAGGAAGATTTTCTCGCCAAAAAGCAAGGTGAGAACCCACTAAAACTTGTTAGAGAGGAAGCTTTCCTAGCTAAAAACATTTTATTGGCCTAGTGTACAGCAAATGTTTCATTAGATCCCTTGCCAATTTTAAATTATTAGTGAGAATGTTAAATTGTCCTCGTCAAACACCTTGGCCATTTGCAAGGAATGCTAGTTTTTGTGAGGACATTTTGACGTCAATGGAGAGGAAATTTTCTCGCTATAATATCAAACTTATTAGCGAGGAAGTTCCCCCCTCGCTATAGATCTACATCATTAGCGAGAAAGACAAATACAAACCTCGCCATTGACTTTTAGTGACGAGCATGTAGCGAGAAAGTTGATGAGAAAGCACTTTTCTCTCTGAAACTGATTAACGAGGAAGTCAAAACTTTTAGCATGGATTTTGTTTCCTCACTAGCTCCCCTTTTTGTTGTAGTGTCTGACCAAAATCCGGATTTCTAAGCCTTGATTAGATATAGAAGATAGCTAATTGCACACTTAAATTGTAGTAAAAAGGAAGGTAAATGATAATTTATAGCTACAATTGCAGACGATTTAGAGGCTAAATAAACAAAGAAAGGTGCAAATAGGAGGTAAAAATTGTAATTGAACTTACTTTTTTAGTCTATTTGTTTATATTCATAATTTTATTTGTTGTTTTGTATGTCAATTGAGGGACATGCATGTGTATTTCAATGATTGTTGCAAAACATGGTATTGCATATTGTCCTTGTATTAGTTTAATATCTACCAATAATATCCACCGTTTGGGAATTATTGAACTTTTGGCGTGCTTTGTGCTCCCTTAGAGGCACTAATAGCTTTGTTTAAAGTCTTTTGTTTGGGTTTTGTGTATTGGCCTAGTGTTTTTTGTTATTTTTTTCTTTGTATAGTTCAAAGAAAATGTTTACTCTTGAAATCCACCATCGAGGCCATTTTGTACACAATCTAGTTTTAGCTTATGAGGTGGGACTATGTCAAGAGTTGAACTTTCCAAGTTACTTATGAAATTACATCAACCTATGAACTTGCTAGTTAAAATTAAAATGCAGATAATAATTGGCATTGTTGAATAGTGATGGTGTAGTATTACAAATGTTTAGGATGTTTGGGATTGTATATTAGAGAGGTAAAAGATGATATAGGACTTGAAATGAGCACTGTGAACCCAGAAACTAAGAATGTACACCAATAAATCTATGGGTGGCACAAATGTTAAAGATAATGTAGGAGTTGCAAATGATAATTATAATGTAGGTAGGGCCAATAGTAAGTTTAAAAGCATCAGATGATGAATCATACGCAATAAAAATAAAGGACTCTATTGAAAATGACTCAAATTATGGGTTTTTCATAAATAGTGATAGACATAGTAATTCTCGTGAAAAGAGAAAATTGGATGAGTTAACTGATGGGATAGGCAACAAAATAAACTTAGGAGAATATCAAGTATATGCTAAGTTAATTAGTGATGACTACAGAGCATTTGTGAATAGAAGGCAGTGGGGAAAGTTTGTAGAAACAGAAACTATTATTGATTCCGAAATATTGGAAACATCAATTGATTCATTTGATGATAAAAATACATAATCTTTTTCAAAATTTAATGAAGAAAGAGATATGGTTGACTCTCAAATTGATGTTAGGTTTATTTTCAAATAGTCCAAATGCATAGGAAAGCACTTAGGATGTGTTCTATCAAAAAACAGTTTGAGTTGAAGTTTTAAAACGAATGAGAATGACATGGTATGAAGACCTCAGGGTCTCACATCATCTTAGTTTTGATGATTAGCAAACTAATGATAATATTTACTAATATTTTATCAAGTTATCTTTGTAGCAAAATCATTAAGATTCAAAAGAAGATGAAAAACTGCAAAGCAATACTCATCTAGACGACAATGTAGACACAACAGAAGTGATGCGAACATCCAGATGAACAGTAACCGAAAGTCCAGACGAATAGTGCATGAACAGTACTCGGATAAACAGTGCCGTGAACAGTAACGTCCCAGATGAACAGTAACTTTTGGGCAGAATATATGCAGACGAGCTACCGGACGAGCACGCGGACGTCCAAATCTCAAATTTATTGTCTAACGGCTAGTTTCTACAGAAAGATGAACTTGATTGTTAGAAATCATTTTTAGCTATTTTCTCGCCCCTATAAATACCATTATATATAGAATTGATAAGAAACTTTTACCTACATTGATTACAAGTGATAAGAGGAATTACTCTAGTGTGTGTGTTCTTATAAGTCTTTATGAGGTAAGTGTGTTGGGATTGGTTAGTGTTCTTCATAGTTTGGGTGGTTGCATTCAAGTGTAGTAGTAAGAGGGTTAATTGGGTATTGTAAAACTCTTTAGTTCAACTTGAAGATATATGGAACGTGGGTTGAAGATATATGCCGTCGCACCTTGAAAGATCGAAAATCCTTTTAAAAGGTCTTCTTTTGAAAAATCATGCGTGTGTGAGAAAAATTGAGTTTTTTTAAAAAAATATATTTTTGAAAAAATGGTATTTTTGAAAAAACAAAATAAGGACTAAAATGCGACAATTTTGGCCAAATAGTTTGAAAAAAGATTTTATTAAAAATGAAGTTGCTACTTGGTATTGAATTAGAACGTACCAAATAACCCAAAATTTTTTTAATGAAACAAAAAATTAAAAAAAATGTTTAAAAACCCTTTTTACGACTCCGATCTTTGAAAACGAGAGAAAATGATCCGAAAGTCACATTTGAAGAAAGGGAAGGCAAATGCTCGTACCTAAGGCACCCTTTCTCCCTAACTGAGGCTAGTTGCAAGGTTTAATCAAAATTTTTTAAAATAGCCCTAAATTCTAACGCATTTGAATGTGTTTAAATAAATACAAATCCTGAGTCTAATGGGGTGTCGGAAGTGATAGAATATCTCTTCAAGGCTTGACTGGCATTGACGCATTAATTGCGAAACTCGAAACAAGGCCTTGAAGGAGTCACAAGTGTGAATGCAAAATGAATTACAAAAAGAAACGAAAAATAGTAGTATAGATAGTAATTGATCGAAAAAAGTGGAGATGCAGCATAATTGGTATGGGGGACTAAAAAACTCGTGACTGACTATTCGTGCTCACGAAGGGGGAATGACATGCTAAGGCCTAAGTAAGGCCAAACTTGCCCATTTTTCGCGTGAGAAGGGTAACTATTTCTAGTTAGAGTACACAATTGTCCTAATAATTCTATGTGAAATGCAAATTAAATGTCATACACCAAACATATGTTTAAAATAGATGATGATGGTGATAATGATGATGATGATGATAATAACGCATATAAAAATCATACAAAAATGGAAAAAAAATTAAAAAGAGAGAAAGTACGTGAAGTGAGATGAAAGCATACAAGGGGTGAATCTAACACTAAAATGGCCTAAGGATTTAGCATTAAACTAGCCTATTTTCTACAAATTTTTCACTAGCGTTGGACTAGTAAAGAAGTGATAAAAGCCACAATTAGCATTGTAGTGATGTGGTGACGTTGTAAATTAGACATGAATAAAAGCATAATAAAAGTAAATAAACATATAAAAGCATGTAATCACATAGGAGTGCCTAACACGTCATAATATCTAGATGCAAAATCTTAAAGAAAGCAGTAAAAATTATCTAAAAAAAAAAAAGCGGTAAAACAAATAAACATATAAGCACACAAAAAGTACACAAGCTTTAACTATTACACCGGGAGCCTAACTTGCAATTTAAGGGAGAAAAAATAAAAATAACCTATCTATTACATTTATCTATCTAAATACAAAATTTTTCCAAAATAATATAAATGCAAACCATCTATTACATTGACTAACTCAATACAATAATTTTGCAAATAATAATGAAATTGGAACCCATCTATTGTATTTTTAGAAAAATGAAATTTGAAACTAAATAAACGATATAATGTGAATAAATACACAAGAAGTATATAAAAATGCAAAAACATGAAGGAAATGCATAAGACCCATAAAGCATGTTACAGCACATAAAGAAAAATTATAGATCAAAAGTTAAGAAAGGTACCTCCTTTGAAGACCCAGTAGCAATACTAACAAAACAATAAACGTGTTAAGGCATCATTTCTTGTAAATTATCTAAAGCATAAGAAAATGAATTCCAACAAAAGTGGAGTAGAAATGTAAACCTAAACAGAAGCTAGACAAAATTACAAAATTCGAACAACACTAAAGGATAGAAATGGAAATTCAAGCAAACTTAGGGTTGCAATGGTTAATCCAAGTAAGCATAAAGAAGCAAAATTGTAAGTTAAACAAATTAAAGGCTAAAGATAAAATTAATGCAAACTAGGGGGGATGAATAGTGAATTTCTAGCAAACAAGGGGTAGAAAATTACAAATTTTATATCTAACAAAAAAAGAAATAAAATCATAGGGGTCCATCTATGATCATCAAGGACCCATATACAAAAATTAAACAATTCTCAAGGGCCTTATGAAATTATCCAATATTCTAAGGACACAAAGATTTGTGTAAGTAAAACACTTTAACAGACAAACAAAAATTTCATAATTATGCAGAAACCCTCCAATGCTCCCCATTTATCTTCTTCATTAACCAAAATTCTTATTTCTCTCTCAATCACTTTTTGTCATTCTCTATCTCTCTCATTCTCCATCTCTCTCCCCACTCTCCTTCTGATCTGCTTTCTCTTTGTTCTCTCTTGTTTCTCCCTCTCCTTTCGCTCTATTTCTTTTCTTGTTTCTCTCTCTCTCTCTCTCTCTCTCTCTCTCTCTCTCTCTTCTTTTTTTTTTTTCTCTTATCACTCACTGCTGAATCTTGCACTAAGCAAAAACCCCTAAATTTCTAATCAAAAATCCAAAATTCACAAACATCATAAATCCAAAAATCAACACACGAACTTGGTTGATTAGAGGAAAAATTCAAGCAATTAAGAAGATTCCAAGAAGCTTACCTTTTCTGTCAAAAGAAAGGGTGGTCCAAAGGTGGCAATGGGTGGCAGTTGATTGGTGGCAGTAAGTAGAGGAGGAACTGTGGCCACAAATGTGGATGATGACTGACCTGTAGTGGCGCGATAGAGAAAGTGTAGTTGGTGGTAGAAGTCTGAGTTAGATTGACCGAAGGATAAAGATGAAATTAATGCAAATTAAAGGATAAAGATAAAATTAATGCAAATTAGGGAGATGAATAGTGAATTGCCAGCAAATGGATGGAGGCTTCAGTGACAGAGGTTGTGGGTATGATTGAGGATAATGGAACTCTACTGATGGTGCTGCTATTCTGGCCATAATTTTGTGGTTGGGATTGGTGGTGCTCTAGTGGTGGAGTGAAGTTGTTACGAGAGTGAAGATGGAACTGTAATAGGTTGTTTTTGGGTGACCTTGAGCTGAGATTACAACTATGAGGTAGTGGTTATGGGGATCTATTTTGGGCCTGTTCATGGGCTACAATTAGGTTACTTTTTGTAGTTTTTTTTTTTTTTTTTTGGTTGCTAGTTCTTCTTTTGCTATTTGTTTGCAGGTTGTGGGAGTTTGTTTGTGATGGTTTTCTAATTGTCAATGATGGTTTGGGAGACTGATTTTTTGTGGGACGCAGGGGACAGAGGAGTTGGGCAATGGTTATGTTTCTGCTGGCTGTGGATAGGGACAAAGGGCTGGTAGTTGTGTTGTGGTTGTTGTAGGCTGGTTCTTGGGATAATTTTTACTCTTGGGGATTGGAGGTTGATTGCAGTGGCCGAGAAACAGATTTATTGATGGCCCACGGTTGTGAATTAGTGGTTGTGGGGAGCGGGCAGTGTTGGTAGTAGGACTTCTTGGTTAAGAGGGATGATTTGTGGTAGTTGATGAAATTTCAGTGGTTGTGATGGTGATTTGATGACTTCATGGAAATGGTGGAGGTGGTTGCAGGTGATTTTGAAGGCGATTGGCTGATAGGCTCCTATGGTGAAGGTATTTTAAAATAAAGGTTGAATACGATTGAGCTTGAATTGGCTAGAGGTGTTTTGTGTGCCTGTGATGGCTTGAACTAGTGGCAATGATTGGAGACCATGGAGGAGGGGTCAAGAGAGGCTGGTGATAATACTAGTTTGTGGAGGGTGTGTATGTGTTGGACTATGTGTGAAGGACTGTGTGTTGAGTGCATAATGTGTGTGTGAATTTGTATGTTGTGTGTGTATCAGTATGTGTGAATATAAGTGTATAAGTGTGTGTTTTTGAATTGTGTTTGAATGTGTGTGGTAGTGCGTGCTAGTGTGTGTGAGAGAAACTAGATCTGTGCGTGTTTGAATGTACGTTCTTGGTGTCCAAGGTATAGAATTGAAGATGTACTAGTGTGTATTCTAAGTGTTCTAGGTGCAGAGTTGAAGATGTATGAGTGTGTGTTCTAAGTGTTCCAGTTATAAGGCTGAAGATGCACTTGTAGACACCACATTTTGACACACCGTTTATTTTTCCAACATTGGGAGCATTTTTTATATTTTTGGAGACAAATTCTATTTTTTTTTTATAAATGGGGAACAAAGTCAACAATGTTGGGGGGCAAAATAGTAATTTTTAACAGGTAAATATTTTTTCATTAGTTTTAAGTCTAAAAAGGCATATTTTGTACTTTCATACATGTTTGTGAATTTTTTGTGATTTTTCGAATTTAATATCATTTTTTGTAAATTTAGTTAGTTAAGAGGCAAAATAGTTATTTCACTTCCCGAATGCATTTTTCATCAATGTTTGAGTGCTAAATTTATTTTCTAGAGTTTTAAGCTTATTATTTAATTTTTGGTAATTTTTCGAGGCCAATAGCTATTCTTTTGTGCATTTTGTCAGTGTAAAGGCAAAACAGTCATTTCGTACTCTGAATACATTTTTCACCAATTTTTGAGTCCTAAATTCATTTTCTAGAATTTTAAGCTTATTTTTAATTTTTGATAATTTTTCGTGACCAATAGCTATTTTCCTGTGCATTTTGTCATTATAAAGGTAAAATAGTCATTTCACACTTCGAATGCATTTTTGGCCAGTTTTAAATTCTAATCTTTATTTTTTTAAATCTTGAAAACTATTTTTAAAATTTTTTGATAGATTTTGGAGTTCATTGTCATTTCTTGCATTAATTTTGATTTTTTTGTGTCAAAAATAATTTGTTTAGAATAAAATTATGATTTTATTACCAGTAGCATTTTAGTTATTTTGGGGTATTTTTGGAGGCCAAAACTACTAGGCTCTATAAATACCCCCGTTAAAAGGAGAAAAAAAAAACTTAGAGAAAGTTTTTAGTTTTTGGTTTTTAGCTTTATTAATTACACCAAGAATACCAAAAAAACGCACACTTTTTCCTATATTTATCTTCAAGTTTTTACCAAGAACACTAAGAACACCTATTAGGTTTTAATACACTTTCAAATATACACCTAGAACACACACTAGTATATCTTCAAGCCTACACTAAGAACACCTAGAACAAACACTGGTACATCTTCAACCCCACATTTAAAACACTTGGAACACACACTAGTGTATCTTCAAATTTACACTAAGAACACCTAGATCACACACTTCTCTCTCACATGCTACACACACTACGCACATTCACACATACTCTCTCTCACACACTACCAGAGACATATTTCACACACTTTACACACAATCCCATACAATTGGCAATACACACACGTTTTACATAGATTCACACACTCCTCATATACATAAAGACACACAGTTCAAAACACACACTTATATACCCAGCATCTCTCTCTCACATACACACACTGATACATGCACAACACACAGTCAATACACACATCTCATCAGATTCATTCACATATGTACACATTCACACACACAATTCACACTTCACTTCACACAATTCACATCTCATTTCACACACTTCACATGCAATCACACATCCTAGCATACACATAGCACAAACTTCACACACAATCACAAACATTCTAGCATACACATAGCACACAGTCACACACACAGGTAAACACGCAGTCAGGCATACATACACACAATACACACACTAATCTCACACACGTCCCTCCTCATCCACCATCTCCCTCAACCACAGTAACCAGTAGTTCATCACCACCACCAATTACCCACAACCTGCAGAAATAGGGAAGTCCCAAATAGCTTGACAAACGTATCAATGCCACTAGCCCAATCAAGCTCTCAATCAATCAAAAACCACCACACAAAAGTCAGCCTTATCCACCATTAAATCACCGAAAACCACTATAATCCATTGCCCCGAGTCCCCAAATTCCCTTCCACAACCATTAATTCCCAATCTGATATCACCGAAAACAACCAGGAAGTGTCAATCCCAACCATCACACTACCATCACCAAAACCTCTGCTAAGTCCATACAGCCCCCCACGATCACAAATCCACCACCAAACAATCACCTTAACCCTCCAACTTTGGCCCCAAGTCAACCACTCAAGGTCCACAGAAACCCCAATTCACCATAAGCTCTAACAACTTTCATTACCCAAGCTACGATCCACTGTTAGCTCCACCATCAATTACTACCAAATAGCCCAAATTTGTCACCCAAAAACCTACAAAAGCACAACAATTACAGTAGTAACCACCACCAGGCACGGCACCTGCCCACCATCGAAACTTGCACTCTCATCATCAAACACAATCAAATCCCAACAGTCCCAATCACAATCAACCCATTTCCACCACAAACATTTGCAGAAAAACAGCCCAACTGGAGCACTACCACCAACTCACAACAAAACCTATCACTCGCGGGCCTCCCCATTACCAACCAGCGACTGGTCTCCGAAAACCTCCACCAGAAGTCACCCATGATTGAGGCACCACCGCTATCATCAATCGTGTTGCCCTCTACCTGCAACGTCATTTCCACAGGCCCCAAATCAAGTAAAAATTCACTGCTCTTTTTTCAATTTCTTGAGCCTAGAGGAGATTTATGTGGGTTTGTATTGATTTTGAGTGAGTAAAAATGGATTTATAAAGGGGAATTGGTTTGGATATGGGTTGAAGGAACTGATTAAGAACCAAAAGAGACTAAGAGAGCCAGAAGAAGAGGGAGAGAGCAGAGAAAGAGTCGAAGAACTAAAAGAAAATAGAGTAAAAGAGAGAAAAAGAAAACTGGAAGAATAAACACAGTGAGACAGAGAAAGAAACAGATAGCGAGAGAAGAGTAGAGAAGAAGTGGGAAGGAGAAAGAGAGAGAATAAAGAGAAGAGAGAAGCAGAGGTTAGAGAAAGAAGAGAGCAGATCAGGTGAGGATGAAGAGAAAGAAAGGAAAGAAAGAAAAAAAAGAAGAAACCAGAAGGAGAGGGAAACAGGTAGGAGGAGAGAGAAAAGAGAGTAAGAGATAAAGAGAGATGGATTTTTTTTAGGATTAAAAGGATTGCAGAAGGAGACGTTGGAGATTGAATTGAAGTAAATTTGAGGTGTTGTTCTGATTTTTGAAGAATCGAATTTGGGGGTTGAGTTTTCCTATTTTTGCTATATCCAGTTTTGTTAAGCAGATCAGGGATTTAGGAATTAATTTTGGTCTTATTTTTTTTCTTGTTCTCTAGTCTAGTTCAATTCTTTACTGATGTGATTGTTTAATTTGTTTATGATTCAGTCCAAATTAGCTTTTTATAACTATTAACCTGCTTGTAAAATACTTTTATTTTTATGTAATTAAGTCTTTAATTTTATAAAAAAATTGATCCCTACATTTTACATTTCTTTCAATTAGTTCCTTAATTTGCAAATTCATCCTCCCTACTTGGTTGAATGCATTGTTATGCCCTCCTAATTTGCTTTAATTTGTAGCTTATCCCCTTGTATTTGCATGAATTTTAATTTTATCCCTTAAGCTTTATAGAAATTTATTTTTAGTTCTTTTTGTAGCTAGACTTTACATTTTACCACAATTTGTCAATATTTACATATTTTATCATTTATTTATTTATATCGAGGTACCTTGACTTGTTATTTGTTTTCTTAATCCTTAGTATCGGATCTTCAAAGAGGTATCCCTATTTTTTCGTTAATTTCTCTTTTATGTGCTCCAGTGTGATTTTTTATGCATTATTATTTTTTATTTATTTTTTATTTGTTTCTTATTTTACATACTTTTTGTGTGTATTTACGTATTTAAGCTATTTAATTTCGAAATTTTATTATTTTGGCAAAAATATAATATGTTGTATTTAACTAGTCAATGTAATAGTTAGATTATTTTTCTCATATTTTTAGCAAATTTTGTATTTTAGATAGCAAGTATAATAGATAGGTCATTTTTACTCTTCCTTCCTAAAATTGTAGCTAAATCCCCCGGTGTAATAGTTAGGGCTTATTTGCTTTTGTGTGCTTGCTTGCTTATCTATTTTACCTGCTTTCTTTAGGATTTTGAATCTAGATATTATGCTTACGTGCTACATGCTCCTATGTGCCCTTTTATGTTTATATGCTTATTTGCTTTTGGATTATGTTTTCTTATCTTGATTCATGTTTTGTCTGTATTCCGTCACCACACTAAGTCCAATGCTAGTTGTGGCTTTTCTCGCTTCCCCGCTAGTCTAACGCTAGTGGAGAAGTCCAACGCTAGACCTTTAAGTCATTTTAAGTGATAGTTTCACACCTCAGTGTGGATGTCACATCATGTCACAACACATTTTTCCTTTTTAGAGTTTTCTATATTTGCATGACTTTTTTTGGTATATATGTTATTATTATTATCTATTTTATCATTTAATAATGCATGACATTTAGGTTGCATTTCACTTAGAACTTAGGTCATTGCATGATCCGACTAGAAATAGTCGTCTACTCATGTGGGAAGCAGTGGATTAACTGGTCGTTCCTCCCTTCCGTGAGTAGAAAAAGTCAAGTCACAAGTTATTAGTCCCCCGCACCCGTTATATTGCATCCCCACTTTCTTTGACACTTATTATCTATAGTATTTTCCTTTTTTGTTTTTGCATTTCATTTTACATTTACGTTCGTGACTCCCTCGAGGTCTCAACTCAGGGTCTAGCAATTAATGCGATAATCCTGACCAAGTCTTGATGGAAGATCTTGACCCTCTTGATACAACCTTAGACTTTGGATTTGCATTCATATATACACATCCGAACGCAGGTAGAATTTAGCGTTAATTTAGGAAAATTTGATTAAACCTCACAACTACCTTCGACTAGGTGGAAAGGGTGCCTTAGGCAAGCCTTTGCCTTCCCTTTCTTCAAATGTGACTCTTGGATCTTTTTCTCTCGTTTTTCTTAGACCGGAGTCAAAAAATGATTTTTTTCAAATATTTTTCTATTTTTTTTGTTTTGTTAAATAATTTTTTGAGTGACTTGGTATACCCTAATTTAATGCCAAGCTGAGACTCAATTTTTATAATAAAACCCTTTTTAAAAATTAGTTGGCCAAAACTGTCGCACTTTTGGTCCCGGCCTTATTTTTATCTAAAAACACAATTTTTTTGAAAAAATATTTTTCACTAAAAATCTGATTTTTTTCAAACACACAGAGTTTTTTCCTAGAACTTTCTTTTCCAAAAAAGGTCGCCAGACTAGACCATCTTTTCAGGTTACCATAGTCCCGAACTGACCCGTGCTTGCGATTTTTTTGGATGCGACGACACTAGACTGTGTTATACGTGTTCTAGGTGTAGGAAAAAAACTAAAACTAAAAATCTCTCTAAACTTTTCTTTTTTTCCTCCCCATCTCTCTCCTCTAATAAAAGTTGGGTATTTATAGTATAAGAGAATATTATCTTCTAAGAGTGGATAAAAGACTAAAATGTTCTTGATAACAGATTACAATTTTACCCTTTAAAATAATTTTTGACCCACAAAAATTTACAAAATGTTATACCTTTTACTAGAAACACCAAAAAATATAAATAATAAATTTTATTAATAAATTCGGATGAAAAACACAATTGTGTGTAAAATGATCGTTTTGCCCTTAAATGTAGTATTTACAAAAAAAAAATTAGCAGTTAGCCCTAAAAAATTATTAAAAATTAGAAATAGGCTTAAAAATTTTAAAAATGAACTTAGAGCCCAAAAATTGGTCAAAAAGGCGTTTAGAATGTGAAATGACCATTTTACCCCTGAATGCACTATTTACTAAAAAAAATAGCAATTCATCCCGAAAAAATAAAAAAAATTAGAAACATGCTTGAAAGCTTAAAAAATAAAATTGAATCCAAAATAAGAAAAGATGGTATTCACAAAGCGAAATGACCATTTTGTCTCTAAATTGATAAAATATACAAAAATATAGTAGTTAACCCTAAAAAAATTAGAAAAATCAGAAACGTGAATAAAAGTACAAAATATGCATTTATAACCCAAAACCTATTAAAAAATATTCACATGCTAAAAATTACTATTGTACCCCTGAAATTACTGACTTTGCCCCCCTTTACATGAAAATCAAGAGTTGACCCTGAAAGCAGAAAAAATATCCTCATAATGTTAGAAAAATAAATAGTGTATCAAAATTTAGTATTTACATATACTATTATTGTACCAAAATATTTCCAGTTAAAAGTGTTAGGAGTAGACCTTATATGTGTCCTTGGTTTTATAAGAACAATATTCCAAAATCTAGATAGTTGATTAAAATTTTGGTAACCTCTTTGTTCTTATAAGAACAATAGTGCAAAATATAGATAGTTGGTTGACAATTTTTGTAAGGAATAGGTTGATGATCCTAATTGGAAACTTAAAGGTTTTACAAAGGCAGTTTAAAGAAAGTTTTAGATTATGTGTTTCCAAATGGAAGATATATAGGACCAAGAACCATACACTTTTGTTTAGGGGTGGGCAACAAAACCTGATGACCCGATTGACCTAACCCTAAAAATGGGGTGCCTGAAATTGTTTCACTCATCGGGTCGGCTTAGGGTCGGGTACTCGAAATTTTCGAGTTAGAATACAGGTCAGAAAAATTAAAACCCACGGGTACTAGACCCGAGGGTAATTTTGTAAATATAAAAAATGTAAGAGCCTCATGGTAATTTTAATAATATATAAGCTATTTTAATAAAATAGTTAATAGTATTGACTATTCTATATAACCTAATATTGACTAAAGGCAGCAGCAACAACCGGACGACGCTTCCCAGACAACCGGACGACGCTACCATAGCCACCAGACAACCAGTTCCACTGAAGAAGGCTTTCTTCTACTTCTCTTCTCCACTCTCCACCCCACCAGTGAGCTCAGCGGACGCCTCCACTCTCTTCTCTCTCTCTCCTCCACGATGCTTTCTTCTATATCTTATCATCATTTTGCTTGCACTTAGTTGACTAATCCATCAACCATCCAAGCCTCCCAGCTCCAGGTATGTTTTTCTATTTCTAGTTTTCCTCATTGCCAATTATTTCTTTAGTAAATAATCACTGAGTTTTCCTAATTTTTTGTCTAAGGAATTTCTAAGTGATTGAGAGAAACTTCTAAGTAATTAATGTAACCAAGTCATTGAGGAATTTCTTTTAAGTAATTAAAGTTTTTAAAATTTTTTAGATGTCAAGTATGGGAGACAATACAACTAATATAGCTACAATCCTAAATGTGGATCATTCATCTTCCATGAATCTAGAACAAGTTTCTAAATCCTCTGGAGCTAATACATGTCAAGCACCTCATCATCCTTCATCCCAGACAAATGAATCAAACCAAAGAGGTCATGGGTATGGGAGCATTATCAAATTGTTGAAGGTACGGAAAAAAAAAGACAAGAAAGCTACTTGTAAATATTGTGGACAGTTGATTGCTTGTGCAAGTAAAAACGGTACTACTTCTTTGAGCAACCATCTTCATAGGTGTAAAAAATATCCCTATAATGACATAGATAAGAGGCAAAAAAATATTGGAATTCAAACCAAAAGAAGGAGGGGAAAAAGCATTGACAAGTCATATGTTTGACCAAGAATCATGTAGAAAAATGTTGGCTAAGATGGTGATTATAGATGAACTACCTTTCAAGTTTGTGGAAAGGGAAGGTTTTAAAGATTTTTGTCTAGCTATGCTAGCCACGGTTTCTAACTCCCCTCACGTAGAACTGTGACTAGAGATTGCCTCAAACTTTTCTTAGATGAGAAGAAAAGTTTGAAGAAATACTTTGAAAGTCTATCCTCACATGTTTGTCTCACCATTGATGCTTGGACATCCATTCAAAATTCTGAATTATTTGTGTTTGACAGCTCACTTTATTGATGATAAATGGAAATTGCATAAAAAGATTTTTAATTTTTGTCCTATTACAAGTCATGCGGGTGAAGTAATTGATCAGACTATTGAAAAATGCTTACTTGATTGGAAAATTAGTAAAGTTCTTACTGTTACAGTAGACAATGCTAGTTTAAATGATAATTAGTTTACTATATTTGAGGAGAAGACTTAATAATTGGAAAGGTACTGTATTACATGAGGGAGTTCTTGCATATGAGATAGTGTCGCCCATGTCTTAAATTTGACGGTTAGGGAAGGATTGAAAGATTTGGAAGATTCTATTGCTAGGATCCGATCTGCTGTGAGATATGTGAGGTCTTCACCTGCTAGAGCTCAAAGATTCAAATCTTGCATAGAAAAAGAAAGAATTGAGAGCAAAAGCCTTGTGTGCCTTGATGTTGAAACTAGGTGGAATTCCACATTTTTAATGTTGGAGGCTACTCTTAAATTCCAAAAGGCATTTGAGTTATTAGAAACTTTGGATAGCAAGTACATGGAAGAGTTAACTCCACCACAAAATGAGAATGAGTCTTCTAATTCTCGTAAGGGTTCTAGAGTTAGAGGTGTGCCAACTGAAGTGGATTAGGATAGAGCACAAAATTTGTTGCCTTTTCTTCAAATCTTTTATGAATTCTACTGTGAAAATGTCAGGCTCACATTATGTGACAAGGAAATGAATACATGAATGAAATCTTTGGCATTGGTGGTCTTCTTAGTTCGTTTAATGAAAGTGATGATATTGGGTTGTTAGTTATGGCTGGTAAAATGAAGCAAAAGTATGACAAATATTGGGGTAATGTTGAAAAGATTAATATATTGATTTTGATTGCTGTTGTTCTTGACCCCCGACATAAACTCAGTTATGTTCAATAGGGCAATTGATGAGGCTTATGATTGTCAAAGTGCTGAAAAATTAAAAGCTAAGGTGGAAAAGGTGTTGCATTCCCTATTTGACGCTTATTCTACTGAAAAATCACCTTCTAAAGAAGTGGTGAATGCAACTCAGCCTAGGGAAATGGACAAGATGGATGTGATGCAATTAAGGCTAAAGGAGCATCACATTACATGCATGCAAAATATGCTCAAAAAGTTGATACATTTGATAGCACTCACAATAAAACTGAATTGGACATCTATTTGATGGAAATGAAGGAGGATCTTCATTGTCCACAATTTCACATTTTGAATTGGTGGAGAGATAATGCTTCATAGGTTCCAAGTTCTTGCAGCAATTGCTAGAGATATATTAGCTATTCCGAGTGTCTACAGTTGCTTCAGAATCTGCTTTTAGTACGGGAGGCTGTGTGTTGGATTCTTTTCGAAGCTCTTTAACTCCAAGAATGGTTGAGGCGATAATTTGTGGGCAAGATTGGCTTCGCAAGGGTAGCCAACCCATTAATTTGGAAGAAAGTTTAGTTGAACTTGAAGATATGGAAGCAGGTAAATTTTTTTTTTTTGGGTCTTACAAGTTAAGTTATAACTTTACTTCATTATATTGTTGTCTTTGTTTTTGTAGAAATTTCAGGCTTGGCGGATGAGCATTCTCTTATTAATATTGAAGATTGAAGATGAGAATGGCCAACCAACCACTCTCAAGTCACATTTGTGTTTTATTATGTTGTAGAATGATAAACTAACTTGAATGTTGGTATTTTTATTTTTGTGGACATGTGAAATGCACCAAATGACTTTCATATGCTTCTATTGCTAGTTGATAATTTTTTGTGCAATTTTATATTTATAGAAAGTGAGAATGGCCAAAAGTTAACTCAAATTATCCATATAAGAGTTAGCAAAAAGTTAGCTCAAATTATGAATACAATAGTTGTCAAAACGTTTTTAATGATTTTTGTACAATTTGGTATTTAAAAGAATTGAAAAAAGCTCAAAGATTAGCTCAAATTAGCAATACAATAGCTGGCAAAACATTTTTAATGATTTTGGATAATTTTGTATTTATAGGAAGTAAAAATGGCCAAAAGTTAGCTCAAATTATCCATACAAGAGTTGGCAAAACGTTTATAATGATTTTTGTACAATTTTGTATTTATACGAAGTGAGAATGACCAAAAGTTAGCTCAAATTATGAATACAATAGCTATCACAATGATTTTGATCATTTTTGTACAATTTGGTATTTAAAAGAATTGCAAAATGCTCAAAGATTAGCTCAAATTATGAATACAATAGTTGGCAAAATATTTTTAATGATTTTGGACAATGTTGTATTTATAGGAAGTAAAAATGGTCAAGAGTTAACTCAAATTATCCATACAAGAGTTGGCAAAACGTTTTTAATGATTTTTGTACAATTTTGTATTTATAGGAAGTGAGAATGGCCAAAAGTTAGCTCAAATTATCCAAACAAATATCTGGCACAACGATTTTGATCATTTTTGTACAATTTTGTATTTATAAGAATTGAAAAATGTTCAAAGATTAGCTTAAATTATCAAATCAACAACTGGCAAAATGTTTTAAATCATTTTTGTATAATTCTATGTTTATAGGAAGTGAAAAATGCAAAAAATTAGCTTTAACGAATGCTAATGCATAAATGTATATAAACTAGTCGTTAGAAACATATTTCAAATAGCAGACGTCCATTTTAAATGGAGCGGAAGTCCGCTTCCCCTTCGCATGCTCTTGGAATTTTGTTTTGTAATGAGGTAGATGTCCTCTATATCATCCGCTTTATCGTTCGCATAATCACTGAAAATTTTTTAGAAATGGGCCGGACATACCCTAAATTGTTCGCTTGTCGTCCACATAGTCACTGAATTTTTGTCTTGTAAGATTGGACGTTAGCTCACTCGTCTGCTTATTCGTCCGCATACTCTCTAGAATTTTTTTTGCAATAGACCGAACGTCCTCTAGAATGTTCGCTTGATCGTTCGCATAGTCACTGGATTTTTGTCTTGTAAGAATGGATGTCCGCTCACTCGTTCATTTATTCGTCCGCATACTCTGTGAATTTTTTTTTGCAATGGATCGGACGTCCTCTAAATCGTCTGCTTGATCATCCACATAGTCACTGGATGTTTATGCTAGTAAAACCAGACGTCCGCTCTATCATCCGCAGTGTCGTCCAGATACTTTCTAGAGTAAAAGTGGATATCTGCTTAATTCTTTAGTGCGTCTGGTTGGTCGTCTGCGTTACATTTTACTTTCCATTTTGTCTTATTTTGTTCCACCTATCTAATTTCACTCCAAATATACTTTGGTAAAGCATTTAAATCACATTGTCATTACTTTGTTAATCATCAAAATTTATAAAAGATATTCACTCCAAGACTAAAGTTTGTTACATACTTTGCTATGTTGTTAACTTAATTTCTACTCATAAAAGAGTTCTTTTAATATATCAAAACATATCATTAAAGTACAAACATAACATATGAGTTATTGATTAAATTCAAAAAAATCAAAGAAAACACTAACATAATCAAATATAACAACCATTCAAATAGATACATAGTAAGGTCTCATAGTAAAAAAACAAAAACACTACATTGCGCAAATTGTTGAAACACAAATTACAAGACTAAAAAGATGAACACCCCTACTACATAATACTAAAGTTCTAGAGTCTAGTCATCTTGCTCTTCTCTAGAGGAAGATCCTGCCACTTTAACCGTCCTAGTGGCTGAAGAAGATGTAGCTTGGCCTTGCTAATGAGAAGGAGCATCATGACGAGCCTTAGTACGCCACTCTTGGTCAGTGCGTCTTCTAGCTCTGCAATAGTGACAAAAGATTTCTTGTTCCTCAGGATTCCATTCATACTCATTCCTAAACTCCAACGTCTCAAGTCTATACTCAACCATAGAAAGGCATCTACGAACATCCAAAAACTCTTGTTGAAAGTCAATTTTCATTGCATTTGTTTGATTTGACAATCCACCAATAGCCTCAAAAAGTCTTGCCTACCAAGACTGATTGTTAGAAGATGAAAGCTGAAATTGGAAAGTAGAAGGCAAGACTTGGTGACTAGATGATGAAATTTCAGGATGAATTGTTTGAATTGGTTGCTCATGAATGGGCTCATCTTCCATAACTTCTGGCTCTGGCTCAACTGTATCATTAAAAGCATACCCATATGAACTCATTATAATATCCCGATGAACTACGCTCTGACGATAAAGCCACCTACCATTTCTAAAATAAGGTGAAGTTTATTAAGACTTTCTACACCTATATGATTTGTATCAGTAGCCCTCGTTCGTACTATCCCTTCTAAAGGAATATCACATCTCGCAAAGATTCTTGTGAGTATCCTTCCATATGCAAATCCCTTTGTAGGGTTCTCCTTGCAGATCATCATGTACTTGATCATAAACGCTCCCATGTTAATTTGAATACCATGTAAAATACCATAAAAGATATGTAAACTAATGTGTGTCACATCAATTTTGTGACCACTAGTAGGTGCAAGGATATTCACAATTATATGATAAAGAACTCTGTGCAACAGAGTGAAAAATACCCATTTTGAAACTTTTCAAACTTTTAGTACCAATATTTTCAAAATAGAGTCTCTTTACATCATCAAAATTCACAATGGGTAATACTTCCCTAGGTGCACAAAACTCACTACTATCATTTGACATGCCAAAAATCTCATTAACAATTCGAGCATTAAAAACCATGTGGGTGTTATTAACATAAGAAACAACATCATCTCCATCAATTCTAAGATTTGCATAAAATTGATGTACTAAATCCCCATATACCAATTCATTAACTTGGCATAAGTCAATCAATCCAACATTACCAATCATGTTTACTAGATCACTTAAATCACTGGTAAAATCTTCAAAAGTACAAAATTTAGCCCCTATGACATTCTTACTCTCAAACTCATTATATCGCTTTACGAAATCTTTATCAAAAAAGGTTTTATCCGCATGATGAATTAGATTCATGTTTCCAACACGATAATTCACACCACGGCCTCTTCCACGACCTTCACGATGTTTACCATGTTGAGAGCTAGCCATTTGGTTCAGTAATTTGGAGATGAAAAGACAGTAGGATAAGAGTTTGAAAAAAATAAGGAAATTAGGGCAAATTTAAGAAAAATTAGAGAGAAATTCAAAGTATTTTAAGGATAGTTAGTGTTTAGATGATGATTTTAGGAAAAATATAGAGAATAAATGTAGTTAATTTGATGAAAAATCGGGTTTGGAAAGTTGAAAACTGTTTAGAGAAGAAGGGAAGTCAAAAAAAAGGTGCGATATAAAACTAAATAGAGGACGTCCGCATATATGTAGAGTCACAATCTAGACGTCCGCTTCGTTTACTGTCGTCTGACTTTGTCGTCTGCTAAAGTCCAGAAACTACGCGGACGACTAACCGAACGTTCGCTTCCTTTGGGAGGTCATCCGCTACATTTTTTACATTCCATTTTCACTTATTTTTTATTTCTAACTAATTTTATTGCAAATACACTTTGATAGAATATTAATATACATTGTCACTGGTTTGTTAATCATTAAAATTGAGATGAATTCAGACTATAGAGTATAGACTAAGTCATTACAACTAGCAACATGAATTAATTAGTGAATATTTATGATTTTTTGGAGAATTAACGAAGTGAGGAGAATTTTGGAAGGTGTTGGACCTTGGCATATGAATTTATATTCTAGTCTAACCAAGTAGCTATTACAAATTTTAGTAATATATATATATATATATATATATATATTTATATATTAGGGACGGGTACCCTGTGAACTGACCTTATTTATCGCGTACCCGAGGACCAGGTACCTGAGGACATTAGGGTCGGTTTACGGTAAAAAAAGTATTGACCCGACAGGTTAAGGTCGGATCAGCCAAATCATCTTAAGGCCAGGTACCCGACTATGCCTACTCCTACTTTTGTTAAAATATGGGGATCGTAAGAAGTAGTACTACAAATTAAGGGATTATTAGGTGACACTTTTGGAGAAGAATCCTATATCAACTGAATATGTTATGTTTGAAATATTCAAAATTATCAAAATCTTATTTTTAAAGAATATTTGTGACATATGGGGCACAAAAAGAAGGATGTATCACTAGATGCAAGCTAATCAATAGTCCTAATGCTTGTTACTTGAAGGAAAACTTTAGAAAACATCTAACGTATGCAATAAAAGAGGTGGTGTAGATACCGAATTTTGATACATTATTTATTTTTTCAATATTGGGGGCATTTTTTCTACTTTTGGGGTCAAATTTTTATTTTTTTGGGCAAAAAGCGTGAAATCAGCAATTTCGAGGGCAAAATAATAATTTTTAGCATGTAAATATTTTTTCATTAGTTTTAAGATTCTAAATACATATTTTGTACTTTCATACATGTTTCTTAATTTTGTGATTTTTTCAGGGTCAATTGTTATTTTTCTGTATATTTTGTCAGTACATGGGTAAAATAGTCATTTCGCCCCCCAAAAATTTTTCTCACCATTTTGGGCCTCAAATTCATTTTTTAAGTCTTTTAAGCTGGTTTCTAAATTTTTCTTACTTTTTTTGAGTCAATTTTTATTAAAAAATTTATTATTTTATTTTTCTTAATTTTTTTTCATTTTTGGTGAGAACATGACTTTTTAATTTTTTGTGTGTCAAAAATTATTTTTTAAGAGGGTAAACTTGTAGTTTTGTAGTTAAGGGCATTTTAGTCATTTTTAATCATTCTTGGAAGACAAGTTTATCTAGCACTATAAATACTCCATTTGGTAAATAAAAAAAGAAGAGTCTAGAGGGATTTTTAGTTTTGGTTTTTTCTACTACACTAAGAACACAAAAAACACAATTATTTTCTGCACCTATTTTCAAGTTTTTACCAAAAACACCAATAACACACACTTATTTTCTGCATTCATCTTTAAGTTTTCACCAAGAACACTAAGAATGCATACTTATTTTTTTATACTCATCTTTAAGTTTTCACCAAGAACACACACTTATTTTCACACTAATCTTCAAGTTTGCACGTAGTACCCCAAGAACGCACATCAATTTCTCTCACACACTACACACACTATTTTCACACACTTCACACACAACCCAAACATGCAGTCACATACACCAAAAGCACACACCAGATTCACACACTTCACAACACAATCACACACACACAAAAATCAGATTCACACACCATCACCCACTCAAACACACACAGTCATCACACATAGTCAAAGACACAAACACACAATCACATAGACAGAGATTCACATACAACACAAAATCATATACAGAGATTCAATCACACATTTACACACCACAGGCACACACACATACACAGCACAAATACACACACAATTCACTCACAATCCCACCAAATCATCCCCTTTACCATTAGCCCAATTCACCTCCACAAGCAATCTCACATTCTGCAAAACCAGCCCAAAAGACACCAAAAAATAGTCACAAAGACATAGCAATTACAGCCCCAACAACTTACAAAAAATAGCCCTATAACACTTGCAAAACCAATCCAAAACCATCTAGAATCCTACAAAATCGCAGCTCAAAATACCCAAATTTTGCCATTCAAATCAATTTCCACCCAAATCCACCAAACAACCTTCAAACCACCACCAAAACATCTTCATAACAGGTGAAACAATCAGATTTATCCATTAGTTATGGCTTGGGTTGAGTCTGAATGCAAGGATAGTTAACATTGGTTTCTGAACATTTTGACTATTCACATAGGAACATCAATAGATAGAGAACTAGATATTTGTTTCTGGTAGATAGAAGGCAAGTGCTATATGTTTATTTTATGGCATTCCTTTTACTGTTTACTATTGTAACTATTTTGTACCTTATAGCACTAGATTTTATTATTGTACAAGGTCTAATAGAAACATTTTATGAATTGTTCCCAAGTATAGAACACAAGTTTTTCATGAAATATGTATATGCCAACTTAAAGTTAAGATTTAAAGACATGATCTTGAGAAAGTATCATGTGGACTATTGCTAGGGCATACATGCCTGATGTTTGGACTAAGAAAATGATGGAATTACACGTAGTTAATCGGGAAGCTTATAATTGGTTAAATGTTGTTCCATCTCACCTTTGGGCTGGGTGCATGTTCAAGGTCAAAATGTGAGTTTTTAAGCAAAAGTATCAGTGAATTCTTGAATAGGTACATCAAGGAAGCAAGGAACCAATTTTATTTATGTTTGACAAGTATAAGAAGGCTTATTATGTGTAAGTGTCCAGAAAAGAGGGAATTCATTTCTAAAGTAAAAGAAAATATATGCCCAAGAATACATAATAGATTAGAGGAAATAAAGGCAATAGTAGTTAACTATGAACCAATTCTTGCTGATCAAAGAATATGGAAAAAATTCAAAGTGCAATGGGCACAAAATTGTAAATCTAAATTCTAGAACCTGTACATATAAAAAGTGGACATAATTGGTATTCGTTGTGTTCATGCTTGTGCTACAATCATAAATAAAGATAAAGAGGTGTTAGATTTTGTCCCATCCATACTACAACATTGAGTATTATAACAGAGCCTATAGCCTTATTATTATTTTTGGTCTAGCAGAACACCTATGGGTTGATACTTGTAGACTACTTATTCAACCACCAGAAATAAAGACAAGGCTTGGAGGCTAAGAAATGTACGAAGAAAAGGTCCAGATGAAATTAGAAATCCCAATGTGGTAACTAAAAAATGTACCTATATCCTACTATTGCAAATGTCATCAGACTTGACACAATGCCTAAAACTGCAAGGAACTAAGAAGGACTGCGACAATAGGACATATTATATTCAACCCCTTTCAGGCATACAAGTTAATACAATTTTAATGTTATGTTAATATTTAATAATTTATGTATATTGTAGATTGAAAGGTCTATTCAAGCTTCTGTTGATAGTAATTAGTGCCAATCAACTACTACATAGGTATATTCATTTCAAAGTTTAAGAGGAAAAAGTACTCATAAGGATACTGGTGGCAAAGTGGTAGGCCAAAGAATTCTTTTGTATTTGATGATGGCAGTAAGTGGAACTTGAGGCAAAGCTAGTGCACGTAGTAGCAATGGGACTAATGTAAAAATTGAAAACAATTTTATAAGAAAGGAAAGATTGACTATCAATTGTATGACTAGAAGAGTGATTGGCAGTAGTAAAATTGCCAATAAAACTAATGACAAGAAAAGATGTAGAAGAGAGAGGAAGAGGTTCATATGGTGGATGTCTTTCAACATTTTCACATATTGCGAATTGAATGTTAGTTAACATTTCTAATGAAAGACACTTCATTCATACTGATATGGTAAGAAAATATTACTATTTAAAAATACTTATGTGATATATTAACATAGTTGTTAATTTCTTTTATCTGCAATTTATGTGGTTAGGATGACAATACAAACCAATAACCATTACTAGAATAGACAGAGTTCAAATTGTAATTTTTTATCTTATTAACCTTTTCTGTATATTAGAATTAGTGGAGCTATAGTTCTCAACATAAGACGCAAGTGACTGATGATAACAGTACTTTCAATTCCACTGTTTAGGCATTATTAAGCTAATTTTATCAATTATTATGCATATGTGAAATGAATGTTTAATCAAATTTTTACTTTGTTTGACAAACCAAATATAAGTGCACGTCATAACATTTGACAATGTTTTGTTCACCAATCAAATTTCTAGCATTATCATCCATGTGCATGAAGACACGAAGGTCCACCTGATGAGAGTTCATCTTACTTTTAGGATAGTTGTGATTTGAAATTGTAGATTGGCTATTTTTGTAAGTTTAAATACACTTGAAGAAATTGATATTATTTTGTCTATGTTTTGAAAACAAATTAGTGATTATTTTGTCTATATAAGATTAGTAGTATATATTTGTGGCTATTAGGTTTTTTGAAACATGAATAGTTAAGTTGTTATTTGACTTGTACAATGAATGGGAATAAGGCTGTTATGTCTATTCATATTTGTTTGCCATTACTGAATTGTTAAATAGATGGTATACTGCTATTTTAGAAGAACTTTTTTTTTATTTAAATTTATAACATGATGTGCATCATGGTAGTACGTATACCGGCTCTTTCTTAGTTTCTTTTAGCACTTCTAGTACATAAATTATAATCAATATTTGAACAAATGGTAGCTTTTTTCCTTTAGAGTCAATTCTCTTACTTTCTTTAAGAGCACCTTTGTACTTGGCCAAAGTTTCATATAATGTTGACATGTTTTTTAACTCCCCACATTTAGATGCAAGTTGCTCATTTTCATGTAGAGTTGATATACTATATGCATTCACCATTTTACATGATCTTTGTAGCTGTTGATTTTGTTGTTGTAATTGATAAATCTATTCCTCTATTTCTTCAAGTTGAACTTGAAAATATTCTCCAATTCTTAGTCCTTTACCACAAACTTCAGATTCAATCCTTTAAAAAAAATCTCAAGCATTTTGATTATGTCATTATAAGTCTTAAAAATATTTTAGAACATTTATAACATCATTCCATGATTGATTTGAAATATATTTAAATTAAAATTAATCCTAAATTATAGCATCCACGAAATTTTTTTCTTAGATTATCGTTTGTCCATGATCTGCATTTTGGAGCTCTTTTTCCATATTTGCATTTTGTTAATGGAATTTTTTATTCTTGATGTATATTGCTTGAACTATAGCTGCTTGGAATTTGATATGTGTTTTTGTGATTTGTTTTTGTTGATAGCAGATTAAAAGAGTGAAAATTTGATATTATGGCATTTGAAAGTTGGTATTGCTTCTTATAATATAGCTAATAACCTATTGCACGATATGCATAGAGTTCGTGGAATGCTAAGAATGCTTGAAGATCCAGAATTCAACTTGTTGAACTCTTGACCAATTTTGATTCGTAAACCAAAGCAACCAAAAAGTGAAGTTGTTTGTATTGAATTGATCTCTTGTGAAGAACAGCGAACCTAAGAGAAACTAAGCTAGACCAATTTGAGAGAGTTTAATATGCCTAACCTAATAACTTTAAGAAGTTGATCAAAATAAGAAGAAAACTCTAAGTTAGGGTTTTGGTTGCCACAAGATTAACTTGATAAGATAAAGAAGTAGTTCTTAATTAGTAAAGAACCAAGAAAAACTCTCAATAAAAGACACTCAAAAATATGGAATAATCTAATGATTTTATTTGAGATTTGAGGCCTTTAAATGGGCTTACAAAGAGTATTCTAGAACTTCGTAATTTAAGCCAATTACCGGGAACGAATAGAGGGTCAAGCAGTTAGAGCTTTATCACTCCACCCCAAAGGTTGGGGGTTCGAATCCTACCAATACCATTCTTCTCTTCCAATAGAATAGTATAGGTTTCATCAAAAAAATAAAAAAAAGTACCAAAAACTAAACCTTACCAAATTGTAACACTTAACATAAAACAACTTGTACAGAAAATAAAAGTCTTAACAAAAGGAAAAACTAATTTGTAGAACAAAAATAAAGACACCTCTTAAGCTCTTGGGCTAGCCGTCCTTGCTTCTCAAGTGCATCATGGGTGGACGCCATTCTCCTCAATTAATTTGGGTTTCAAACTTTATTCATCAAGTGTTATATTGGACAGTTGATCATTTAAGGTTCGAACGAACCCATGATCACCCCAAATCCATGTAACAAGTCATAGTGATGAGTTGGAATTGGCCCAAGCTACTTCCTTCTCATGCAAGCCAAAATCAATCCTTTGCAATGTTTTCTTCATTATCCTTGTCCTAGAATGTGTCATAGGTCTATTAAGCCCTTGCAAAGGAGCCTTAGGCAATGAACTCTCCTCGAAAAATCCCTTGGTCTCCATCATTCCCTCCTCCTTTGAAAAGATTCGCCATCAAATCACCTACATCAAACAAAGAAAGATTAGAACCGTTGAAGGTAACACTTATATTGCCATACTCACTTGGTAGGTTGATCTTGTAAGTATTATCTCCGATCCTTTCAAGCACTTAGAAGGGATCATCTCCACGTGGGTTTGACTTAGATTTGCTTTGGTTAGAAAACCTATCCTTTCGTATGTGTACCCACAGCCAATCACCAGGCTCAAACACAACTTTCATATGTTCCTTACTTGCCATAAGTGTATAATGTTCATTATTCTTTTCAATATAAGCCCTCACTTTAGCATGCAACTCCTTGACAAACTCAGCTTTCCTTTTGCCATCTAAATCTATGCATTTGTTAGTAGGCAAAGGCAAAATATCCAAAGCAATTAAAGGATAAAATCCATAAACAATCTCAAAAGGTGAATATATAGTAGTAGAATGAACAACACGATTATATACAAAGTCAGTATGTAGTAGTCACTTTTCCTAATTCTTTAAGTTACGCTGTATGGTTGCACGTAACTAAGTAGTGAGTGTCCTATTAAGCATTTCAGTTTTGCCATCAATTTGTAGATGTATAATAGTAGAAAAAACAAGTTTGTTCATTTCTTATTCCACAAAATGCACTAAAAGTGACTAAAAAATTTTACATCACGATCACTTAGAATAAACTTAGGCAAACCATGCAAACATACAATTTCCTTAAAGAATAAGTCAGCAATATGTGTAGCATTATTGGTTTTAACAAATGCAATAAAATGAGTCATTTTGTTAAACATATTAATTACAACAAATATGTTATTCTTACTATTTTGTGATCTTGGTAGACCTAAAACAAAGTCCACTAAGATGTCTACCTGAGGTTGTGTAGGGACAGGTAAATGAGTATATAAAAACCATGTGGTATAAATTTAGATTCTTGTCTACATGCAATGTATTTATTACACACATCTTGCACATCATGCTTCATATTAGGCCAATAAACAGTGTACATGCAGAATGTTTAAAGTCTTTTGCACACTAAAATGTCCCATTACACCACCTCCATGTGTTTCCCTTACAAGCACTTCACGAAGAGAACAATAAGGCAAACACAATTTATCACTCTTAAACAAATAGCCATCATGCCTAAATAAATCTGCACTAAATTTGATTTAGGCCCGTCAATGGGCGAGCCTAGAACTAAACCCAGTATTTTTTTTAGGTTTGGGTATAATTAAAATTCCATTTACCTGACTGAGACCTAAACCCAAACTCGTTTTTCTTTAATAAAAAACAGATCAGATATGGAATATTCCATTTAGACTCGAAATCAATAGGGACATGTTTAATAAATAATAATTATAAAAATATATATATTATTTTACTCCATTCAATAATTAATTGTTGGTCAAACCAAACCCTACTCGTATCTTCATTTCATCAGCCATGTTCTTTTTCTTTTTCCATTTCTTCTCTCTCATTTTGCAATTTCATTCACTCTCACTCTTCCTGGATCTCTTCTATCCATCTTCAATCTCTGTCATTTCCTTTTCGTTCACTCAGTTCACTCTTCATCTGTGAAGCTACTTACTCTTCCTTGATAGATTTGTTATTTTTTTTGGGCAATTACAGGTGAATTTTACTCGATTCTTCCAATTTATAGTTCAAGTCTTCACGTTGTCTATTTTCTTAAATCAGTGGTATTTCATTGCTGTAGGCCACATCTACTCTTTCTAATTTTCCTGTGAATGGTAAATTTAAGATTTTGACCTTGATATTTTAGTGGTTTATAACAATTCCTCACTTAAAATTGACCTCAAACTTAGATAACAAAATATACAAATTGTGTACAAATTTTACCAATCCAAATTTTTTTATTTATTATACTATTGTAAGTAGTCTAAGAGAAGAAAGAGAATTTCTAAAGTCCAAAGACTAATTGTAGATATACCTACTTGATTCCTACCTATAGTACATAGGGACGATCAAGATTTATTAGGCAATACTAGAACTTTTATCACTAAAATTACTTTTGCAAAATTATAGGAATCAAATCTAAACTAGGTTTGGGGGAAGAAGGTTGTCCCAACATTTTCTTTTGTCCTCTGATTGACTTGAAAAGGGAGACTAGATACAAAATCTAGGCTACTAAAATGGGATATGGTAGAAAATGATAAATGTGTGTTTTCTACAAACCATACTGAATGTGTTGAGCATTTATTTTTGCATACAAATTCTTTATTGAAATAGTCAAATAACCAATCATTAAGCCTTGTTCATAGAGCTATGTATCTTTGAAGCATTGAACATCTGTGGAAATGCTTGCAGATACTCGACTTTCTTTTGTTGAATATTGTAATCAGTCCAATATACGAGTACTGTGTACGTTGATTAAAATGAGGTCCTACGACTCATGATGTTATTTAGCCATTGTGCATTGAAACTGATATAACACAAGGCAAGCATTTATGTTCAAGTCCAAGATTCAACTATAACTTAAAGAATAAGATAGTTGTGGACAAAATGCCACCTACCCTTTAATGAACTTGGACTTTTATTTGCAACACTATAACTTAAAGAATTAAGATAGATGTAGCATTCTGATGCAGTGAATTTTGTGGGGATGAGTAACCTTGATGAATTGCTACTTCCAGCATAATTCTTACCTTAAAAATGTATAATGATCTAATGGGCCCTACTTTTGGCATTCAAGAATTCAATAAGATTATAATGGTACATTGTAAGCTATTTACTGCACATTGAAATATACTAAATGTTGACAGTGTTCTTATTTTTTTATTTTTTTTTCTATTTTTCTATTTTTGGTTCTTAGTGCATATAGAGGTTATTTACTATTTGGCTAATGAAGACAAATGCTTTTCCAAAGAAGGGCCTTTGTATGCCCAAGATTGATTCCTTATAATTTCCTATACATATTCCATATAAATGGAACAAATGCCCTTTGTCTGTTGCTTTAAGCAAATTTAAACACACATCAATTCTCATATTGTATATTGCTGTTGATTTTTATTGGGATAATCATCTTTATTTGCAGGATGCCATCTTTGCCTAGTCACACAACAGGGGTCAAGACCAAATAGTACAACCGATGAAAATGAGATTGCTATTTTGGATTCGAGGGATGAGGCCATGAATGAAGATGACTCAAGTAAGAAACCTAGGGAAAAAAATTTTTGAAATCTAAGGTATGGTTTGATATGGATAGACTTAGGACTCCTACTAGTTTTATTGTTATATGTAAACATTGCAAAAAAAAAAAATTAAAAAAGGCCAGGGATAGTTCACACAAGACAAGTAACTTGAAACAGCACATAGATAATTGCATTGCTAGAAAACATAGGAGTAGAGGGCAGCAAGTACTTCAACTAGCCGAAAATGCTTTGGATGATAAAGCTTAAAATTGAAACTTTCAAGTTTGATCGAGAGAGAAATAGAATGAAATTTGGCTAGAGCAATAATAAAGTACAACTATCTTTTTAACATGGTTGCGCATGAGTATTTTAGCTTTTCCTCAATAATTTGCCACCAAATTTTAAGCTAGTTTCTCAAAATACAGTTAGGATAGATGTCATTAATGTTTATAAAAAAGAAATAGAAGATTTGTACAAGTATTTGGATGATTTTGATGCTAAGATATGTGTCATTACTGATATTTGGACATCAAATTATGAAAACTATGCGTATACAAGCTTGATAGCTCATTTTATCAATGAACATTGGGAATTGGAAAAGAAACTTCTTGCTTTTTGATATTGGTCCATTTGTGCATGTGTTTAAGTTAGTGCTTTAGCTTTGTTTTTAGGTCTTTAGTTAAGTATTCATGGGTCAATTCACTCCTTTTCTAGTTACTCTTTAGTTGTCCACTTTGAAGTGTGCAATTGAGCTTAATTGAGCCATTTACTCGCACTTACCCTATCATTTTGTATGTTAAGGCATCGAGCATTAGATGACTAGTAGAAATATGGAACAATGATTAGGATGAATCAAAGGTGGAAGATTGATTTTTGGCACAAAAAGGAGAAACCGTGAATCACCTTGAAGAAAACGCGCGAGAATTCTTGCTTGGTTAATTGACAGAATGAAAATGCATGACAAACCATACGCGTACGCTATCGAGGTTTTTATCCACAAGTCCGCGTTTTCTCCAATTTTGGAGAAACCGCAGGAGCTCAAGAAAAGAAATTGTGCATGGTTTCTTAGCAGACCTGGAACATTTTTTAGCACCTTGGATTGCCTATTGACGAATTATTTAGTTCCTTTTCTACTCCATAGGGTTCCTTAGCTGAGAATAGAGATAAAATTAGGGTAATTGAGGGAGATAGAGAGGGGAATTGAAGAGAAGACTTCAAGTGACACAAAGAAAGCTTGAATCAAGCATCATCTAGAGAAAGATTGCAGAGCTTACAAAAAAAAGACTCAAGAACTTCATTCACAATGAGTTTTTCTGTTTCTTTTTTGTCAATTATTGTATTTTCTTTAGTAATTATGGAGTAAATCTTTGTAAGTCTGGATAGGTTGAACCCAAATGTTGAATTGATGAATTGATTATGGGTTATGATAATTACTCTTCTTAGTTTTGGATTAATTTGTGATTTTTCCTTGTTTAATTGGATTGGGATTTTCCATGCATCTTTAATTCAATTGTTGATTTTGTATGGATATATCAAGAGATTAAATATATGAATAAGTCACCTTACAAATTAAGATAATTTGAATGAACCACTAGAGATAGGGTTTCATGAGTTGTAACCTTTGTTGGGTTTTTGGGAAAAGACTTGACAAATTAGAACCCACTAATTCTAAGGTATCTAATTGGGGTGTTAGTTGAGAAGATGTTTCAATTAATCAATCAAGAAGATAGAGATCGTTTCTCTTGAGAAGGGTACGGTCTAAATTGGGATTTTGGGTCAAAATCAAGTATTGAGTATCACATTGATCCTGGTTGATTCTAACAACGAGACATTTGAGGAATGCTACATCTATACTTAATTTTCTTATATTGTCATTATCTGTTATTCGGTGGGACCTTACAATTTACTAGGGAACGATATACTTGCTTATAGTATCCATGGTATAGTTAAAAGGACACATGTCACTTTTAAATCTATTCCATATCCTTATGATGGTGAAACATTATTTAGATTTATTTCGGATATCATCTTGGAATAGAACATTGACAAGAAGTTTCCTTGATTGTTGTTGATAATACATCTTCAAATGATTCAATAGTTAAACATTTGAAATCATGGCTCTTGGATAAGTCATTGCTCAACTTGGAAGGTGAATTGTTTCATGTTCGATGTAGTACACATATTCTTAATTTGATTTTGCAAGATGGATTAGCTATCGTTGGGAATTTGCTTCATAAGATCTGAAAGACTTTAAAATACTTGAAAAGGTCTCCTTCTACTTATCTAAAATTTAAGAATGCAATTAATTAATGTAAGCTAAAAAAATAAGAAAAGGGTGGGTATAGATTTATTGAATAGATGGAATTATATTTCCTTGATGCTTGAGCCTAATTTTTCCTTAAAGGAAACTTTTTGTTGTTTTGAACAAATGGACAAAAATTGCAAGTTAAATCCTTTAGAAAATGATTGGAAAGTGGCTAGTGTTGTTCATGATTGTTTGAAAAAATTTTATGCAGCCACATGTCATTTTAGCAGTACTAATTTTCCCATAACAAATATCTTTTTCCTGATCTATGTGATCTTCGACTTAAGTTGAGGCAATGGGACATTAGTGAGCAAGTTTATTAAAGAAATGGCTATTCCAGTTAGAGCTAAATTTGAGAAATATTAGGATGAATTTTATTTGGTAGTTTGCTATTGCTATGGTGCTTGATCCTAGATTTAAGTTGGCTTTGGTAGAGTATTACTATAATGCTCTTTACTGAAGAAAATTGTCAAAGATATGTGGATAGGGTTCGTAGTGCTCTTGCTGATTTGTTTGTTTAATGTATAGGTGACCTTGCATCTTTTTTGAGTTATATTGGAGATAATGTAGGAGAGGGGACTTCTAGTAATAAAGATACGGATGTAGAAGATGATGATGACAACTTATCTAATTTTGACAAATGGTATAAATAGTCTTGTTCTTCTACTATTATTGTCTACCAAAAATTTGAATTGTATTCATACTTGGATGAGCCTTGTGTTTCCAAGAAAAAAAGATTTTGACATACTAGGTTGGTGGAAGGTGAACAGCCCAAAACTTCCTATTCTTAACAAGATGGCTCGTGACATTCTTGCAATTCTAGTTAGTACTTGTGGCATTGAAATCGGCATTTAGTGTTGGTGAAAGGGTACTTGATGAGGCTCATGCTTGTTTGCTTTCTGATGTGGTCAAAGCTTTTAAAACAATTGGTGATTGTTTAGAGTTAAAGAAGAAAAGAAGTAAGTTCTTTGTATTAAAGTTTGTATAATCTGAATTATTTTTTTTTACTTTTGTGATTTTTTGTCTTTAAATCCTTGTTAGAAATTTGTTTATAGTTTTGGGAGGTCAATCTAATTTCTTTCTTTCTGTTTTATTAGAGTTTATTGAAGAAGATTTGGCTAATTCTTCTAAAGTTTTCAAGTTAGGGTGATGATGAAGATGAATTTTGAGAGTTTCAAGTAATAAGGTAAGAATTTATATAGCTTTCCCTATTTGGATTTTATGTATTACAAATCAATTTACAAATATCTTTTCTTGTATTCATTGTAGAAATTTGCGAAGCTTCAGAGCCACAAAGGGTGTTGAAGTCCACAAGACATTGGAATCAAAATACTTGAATGATTATTTGAGTAATTAATATTTGATTGGACCATTTGAAGGTTGTAATTTGTTTTAGAATTAAAGTTGTTTTGAATCTGATGATTTTCTTCCGGGATTTTCTACGTAATGTTTAGGCAATGAGACATTGAAATCTTGAGACACAAATTGAGTCATGTTGTTTTTTGAGTTCATTATTTGGGGTGTGAAACTTGTATGTTGTACTATTCTATTAGATATTAAAAACTCTTAGTTATTCAATTGAAATGCCTCCAGAATGTGTTCCTATGATTGCTCTTTACTTTCCAGTTGTTGTTTATGTGAAATCTTGGAATTCTTTTACAAGTTGCAGTGGCCAAGCATGGCTTTTTTATGTTGTTTTCACGCATGTCTAGCACGATTATTTTCATTTCCTAATACAAGATTTAGGACTCGAACCAGACCTGATTGGACTCGATTCTGGGAAGCCCAATGTAAGACCTGTTGGGTTTGGAGTTCGGATCCTAAACAATATCACTTCAACGGGTCCATTTCCAGGTCCGAAATATCAATTTCAACCTAGACTCGACTCATTGACAAGCCTAACTTGATTAGCAAAAAGATACCATATGTGACCAAAATCTTGGTCATGCTCATACAAACTATTAACAAACTCAAATCCAAGTAATTTAACATGAAGAGTAGTAAGGTGAGTATACCATCTTGAGAGTACATTAGTAATCACATTCTCATTACCTTTCTTGTATTTGATGATGTAGGGAAAAATCTTAATGAACTTCCAACCATTTAGCATGTTTTTTGTTCAACTTCCCTTGAGACTTCAGGAACTTTCAGCTTTCATGGTCAGAATGAATCATAAATTCCCTAGGTAGCAAATAGTGTTGTTATGTTTGCAACGTCCTCACTAATTCATAGAGCTCTTTGTCATAAACGGGATAGTTCAAAGTTGCTCCATGAAGCTTCTTACTAAAATAAGCTATTGGCTTTGATTCCTTCATAAAAACGACACCAATACCTACTCCAGAAATATCATAATCAACCTCCAATACTTTGTCAAAATTAGGCAAACTTAATAAATAAGCATTAGTTAACTTATCATTTAACAAGTTAAATGCCTTCTCATTTTTACTTTTCCACTTAAAGGTGATATTAACAAATTAATTAAGAGGTGCAGCAATTAAACTAAAATCACGAACCAACCTCCTATAGGAACTTGCTAAACCATGAACGGACCTCACCTCGTTAGCATTCGTAGGAGTCGACCACTCTCTTATTGACTTCACTTTGGATCCATCTACACTAATGCCATGTGAGCTCACCACAAAACTAAGAAAAATTATAGATTCCATGCAAAATGTGCACTTAGCTAAATTAGCATAAAGTTAATTTTCTATCAAAATCATAAAAACACCACGCAAGTGCTTTACATATTCATCTAGTGATTTACTATACATAATAATATTATCGAAATAAACTACAATAAATTTGCCAATGATAATATTTTTAGGATGCTATGCCTTACAAACTAGCGGTAGTTAGTAAAACATTGACGATAATAAACTCCCTTCATGTCTCCAAATTTAGCTAACTAATGCAGTTTGTAAGGCTTAGGGTGCCTCACAATCTCTAATCCAAGCTTCTCTAAAAATAAGGTACTAGCAACATTAGTGCAACTTTCACTATCAATAATCATGCTACATACTTTACTTTTGACAGTGCAATGAGTGTGAAAGATATGATTCCCTTTGGATGTCCCCTTTATTCTTTTTGGGTTACACCCTTAGTGCTCTCCTTGTGATTAATGTGTCCTCATAATCACCGTCATAGTTATTCTTAGATTGACTTCCTCCTTCCAATGGTGGCATCGCTTTATCATCATCTCTTTATCATCACTAGAAGTCATGCCTGCCACTTCTCCCTCATCCATCACAATCATAGGTCTCTTGTTTGGACAATTTGCAGCAATGTGTTCAAAAACTTGGCAACAAAAACACCTAATTTCTGTTGTGAGTTGAGAGCTTTCTCCTTTAGCTTTTGGTTGAGGCTTGGAAGTAGACACCTCTTGCTTCCGTTTCACATTCTCCTTAGGTAGTTGTGCAATATGGTTTTCTCTTCTCCCTTGAGGCCTTGAATCACGCCATAGAGTGCTAGTAGAAGAACTTGTGTAGTTCCTTACCCTCCTTGATTTGAGTTGCCTTTTAATTTGATAGCCATGTCCACCAAATATCTTATCTCCAAGTGATGATCCAACTCCACTTGTTCACTAATTTTTGGATTGAGACCACCCACGAAACGAGCCACTAGTGCTTCGCCATCCTCCTCCAAGTTGGCATAGATCATCAACATCTCCATCTCCTTGTATTATTCATCTATTAACATGGATCCTTGACTCAATGTTTGCAACCTTCTATGAATGTCTTGAGTATAGGAATTAGACACAAATGTTTTTACATGATGATCTTCATCTCTCTTCAAGTATGTACGGGCTTCTCTCCATATCTTTCGTAGTTCTTGACTAGTTGATCCTACCAAACACTGGCATAATTGGTGAATTCCATAGTTGAAACTGAACTTTTTTCTTTTTAGAATAATTGTGACAGTTGAAGATGTGTTCCACCTTGAGCTCACACTCCAAGTACACCTTGAGATCAAGTTTTCCTTAGAACTGCGGAATTTTTATCTTAATGCTTCCCAAGCTACCATCACCGTTGTTGTGTACCCTTCTCCATTTGCATGATATAACCTCCATGTAGTCGGACTTATCCTCATGCTCCTCCTCAAATATAGGATTCTTAGAAACCCTAGTTTGGAATGCAGTCATCTTTCGTCAAGATCCTCTTGCATGTTATTCCTCAATTGGAGAAATCTTTGATCGAGCTTTCCATCCAAGAATCCATCACGAACTTCATGTCAGTAGGAGAGTTTTGGGGGCTTTCTCCTTCCTTAGCCATTGCTTAGGTATCTACACAAAAAAGTTAGTAACACAAGAAAAAAAATAAAAAGAAATAGCCTTATTCACTCCCTTAGTGTATACACTCATACTCTCATGTATCACTTAAGTTTCACAAATTCTTCCCAATATTGTGCTCACCTCTTAGCCTTTTACCACTCTTGAGATGTTTTCTTATTGGCCTTTGATGAAGAACCTACTCAATCAATCTTATCAAGGTCTAATAGAAACTAAAATGCAAGAGTAATAATAAGAATAGACAAAGGAGATAGCTTAGAGTGAGTTTGATTAAGAGAATACAAAGAAAGATGAAGTAGACAAATAAGGTTTGACATAAGAAAGCAAAAATTAGAAACCCTAATGTTTGGTGTTCTTGTGTAAAAAAATCTTAATTTTTAAAGTTGTCTTGAAAAATATTAATATTCTTGTACAAAAAACAAACACTCGTGATCTCCTTAAAAAGATAGGATCTGCAAAACCCTAGTTCAATTAGGATTCTTGAACATTTACCTTAAAAAATGACACAAGCCAAATCGAAACACTCCAAGGAGACAAGAAACATGGACAAACACTCACAAAACCAAGCACAACTAGGACTCCCTCTACGCGATCAAAAAAACCTAGCGCAACTAAGTTTAGGACACTAACAGTCTTGCTTCTATTTCTTTGGCAACGTCCATCTTAGTCCTCTGGGATTAGGTTTTCTCTTTTGTTTAAACACAAGAACAGCCTCTCTTAACCCCCCCCCCCCACCCTCTTTAAGATTGTTCAAGTTGGTGAAGACAAAAGTCTCAAAATTCAAGCAAGAAGAAAATTTTCCAGCAAGCAAGCTTCAGGCAAACAAGACCAAAGAAGTCGAAGAACTTATTTCTTCAAGAATTTCATCCAACAAGGTTTTCAAGAAACTCAAGATCGACTAAGAACTTCTAAGATTTTGATCAAGGATTTGACGAAACAATCAAACAAGTCAAGACATCAAGACAAACTTTCAAGAACTTCAAAAAACTCAATGCGCAGTTTTAGATTTTTCAAGAAACTTATCAAGTTAGTTCGAGAACTCAAAAATTGTATCCAAAACACCAAGAATCAATCAATAACACTTAAATAAAATTTGTACATGGCTTTTAGATCCTTGTGCACTCCTTTTATCTTGTTTTTCTCTGAATTTTCTTTGTGCTTGACTTTTTTATTTTTTTACACACCTCTTTTTTTTAACAATAAACAACACCAGACACAATTTAACCACCAAGAAAAGTTTATCTGTATGATTTATCCAAGAACTTTATTTTCTTGAAAAAATTTTGACACAAGAAAATCAAGAAAACAATAAAAACAATCAAAATTAACAAAACACCACACAAGAGCTAGAATTCTTGATTGAGATCAATCAAGAAAGACTCTAAGACCCTAGAACAATGCAAGAATACACAAAAACAAGGCAAGAACTACAAAAACAAGACACGATTATAGCTGGACAAAATTGAAGGATAACGTGACACTAAGAAACAATAAAATAGCACGAGTTGTTTGACTAGGTACGAAGCACTTTCACAAATAACAGAAGAATAAAGAACAAAAATAAAGGGATATGTAAAAATCTTCCAAAGGAAAATTGGACAAGGAAAATCTGAAAATTTAAGAACGTGGCTCTGATACTAATTGATTCGTGCGGAGTTCAGGGAACCCCAAGAACGCTTGAAGATCCAGAATTCAACTCGTTGAACCCTTGACCAACTTTGATTCATGAACTAAAGCAACCAAGAAATGAAGTTGTTTGCCTTGGATTGACCCCTTGTGATGAACATGAACCTAAGAGAAACTAAGCCAGACCAATTTGAGCGAGTTCAATATGCCTAACCTAATAACTCTAAGAAGTTGATCAAAACAAGAAGAAAACTCTAAGCTAGCGTTTTGATCGCCACATGGTTAACTTGATAAGACCAAGAAGTTGTTCTTTATCAGCAAAGGTCCAAGAAAAACTCTCAATAAGAGACACACAAAAATAAGGAATAATATGATGATTTGTTCGAGCTTTGAGGCCTTTAAATAGGCTTACAAAGAGTATTATAGAACTAAGTAATTCAAGTCAACTACCAAAACTAAACCTTAATTGATTGTAACACTTAACATAAAACAACTTGTAAAGAATATAGAAGTCTTAACAAAAGGAAAAAACTAAGTTCTAGAACAAAAATAAAGACGCCTTTTAAGCTTTTGGGCTGGCCGTCCAAGCTTCTCAAGCTCATCATGGGTGGATGCCACTCTCCTCAATCAATTTGGGCTTCAAACTTTAATCCATCAAGTGCTACATTGGATGGCTGATCATTTAAGCTTCCCACGGACCCTTGATTAGCCCAAATCCATGTAACAGGTCTTGGTAATGAGTTAGAATTCGCCAAGCTACTTCCTTCTCATGCAAGTCTAAAATCAATACTTGCAATGCATCCTTCATTCTCCTTCTTCTAGAACATGTCATAGGTCCATCAAGCCCTTGGAAAAGATTCTTAGGCAACTTGAAAGCTCCGTGATCTCCATCATGACCAGAAGCAAAATTTTGTACAAAATTTTCAATGGTAAAAGTAGGGTTCGATGCCCTCACAAATATTAAACGTGAATTCACGTGCTTCATTTATCCGTTATTGCCTTTTATAGAGTTTTTTAAGGGGTACAAAGTGCCTATAAAATTCTTCCACGGGGCAAAGTGTAACATATATATTAGTTCATGGATTTTTTTTTTTTTTTGCCTTAAACCCTATTTTTGCCATAAAATTCTCCCGAGTTAACTTAAAGAATTAATTCTCCCTTACAGCTAGAGCCACCTTGGGTTGAGGGTAGGAATGGAAAAGGCATAACTTATGCAAAAATTGTCAAATGATGATAATATTTGATACCGATGATATTAATATAATCAAGGTCATGTAGTGACAATACTAGATGCCATTCATATTAACAGGTTTCACCACAGTAGCAGATTTTATAATCCGTAGCAAGTTTAAAAAATAGAAATGTTTTTAATACTAGTATTTCATTTGACTAATTGACTCATCAAACGGTTGCATTTTCTTTTTTCCAAGATTCATCTTATCTTGAGAGCACTTCTTGTCCATAAATTATATTTGATTGGTTGATTTATCAAACATTGCATATTCTGGTTACACTAACCTCTGGTAACACCATTTTCCTCCGAGTTGTTTTTACTCTTCAAGAATATATTCAAGGTCTTGGGAAGGGATGAGCATTTGTAGGTATTCGATAAATTCAGCTTTTGTTAGTTTGAAATCTTGTACAAATTCAATATGAAATTGGTAAGGCTACTAAAAGAATCCGGCAAATCAGAAAATTTGTAGAAGTTATCATTTTGTTATGAAACAAAATTTGAAAAAAATGTTTTTAGTTAAGAATTTAAGGAAGATACAATAACTTTAGCAAAAGATTATGTAGTGGTGGATTTATGGGCTATGTTACGGCTATTTTCACCAATAGTAGTTGGTTAATACCATCCCAATCCTAGAGGAAAAGGAGTACTAAGCATAATTGCATCGTTTGTTAATATTGACGTCTTTTCTTAAACAAATTAACAATGATTCCTTATTTTTCGTAGATCATTCAACATAACTTAGGTCCCTCTTTATAATTTTCGTGAACCTAATTGACCACTATATAATTTAGCCAAACGTCAAGCGGTAAATATTTATTATGTTCGTTCTCAATTGGCAAGGAAATTATCAAATAGCACCATAGTTTTCTTGAGCTTATTCGAATGATACTATTTTAAACATCTCAATTAAATTGATAGAAAAAATTATTTCCTTCAAACAAAGGTTCGAGTTCTTCCAATCCCGGTTGTATGATAAGAAACGTGATAGAGATTGACTAGGCATTGAAGTGTACAGGTTTAAAGAAATTATCTGCAAACGAGACAAGATCAAGAAAGAGATAGGGAGGGAGGGAGAGAAGGAGCCGGCCAGGGGCCATTCCTGTCAATTGCAAGTGTTCCAGATGACCAACAAAAGCACGTGAGATTGTACTATTGAAGGCCATTTTCTGTGTCCCGTTTCCACTGCCACTTGCACCTGTTAACCAAGGAAGAATACCAAGAATCCAAGAGATCAAACGACACATGTAAACAAAATTTGGAGTCCAAAAATTCAGAGACAAAAACCCCACGTTATTTTGATTGTGACCAACTGATCTCTGATTTCTCTTCCGCAACAAAAATCAAGAAAAGGGTTTGAAAATGTAACCTAAATTAACCATGCAAGCGCATGACACACCATGCAGTGCATGTGAGCAGCTGTGGGCTTTCATGCTATTGTTTCTTGCCATGTTAGGTTGAGACAATGTAAGAATCAGATTAGCTTTTCCAACCTCTCATGTCAAGTCATTCCAAGGGGGTTGCTATTATACTGTGTCGGGTTTGAAATATATTACTATTTCATGTGGTGGGGCCTTTATATTGCTTCATATTTTTTGCCCTTTTCCTTGAGACTTTGGTGGGAAGGAAGCACCTAGAAATTACTTGTGTTGCAATTTGAATTTGCAAAATGCACCATAAAACAAGATAGTGTATTATTATTGATATTACATAAAAGAAAAACTAATGGTGTACGTGGCTAATGGTACTTTATCTATAAATCATTTTTCAGACGATGTTTGTTGAACAATTACCTTTTTATATAAAAAATATAACTATTCAAAAAAATGTTAAAACAAGTATATTCGGATATGATTATTTGGAGAATTATTTAGAATAATTATTTTTTGACTTTTCAAAAAGGTGTAAAAGTGTTGGATAGGGAAAAGTTTTTTAACCAAGTTTGAAAAGTGCATAACAACCTAGCAATTTTTTTTCAAAATTGGGGCTAAAAGATAGTGAATTTTTGTACAAAATTTGTTCAAAAAAATTTAAAAAAATCGTGACAATTAAGATAAGACCCACTTTCAATATGTTTAAAAGACAGAGCACTGGGCATCAGACGCTGAAAACTAAACCAGGGTCCTATAGCCATAAAAAGCATTTTTGACTTTTTCATTCTGACATGTGTTCGCAATACAACTTTTCACTGGTTTTTTTTCATGTAAAAAATGTTAAATTTCTTTGTTTTTGTAGTCGCATCACTTGATTTTTGTACAAAAAATATAAATAGTGATTATTTTGATTTGATCAAAATATTTCTCAAATAATTATATCCGACAGTAATCTTTCAAAAATTTCATCCGACATTCTATTTTCAAAAATTTCATCCAACATTCTATCTCATGCAAGAATTTCTTACCATCAAAACAACGTTGTTGTGATTGCACCAAAAATCACCTCTTTGCCTAAGATCCATGCACCATTGAATTTCATTTTATGAAGTGTAGGGATGGCTCCCTCCTTCAAGCGGCTGTATTTGGAACGCGTGTTAGCTAGGTTGGCCCTTACGCTAGAATTTTGTATTTGGGAGGCTGTCATAGCGGTACGTTTTGGAGGCTTTTGCCTCAAATTCATTTCATTTGTCCAACCTAAGTGAGTCTGATTTGTTCGTGATTGAAGAAACATGGCCCGCGCATCAGCAGCGGAGCCACTACCCAGGAATATAATTGACGGGGTGGAATGGAAGCATAATATCAAAGGTCAAGAATTATCTATGTAATAATTGGATGGTAGAAATCAAAGGTCACGAAAAGTTCAAAATTATAGTAGGTTTCTAGGGAAAAAATAGTCATTTTTACAACTTACAATTTAGTATCTACGTGTGTTAAATTAGTATTTGTGGCACTATTTAATTTTCCACAATAATTGTGGCTGCAAAATTTGAGACCTAAATTCAGCCAAAATTATTTCTGCCCCTGCTCTTAAGTGATAAAGAGGGTCCTAAGTTAAGTGTTAATATCATTACCTCCAAGAAATATGGAACATTTGTTTAAGTGTTATATTATTATCATCACTTTAATAAACGAGAGTAATTCGGTTTAAGATTTTTTTTATATATATTTATCTGAAATGCTCTCATCATGATTACAGCCCGTAACCATGTTTTAATGCATTAATAATTCTCATAACTTCTTTTATAGTTTTTATTTTTTTTCAAAATTAATTTAATTTAAATTTACTACGTCTGATCTTTAAGGCTAATTTTGATGAAGGTTGAATGTACTTTTGGTGCAACACTTTTAGCATTTGTGAAGAATGTTCTCAATCAAATGGTCCTACTAGATATAATTCCCAAAGCCTATGGCCTCATAACTCCTCCACACCTTCCTTAACTTCCATCCTCTCTCTCTTTTTTTTTTTTACGAATTTTATAATTTTGTACATGCATCGAGTGTGTCAACATCACTAGTAAGTGTAATTTCTTTCCTTTGTGGCTTATTAATGAAGCACGGGAAGATGAATATTTGTGGCTGTTGTTTAATAAAAAGTGATTTTTTTCTATATGCAAGAGAAATTCGGGGGAAGCCGTACGATACGATGACCAATAGTGTGCTCCATTTCCTAGCTCGTTGCATGTTATTTTGTCTCCATTGTGATTCTCGAATCAATACCAAGGATAAGAGCTTATAATTCAGCACTCTATGAGCTTGTTCTCAATAGTTTTTGATTTTTATAAAAATTAATTTTAAAAAAGATAAAAATCAGTTGCTCTTAATCTAGTTTAAAAAATTAAAAAACGTAGTAGAAAAAACAATAAAAACATCACAAAATAGATTTTTCAAAAATCAGAAACTAAAATCAGATAGAAAAAAAACTATTAGAAAATAGGTCTTATTTCAATAACATCTGAGAATCCTTTTCTCAGATTTCAGTCTCTCCTTTTGTCTTGGAGTTTCATATGTTCTAACATAGTACGTACGAGACTAGTCTTGCAATCACTGTGGTTTCCAAAATAAAATTATAAGTACGAATATAATGAAAGCAGTAAATATTCCTTTCTTTAGTAAAAGTATTCATTATTAAAAAAACCTGTGATTTAAACATGAACAAAATGATTGATTTCCGTGGGAAAAAACCATTTTTTTCTTCTTTTTTTCTTTCTCCCTTTTGTGATAGACAAGATGGATTTAAACATGAACAAAATGATTGATTTCCTTGGGAAAACAGGACCATTTTTTCCCTTTTTTTTTTCTCTCTCCCTTTTGTGATAGACAAGATGGCTTTCACTTACGGGCTCCTTTTATTTTCGTTTTCAGTTGTCATGTTCCTCTCTTCTTTCTTTTCTTTGATTATATCGCTAAGTCTATGTGTAGTACTCTTTGTTTTATTCTTGATTTCCTGGTGGTGGCAGCAGAGCAGTTGCTCATTAAATTCAGCCATGGGAGCTGGCCGGCAGAAATCCTTGTGGGCTTGTCCTCTAGGAAACATTGCATTTTCTTTGCCTTAGGATTAGGAACAAGATTTTCAGAGAATTGACAAGCAAATAATTGGATGATTTACTATTAAAACTATTTCAGTTAAAACAAATTATTGGATAATTATTGTGAAAAGGTACATTCATGTTTTTTCCCTATGTCTTACATAATAAATAAATGTATTTGTAGCACCAAAATACCTTAAAAATTGTGTTAAATTATTTGTTCACAAGGAGGACTGAATTTTTTATTTGGAGGACAATATTATAAGGAGACTTAGGTTAGTAGTAATGAAGAATGCATTGTGATTAATTTAATTAGAATTTAATGAATGTAGTTAACATATGGAGTCTGACCATTGAAAACGACATAAACATATAAAATCATAGAAAGCCAGATAGAGCTAAGCTGTGACTTGTATCTTTGTCATTCATGCTACTTCTAACTCGAAAATTCAGGTTTTCGTCCTATGCTTATCGCGATATAACAATGCAACCTTTAATATTATGGTTACTTCATATGTTTACGGGTTAAATTCAAAAACCTCTCTTAAAATTTCTAACAATTTAACTTAACATCTCTCTAATTTGAAATATTACAATAAGTTCTCTTAATTATGTGAAATGATTATAATGATCTTACACTCGTTGTAGTTTTAGTCGAAGTAGTTTAATTTGATTTGTGTTGAAAGTTGATAGTTTGGATTTTATGTTTTTTGTTTCTTCATTTATTTTGGACACGTATAAAGCTCAACTAGATTTTGGAGATAAATTAGTAGAGATTGAATGGTGTTCTGATTTAGATGATATCAAACAAATATGAATTTCTTGTCATTAATTTTAAATGTTGATCAAAAGTAGTTAAGTAACGGTATGAATAGTAGTCTAGTTTATAGCTTATAGTTGTGATGGTGATGGTGGTAGTTGTTCTAACCGTAAAAAAGATAGCATATACTAGATTTTTTTAAAATAGAAGAATTTTCAATTAAAATTTCTGTTGTTTTGAAAGTTTTCTACACAAATTGTAATGTTATGGGAGTTAAGTGTAACATTTTAAATTATAGAGGCATTCAGTAAAATTGTTAGAAAGCTGAACAAACTGAAATTATTCCTATATGTAGTCTCAGCATCTTAGGAGAGCAAAAGTAGGGCCAAAGAAAGAGCATGGTATAATCAGTGTTTCAAAATTCGGACCGGACCAGTCGGTTTGATATGTTGAACCGAGAACCGGCCAAGTTTTCAGTCTGATTCTATACAAATCACTGTGCATCTCAAGAATCACAGCGAATCGAATCAGACCAGCAAACCGGATTGGACCGGCGAATCGATGAACCACCGATTTTTTGAATTGCAACTTTTTCCAAAAATTTATGCCTTCCCAACCAGTGGGAGGTCTCAAGTTCGAGACCTCCCACCAAACCTTCCTACGTGAATACCACTAGGCCAACTAAGGCTTTGTTGTTTTTGTCTTCCAAACATTTTATTTATTCTTTCTTTTGTTTTCCTTTAATCACTTTGATAAAATTAATTGATTATTACATTTTTAGTTTCCTTATTTCCTTTATCAATCATGTTTGATAAAATTAACTTACTCTTACTTTTTTAGTTTCCTTATTTTCATAAATCATGTTTAATTAATTTAATTGATTCTTACTTTTTTTAGTTTCTTTGTTTTCTTTATTAATCATGTCTAATGAAATTAATTGATTCTTACCTTTTTATCTTAGCATCCAAATTCATTATATTAAAGAAATCTTGGATTTACTTTTACCAAAATCTCTCATACTAAGATAAGTCCTTTTATCTAAATTGCTTAATTATTCATTTTTATGCCTAAAACATTCTCCTAATTGAAAGTTTAATGTATTTTTGTAAGTCCTTTGTTTAGATTTTTGAATTATAGTTAATCATTATTCAATAATAAGCACGTATTGAATATTGAAAGTAAGTAGGTAGAAAGTTATTTCTTTTATTGAACGGAATTGATTAAATTAAAAACTAATAAACAAATAGATATACTTGTTAGTTTATCTTTGATACTATTGTATAAAGTCAAATTGACTCGCTCAATAGTCCGATACGTCAAAAATAAAATTTCTTTGAAAGAATACGTCTAAAGTTAAAGTCTAGGAATCGATTCTAAACAAAGTTTAGGCTCTTTTAAGAAATTCTAAATCAAATTTTTGATTGATACAAATTTGATAGAAATTATCTCTCATTAGATATTGTACCATAAAACTGTAAAAAACTAAAAAATTAAAAACTAAATAGATCTAAATTAATAGTAAGATAATCAAATTGAAATTTGAAAAGCATTTTAGTATGCGAACTTACTTTAAAAAGTAGCACAAAAGAATTTTTTTTATTTTAAAAATTACATTTACTTGAACCAATCTATATATAATGTTAATTGTATTATTTGGTATTAAAAATAAATTTAAAATTTATATTAAAAATTAAGTCTTGACGGTATTAAAAGAGTAGAGAATGTAAAAACAAGCAACAAATATGATTTAATAATTTAAAATGTTCAAGACTACAATTTAAAATATTTAAAAACTATAATAATGTACTTTAGTTATGAATTTTAAAATATCTATTTTATCCGTATTTTTTTCCGATACACTTACTTTTTATAGTTATTATATATTTTATACTTGTAATGCCATTTTCTTTGTTAATTTAATTATTATAGACATAGTATATTTCATAAATTTTTACCAAATATAATAAATTAATTAAATTGTATATTTGAATATAATAACTTCATTAACTTGTATATTTGAATATATTCAAACAATTAATGGATTAACTAGTTCAACAAGGTAGGATATGTCTAGTATTGTTTTATATTCTACATTAAATTAAATTAAAAAAGAGAAAAAAACATTGAACCCCGGTCTGATCGTGACCCAGATTCCCCTCCGGTTCGATTTTTAAAACATTTAGTATAATATGTGAAGTTGTTGACGTACTTCAGCTTGCGTAATGACACCAAAGGGTAATGACACCAAAGGTTTTAACTCTCATTTGTCCATTAGAGGACAAATATTTTAACTCTCATTTGTCCATTAGAGGACAAATAGATGTCTCTATATGTTCATGCACAATGACAAACTTTTAACCTACTATAGTTCTTGAAATAACAGATAATCTGTAAAAAGGCTCATGACCTCTAGCTAGGTCAATCTGGTTTGTGTTTGTATTGTATGTTTTTTTTTTTTATTTGTATCGTATGGTTTTATGGTGTCCTCATGAAATCCATTTTCATATTTAAAAAAAAAAAGAGAAAAGAAGATGAAGAAGAAGAAGAAGAAAAAAGTATGTTAACCCTCGTGTAACTCCAAAAAAGGAAAATTAATGATAATATAATAATATAGAAAATCGATAAATTCACTCAAAAAAATATGGACCGGGCTGTAGTTGGAATACTTCTGCTCAAGGTCAGCCCATTATTATGCATCTACATCTTTTACCCCAAATTCAACCTAACCCTAATCAAGGAAAGCTCGGCCCTACTTTCTGCAGGCCGAATGATCTAAAACCTGGCATATCTTGCCTTATTCATGGTCGTTGGTGCCACTTGACATACTCAATAAATCTTGATATTTTGCTAATCACTAAATCAAAATTCATTTTCATGTTGATTCACTCGCATAATTGTTAAAATATTGTAAGAAATAAAAATTAAGACTTCTTAACTCACGAAATGTGTGTGTATGCACATAAAATCCAATTAACAACTCTTATAATACCATGCACCAATCATAGTTGACGATAAGATGGTTTACTCCCCAAGACCTAGCTTAAATGGTAAATAGCAACTTTAACCAGGCAATCATAAAATCTCTGGTTAGATTTCTGTTGAACCCCCAAAAAAAAAAAGAAAAAGAAAAAGTTTCCATGTAGGTGAAGATAAAAATGAATCCACTTATTCTTAGACAGTTGCATATAACTGGCGCATAATACCAAGAGGTGATAAAGACTTCCTGCAACAAAAGTCTAATTACATGTTGGAGTGATAAAAAGTTTGTTTGAATTTGCACTACTTTCTTCCTAGTTGACAAAAGGTTGGTGACATAGATACACAGAAGATTCGCAGATTAAATACTTTCACTTTCAAACCTCTTGTAGCTTCATGGTTCTATTTCAACCATAAGTCATGCTCTTTCATCGTCATTTCTTAATTTTTTTTTTCTGCACAATGGTAGAACGCACGTAGACTGGACTTTTATAACTAATAACAATCAATATACTATTGAAAAAATAAAAAAGGCAACTTCTGCTTGCACTTTAAAGCAAACAACAGCATACATGAGCTAAGTAACATTTTATAAAGATGCTGAATGACTAGCAATTCTATCTATTTTAATCCTGCTATCTGCCTTTTGTATCACCATTTATTGATATGTAATGAAGTATACACACACACAAACATACATATGCGCGCACACATACACGTATATGTATATATGTACATATGTATGCGTGTTATACATACATACATGCATATATATGGAAGGAAGTAAAACTTATAAATCAAAATTATGAGTTAGTTTTAGTGTTACTCTCTTTCTCAAGTAGCCAAATCAAAAGCATGTGTATGGTTTATATATATGTGCTTGTTCACGTGCTCTAATGTACAAGAATTTGACTTTGTGTACAATTAATACATAATTGGAGCTTTGAATTTTTCACACAATTATCCAAGAATTTTTTAATTAAGATAATCATTTGTTTAGATTCTATAATCATTTGTTTTGACTACACTACTAGAGAATTCAGTTGAAGTTTTATACTAGTATTCATTTAAAGTACGGACAAAACTGAAAATTTCACTGTCATATATGTAATATATTATTTGTTTATTAAGCATGCTTATATTATATAATACTTAGTGATGCGGCAATGTTCCACATAACTTAGGCATCAAAAACATTTTCTATAAGCTCAAACTCACAAATTTGGACCATAATATAATCAAGAATCTATCATTTGGATGTAAGTGGAAAACTTAAATGAGTTTTCTCGACATAAATATGCTATTTCAGTGCAAGATGGAAGCAACAATGGGTTTCAGTAGTTTGCAAAGCATCTTATATATTTGGTATATTATACATTTCAAGACTTTATAATAAGGGTTTATTCTGTTCCCAAAGAAAATATTTACTGTATTAGTAGACGACTAGTTGGTTGTAATATTATTAATTGCAATATAGAAAATTGATTTCTGTGAAATTAGCTAATGTATTGAATTTAGTTAACTATTTATTTGTTGTAATATTTGAATGCATACGTTACTGATCTTGATTTAAAACAAAATTAAATAAATATTTCTTTTCTCTGTTTGGTTGGTTAATCATCATTCTGATGATAAACTCACTTTGTTGTAATATTATTAATTACATGATGGAAAATGCATTTCGTGAAACTAGCTAAGGTATTAAATTTATTTAACTATTTACTTCTTGTAATATTTCAAATCCTGCGTTATCGATCTTGATTTTAAATAAGAAAAAGAATTATTTCTTTTCTCTCTGGTTGGTTAATCATTATTCTGATGATGCACTCACTTTTCAGGCTGATGATTCTCTCTCTCCAATCAACTGCCGACATAAACAAACAAGTGACTGCGTAAATAGTTTGAACTATTTCACCCACTTGATAATTTTGATGATGACAATTCCAACTTCTACCAAATTTAGGTTAATTTGGAAACTTTTCGCTTCTAAAAGTTCCATTTCTACATGCCAGAGCACTAAAATATCATTGACCTCTAAGCATATCACAAAAGGAATCAAGCAAAGTTCATATCTTTCCTTAATGTCAATTGATCAAAATTTAACAATATATAGTATAATTTTCATAATATTTTTTCTTCTGTTTTAGTGGTAAAGACATTCAATCGTGTTAAGGTCGCTGCCAACTGTAATGAATTCCTATATAATACCACATGAATCTTTTACAAATTTATACTACAATTTATACACTTTAGAACATGGCCTATTCATTCTTGATTTTCTGATTAGTCTCTTACACACTGTTAGAACATGGCCTGTTCATTCTTGATTTTCCGATTAGTCCCTCATGTTGATCTTCCGATTAGCCCCTCACGCTGCTTATGGTGTGTGCACATACATATATATTAGATAGGCTAAATTCACACTATTTAAGGTTAAATTTGCATCATTTAACGCATAAAAAGTTTATAATTAATTTTTTGTGCCCTGACAATGTAACTATTTTTATACACAAACTAATTTAGATTTAGGCAACGTGTACGAGAAGATTAATCTAAAGAGTCGTATTATCATCACTAAACTTGTGTGTGAACGTAAAATGTACGAGTGAAAGTTTTTACCAATCTCCATGTGCAATGTAAGATCTTCGAATGCTATCTATGTCTCTATCTAAGGGTCTACTTAAGAGGAAACAATATGTTTGGTATATGTACATTTGTTTTAGACAAAGGTGAACCCACAAAGTGGTTGAACCGCGCTGCATGCCATGTGAGTTTTGTAGGAAGACATTGTCAATTGCCTTATCCGAATGCGATCTCAGGCCCGCTGTTGTCCGTCGGCTCTCTCTCTCTCTCTGCTGTTTATTAATGTCACTCTTTTTTTATGATTTGACAAAAATGGATATAATCCAAAGATAAATCATATTTTATTTAAAACTAAAAATGATGAATTATGTAGAATATTCATTTAGTTAGAGGTTTTAATGTGTAGGATATATTAATTACAAGACTAACAATCAAAGTCTTGGCTTCAGATCTAATTATAATTTTTAAAATTTGTAAAATCTGTAGGATCATGGTAAAAAAATTGGTTAATTGAATCACAAATCAAACACGAGCTACTTAATAATGATGCAAAGTGAATACTCATTCTTTGCACCTTGCCACATTTCAAAAAAAAAAACACTATACAACTTATGTAAGTACGGTGTAAAATCAATATCTTGATCCCAAAAAAGAACAAACACACACAGGATCCTATTGATAACTCCAAGACTAATATCATATAGTTCAAATGGGAAGCCTTATTAATTTGAATGTCCCTCACATTCTGTAGTTTTAGAAGGCACTAACATTTTCATGTCTAGTTGAGAGAAAAAGAGAAGTAGAAACAAGCCATTAGGTGGACTAATTTACCACTAGTATCCTTGAGAGGAAACAGGTCAAATTAATCACACAGAACTTCTCCAAAATCTGCCAAGATTTGTGTAATTATCAACGACTTGACTAGAGCTAGACAAAATGGTTTCCTTCATCCAGGTGTCCAAAAAGTCTTATCTAAAGTTTCTATGTAAAAAAGAGTTATTTTATAGTAGCTTCTCTTCATTATACAAGCTTGGGCTAGCATGCTAACATCTTCATCTCACTCTTTCACATTCAAATACATATAATTGGATAAATTGCTCTCCATAAATGTCGCCTCAGAACTTTTTTTTTTTTTGAAGAACTTTTATGGTAAATTCATGCTTTTTATAGTCCCTTATTGGAGAATAAGTTATTTGCATCCACCATGCAAGGAACTTTCATGCAAGACTACCCTAAACATTGATGGTGATTTCCATGACCCATGAGGGCCCTAATGTTGTAGAATATGTACAAAGAATTAGAAGCTACTAATTAATTATCACTGCAACAGATCTTAATGTAACTCTACACATCAGATCAAGTTGAAGTTGTCTGTCTACATTCTACTATATAAAGGTTATTCACTTGCAGAAGAGGATATAAAAAATTAAAGGGATCTATTCAACTTTGAAGCACCTAAAGAGTATCAAAACTATGGCTGTTCTCCCAAAGAAGCATACTTTTCTCATGGTTTCTTTCTTGCTTTGCTTCCTCTTAGTTACAGCTCAAGGTAAGCCAAAAGTCCTGGTTATCTTCCTTTATTTGAAGGCAAATTTTGTGTAATTACAAGCAAAAAACTTGTGTGTTTATGATTCTGGTTTTATTGTTGCAGCAAGAAGCATGCCAAAGGAAAGTCGAAGTGCCGAAAAGGGAGGTGACAAAATGCTAACACCAACAAAAGAGGTGCCAACTTCAACCAGTACTGAAGAATTGGAAATGATGGACTATACTCCAGCTAGAAAGAAAACTCCTATTCATAACTAGCTAGTGTTCTTTGATAGAATTTGTCAGATGAGTAAAGGCATACTACTTCCTTTTTCCTGGCAGTACAGTATGCTGTTTATATATTAAAGTCAATAAACTACCTAGGTGAAAAGTAGTAGAGAAAGGACATATTTTGAATTAGGGTTTACGGAACTATAGATATACGGTGAAAGTTTTTCTTTGTGAAGAAGCTGACTGTATGTTGCCCTACATCATTGTATATGACTTATGAGTGGCAATCAATACAATTAGTGATATAAATGAGAACATATATTATTATTTACATTTTGCCATATTATATATTTTCTTTTTTTTTTAATATCAGGTTGGTTGATTATGGTCTCCTTTCTCATAATCTTTGAATATCAATCAATATTAACGTGTCAACTCGATAGAAATCATTGTCGATATTTGTTTTTGGATAGGTTTTTCCATAAATTGGATTGTGTTATAGATATGATAAATTTAATTCCGCCAAGTATATGGTTACTAGCTGATATTCCTAGGTGGGGATTGAATTTGATTACCCTGCATTCATATTTCTTGGGATAAAACAAGGTTCAAGAAATTGAAAAAAAAAAGGCAAAAAGGAGAAAAGCCTGTATATGCTAGAAAAATAAAGGTGATAGAAATATCCCTGATTAGACATAAAATAATGCATTGCTTAAACTACTTATATTTTATATCAACATTATACCTATTGTGAACTGTCTGGTATTTGCACCAGCTTTATAAGCATTTCAATTGATGATAAGATAGCTAGAATTGATACAAAACTATTGCATTCATCCCATACCTAATTAGTGTGGTAAGAAGTTCATAATTTGGGGATGTTGAAATTGGAATATTTAGTTCTTTTTTTTATTTCTCAAGTTTTCTACCAAGTGGTTCTTGAGTTCTTGAAGTTGTATTAACGCTGAAATGACTTCGTGTATCTACAGGTAAAAACTAAAGAAATTAAATTTTAAACTTCCTTCTGAACTTATGAAGCATATCATGACACAAATTTTGAAATATTAATGTTCAATAAGAGGTGGTATTTTAACTAACAATAGGAGAGATAATATTGTCGAGAACTTGCAGTAACAGCACCCAAAAGAAATTTGTGGATTGACTTTATTTTCATTATTTTTACCTAAAATTAGCTTTGATTAAAATAGTATAGACAATAGAATAAAAGTGATGTTAGATAAATAGAATTGTAGCTCCAAAATGTAGAATTCATCTAAATTCCAGAAACTTTGTTTCCATTAATGCAACAAATTTTCAAGAGTTGGATCCTTACATGTCCAAACGAATAAATATTAGTACCTAGAATTACAACCCCCCCCCCCCCCCAGTTAACCCAGACAAAAGACATGGAATTAGCAACGTAATTTCCAATTCTAAGTTCCCACTTCTAAGAAACAAATTGCAATCATCAAGTTTTTTCAAAAATTTCTTGTGCCTTATTGTGCTATAATAAAGAAAGTAAAGAAATCTTCTTATAATCTTGTATAACTATGGGCATACTTCAAGGCCATGCCTGGCAATCATCTTATAATCTTGTATAATGTTACACTTGTGCTAAGTAACTTTACATTTTTCATTATTCCACTTAGAAAGCATAAGAGTTGTTTTATCTTCTTCTCTTTGGTAAAGAGCATTCTATTTGAAATATAGATAAATGGACATGCAATCAAGCAAATGTGCTTGTAACTACAACACTTTTTGCACACTTATCTGAATCTGTGTTATCATTTGATTCAATTTTGATAGACTACCCAAACTTGAATGGAACATATTGCTTCTGATCACAATTTGCAGCATCAGAGGACCTATACAGACATATACTTATATACCATACAGGATTGGATAAAGCAATATCAAGGGTAACTAGATGCCGTATTTCTTGTCTAAATTTAAAGGGCTTCACTTTTATCAGATCAACTCCAAAGATAATTAATGACATTGGAACCCAAACTGTCAACAAAACTTTTGCAAGTCTAAATTTACAAATGTAAAAGTTGCCAGAATAAACATCACATATAACCCCATACTTAATTCTTTGTTCCCTCCTTTTGAGTAGCTAAATTTCTCAGCACAGCCTTTACCTTTCCCAATTCTTCCTTTCCCATCCACCTCCACTCTACTTGTTTCCAGAGAACAAATACTTGATTTACCGCCTATCGATCCGTTAGGGGAGGGGAAAGGAAGGAGTGACAAGGAGAGAAATACTGCCCATGCAACTCAAAAGGAGATTAAAATCTAAGTCCTGCCATATGGTAAAAGAAATTTTTAGCCAAGATAAGATTTTGCAAATGCCACACATCGCATATTTTTGCATATTTTTACATGTCTACCCGTCTACACATCTATGATATCTGGAAAAACTTCGATTATTCCCAAAGAAGATGCCATTATAGGACCACCATACCTAACAAGTGCCTTGAACGTCTTATTGATCTTAACATTTTTTGTTAGCATTGTTGTAAAAAGTTATAACATGTGTGCCCATATTGTAATCAACCATCAGATCAAGAGGTCAGAATTAAGAAGTTCTTGTCCTCCTCATCTAACATGTAAATATATATATCTTGGATTTTTTTAATCATTGACCTCCCTATTTTGACAATTGATGTTATCTCAAGTGTGTCCTTAACCTATAATCATGCATATTGTACATACCGTAATTACTTGATGCACAAGACAATATTGACACAGTTCGTGCTTTGCCTCAAATTTGAATCGAAATTATTTGACCTAGTTGGGGCCTCAACAGCTAGGGCCATGGATCCCTATCAAGTAGGGAACTAGTATCATTTTTGTATTAATGAATTCCTCAAAACTGGTTATAAAAGTCATTCTTGATGATTGCTTTTGTGAATAAGAAGTGTGAGCTGAATTAAGTCAAAAACTTGAGCTCCTCAGTTGAAGGTCAAGTAAATATAATTAGATTTGAGTTCAAGGTCAAGACTTATCTTTTAGGCGTGATTCTGTCTGAGTAAGCAAAACTTCCTGCTCAACATCCACTTTAGCTGACCTATTTATGCTACAAATCTTATGTGATTCTTAATTGGAAATATTAAAGATTCAGGAACTTCCCTTGAGATTTCTAACCATTTCATTTAACACCCCTAAGGTTTCAAAAATTACATATACTTCCCTTAGCATTATGTTTAACAAACTTACCCAAAAATTACATATGCCTAAAACGCCCTCATGTAACTAATATGTAATTTACATTTTCCAAACTAATTTTTATCAATCTCCTTAACCATAAAACTTTTACATTCTTACCATCTCCCCATTTCATACTACTTACCAAAGCCTTATAAAGTCTAGTCTTTTGTACTACTAAAATTTATAATTTAAATAAAAAATATTTCAGCCGTATTAAACTCAAAAAAAATTTCATTTATTGCCAAAACAAATTTCATCATTCCCTGAATTCTACCCATAAACTACCATGGCCAAGCCCTTTTAACATTCAAGTTTCAACTTGACAAAAGCAAAATAAAAAATGAAAAATTATTCATTTGTGCAAAATTGTGTTTTAAGTAAATTTGAGAATTCCATGGCAATTGACAAACTGTGGTCCAAAGACTATTAAATAACTAGAAGGAATAGTTAGAGAGGGGATAAGAGTGGTTTTTTTTTTTTTTCCTTACTTCTCAATTGTCAATATCTATTATATTCCTACTTCCAGTCATATTCGAAGGGGAGCTCAACTGGACTATAAGGAGCTTATGGAAATTACCTATCGTACCACACGGGTGTACTATGCACCCATATATATTTGAAAAAGCCACATATTAGTGGCAATTAATGGGAAACAAGATTTGAATCCTTAACCTCCTACCCTTATAAATACTTAAGTCTTGTGCGGTGGTCAATAGCCCTGATGACCGTTGGGGATAAGAAAGTTTGCTTAGGTTTAATTTCAAAGATGAGTTGGGGAAAGACAAAAAGAAAGGTTTACTAGATTTAGGAAGGAGAAGGAAAAGAGAAATAGTAGTTTTGAAAAAGTTGAATTATTAATATGTGAAGGTTATTGTGGTCTTTTTTTATGGTCAGAGAAGGTCAATGTAAGTTTTGATAGTCAGGGGTACAAGATGAAATTATCCAAATATCAAGGGAATTTCCGGAAATCATCCTAGACACTAATGCGATACAAACAGATTCTTTCACATCCAAAATCACAAATGTTAGACAGCATCTTTTACTTGGGTTCAGTTACGCGCTTGTGGCTACTTGGGCTGAAGGTTTCAAGCTGTCAAATTGGGCCTGCATTTCCACTCTAGTAGGATTAGTTTTCTCTGCAGGCCTAGCTGCTTCACGACACACCTTTGCAAACTAAAAAGTTGAATACTCAAATCTAGTTAGAATTTTTTCGAGATTAGTTTGCTATTTAATTAAACCAAATATAAATATCATTAGTGTTTGTTAAAGTTAAATTTTAACTCGAACTAGACTCTATAAACATAAAATTTTAGATTTATATGTGCAAAATTCAAACCATCCGAACGAACTTCGACTTCATAAAAAATCATTCGTTTGTATTTGTCCTCAAATCGAAATAAGCTAACAAAGAAATTTCAAACTTGTTAAAATAAACAAACAAATTTGAGCACTATAGTATTTGGCTCAATTCAACTCATTTTCACTTTTATTCAAAATATATTATGACTTTAACAGCTTAAAATTTTCATTGTGATAGTATTTGACTTACCATTTTCAAAATGAGAAAAAAAAATCAATTAGCACCATCTAGATATATAAATAAAATTGTTTCTCTGAATTACTTTCTGCTTGAAAGACTTCGCAAATGTTATCAAGTTGATTCAAGCATCATAGAATTCAGATGAAATAGATTTCATGACATATCTACTATATTACTCTTCAATCCAGATAGACCTCCACGTGGCCAAAAACATTAAATTGGGTATAACTCTTCAAGTATCATTGCAACTTTGAATCATATTAACCATCCATATATCAAATCCAAGAGATGTGTTACATCAGAACTCTTGCAATTCCAAATCTTGATTGTTATTCTTCAATCAATCCATGACCCAGCAGCCACATTAATTGAACAAATATTCTATTTTTACTTTTGCATCAAATAAAATAACATTTATAGTCACATGCATATGTTTGGTTTAGATATTGTATGACTTATTCTACTTTCTTACTTTTCCATCTTAATTATCTCTTCTCTTTCTTATGATCAATTATCATTGATTATGTGTGTGTTTGTGTGTGTGTATCTATGTCTACATTGGTGTGTGCATATATGCATATTATTTATGGAATCATTGCTTAGACATCTTTTTTGAAAAAGGAAAAAAAAAAGAAATATATATATATGTATGTAAGTATGTATGCATGTATGTATGTGTGTGTATATATGTGTGTGTGTGTGTGTGTCTACATATGTGTGTGCATATCTGCAAATTATTTATGGAATCATTGTTTAAACATCTTTTTTGAAAAGAGGAAAAAAAAAAGAATTTGAGTCCCATTGTTTGTAGCAGCATATTTCCCTTTGTTTATGAACAAAGTAAACACACTAGCTCCATTTGGATGCCAATTGTTTTGGAGTTTTTTGGGAAAAACTTTTTGCAAGTGTGTTTGTTCAAATTTTCCCACCAAATTTTCATTCTAAATTTCAAATACTGTTTCAAACTTTATAACAACTTTAGAGAGCAAGCATGCTTATATTCAAAATTTGTTTAGAAAAATTAAAAAAATCACGAGTAACAAGATAAGATTCATTGTCAATAGATTTTGATGTGAGTTTTATGGAACGAGCACTAGAGCGTCCAGTACCAGTGCTCTTCCACAAAACTCACCTCAAAACCCACCAACAATGGATGTCATCTTGTTACTCGCGATTTTTTCAATTTTTTTAAACAAATTTTGAACGTAAATGTGCTTGCTTTTGTGAATAATTGTGTAAAAAGCCCCTAAAGTTGTTACAAAGTTTTTAAATAAATCAAAAAAATTTTTACAATCCAAACACTTGTTCACTTTTTCAAGAAAGTCAACCAAAACAATTCAAATAGAATTTTCAAATAATTCTAAAAAAACACTCCAAATAATGCTATCCAAACGGAGCCACTATTTCTTTTTAAGATTTTTTAATGGGTGCACCAGCACTTGTTAAGACACGTGACTTTGCATATAAGCAACTTTTACATTTATATTTAGGCTTAATCTCAAAATGCCCCATTATAATATTGAATCAATAGCAAATTACCCCCCCTATATTTAGAAAATACACAAATTACACCCTACTTCAGTAACAAATCACCCCCTCTTGTACACTTCAACTTTTGAATGACAAATTTGTCATTATAATTTTTAACTATTGTTATTCTTTTTGATTTGCTATGTAGAAACAAAATAAACTCGAGGCCAATATTGCTATTGCACTCTTATATAAAATCATAACTCCAAAATTTCAAAAAAGAATTTCACAAATTATTCCTATTATTTGTATTTAAAATGGAGAAGAGTATGAAAAAAAGACATCAATAATTTATTTTTGTCATGATATATAAGAAGCAGCTTACAAAGTGAAAATAAAGTTCTGAATTCTGTCAAATATATTCAAACTATAGTATTAAGAAATGCTAGTTATATCATTTCTACTAGTGACAATAATAAAAAATATAGCAATTATATACTTGTATTTCTAACAGATAACTATTTTTTTTTTAGTTTTTGTGTTTGAGACTTTTCTCTCCTTTATCAGTTTGTTTTGCCCACTCATGGTAATTTTGGTATAAATATTTTAAGAAAAAAAAAATAGAAAATTGTCAAAGCATTGTGGATAGAAGCGTACATATGTCTTTTAACAATTCAAGGGGGTAATTTGTGTGTTTCCATAACACAGGGGGTGATTTCCTACTGATGAAATATTACAAGGGGCATTTTGTGATTTAGCCTTATATTTACTGTTCTTGGCATTTAGTCATTCCATATTTAATGCTTCTTATGTTAGTTACTTAACATATTTAACTCCACTTTTTTGAAAAATTAACACTTGAGTACTAATTAACGAGTGTGAGGTACTCGTTAGGCAAACCCACCAATTCAATGCTTCATATGTCCATCTAAGATTGATTTCTAGATACAAAACCTCCATGCCAGGTAAAAATAGATCCTTTCTTCGAATGCAAATTGAATTGGATGATGGAGAAATTGCTTAAAGTATGATTCTTGTAGGATTCGTTCAACACATGAGGTGGTTGTGGGTTATTTTAGGATTCGTTCGACACATGAGGTGGTTGTGGGTTGTGATTCTGAAAGAGTGATTATCGCATACCATGTAAGCGACGTTGTCAAAAATTTTTATTTTTTTAAAATTCTAATACTGATTTTTGTCAGTAGACAATGCAAACTTGTTTTGATATCGCATTCCTACAATGTGTTGTCTCTTGCAACCCAACAAAACTGGACACGCTGATAGCACTGACTACTGCCCTGACTACTAAAAAGGCTGATTTTTTTTGGTGGTTCGTTGTGAGAAGAGCACATTCTTCTTGCCCGTTTTAATTGCCCCCAACCCCCTAGTCTGCCTCACACGCTTTGCAAAAATCTTCCTTTGTGTCATTCACCTCGCACACTCTTCTGATCTCTCTATCATTCAGCTCCAACCTCTCGCTCTTGCTGTTTCAAGTCTAGTCTCTTTGTTTTGATGTTGTTTCCTACCATTGACTCTTTTTGTTGCTCTTTCTAGTTGTGTTTCTCTCCTTTAGGTTAGTTTCTCCTCTTGCTTTATTTTTTTTTTTTTTATGTTGATGTATTTATTAATATATGTTGCAGTTTTTCTTATAATATATGATGCTGGTTTTTGTTTTAATTTTGTATAATTGATTGTCGCATTTTTTATTTTTTCAAAGGCTACTTGATTTTAATATGTTACTATTAATTAGATTATATTTAATATAATATGCTTCTTTTTTATTGTATTTAGTGCAATGTTTGTTTTTTTTTTTTTACTATTGTAATATATTGCTTTTATATTTTTGTTTTGATGTAAGAGAAAATTATAAATTTGGTACCAAATGTTTGAGGCATCAATAGTTTTAGTTTATAAAATTTGGATAAAAGTAAATCTATATAAAATGTTTCAATTTTTAGCACATTTAGTCCTATTGAGACAGTTTAGGCACTAAATTTTAGATGAAAGTAAATCTAGTATCAAGTGTTTCAATTTTTCAACACATTCATTCATATTGACTGATTTTGCCAAAATCTTATCGGAATCTGATCACGTGATACTCATGCGTCGGTAACCAAATTTTAAAAAAATACTCTTCGATTTGCTACCTATCTTATCTCCTTTGTCTCCAATAATAATTACAAACAGTCAAATAGTTTTTAAATAAATTTTCCAGAGACATTAAAAAGTAAAATTTTGTCTTCAAAGTATTGTCTTAGGGTTTTCTTTTAAGAGTGAAAAAAGAGAGAATGGCAGTGAAAAGAGAGAGAGTAAAATTGCTAATTTTCTATCTAAGGATTTGAACTTGTTCCAAATTTATTAGCTTTTTTATTTTTTTAATTTGTTCTTTAGTAAAGACTAACTACACAAATTAACACCTAATTATAAAATGACAATTAAATTTTTTTTCTTTTTTTATTTTTTAAAATTTGGTTACTAGTAGTATCACGTGACCAGATTCTGGTAAAATTTTAACAAAACTGGTCAATTGGACTAAATGTGCTAAAAAATTAAAATATTTGATATTAGATTTATTTTTATCCAAACTTTAGAGACTAAAACTACTTCAATAGGACTAAATATGCTCAAATTTTGAAACATTTAGTATTAGATTTACTTTTGCCCAAACTTTCATAACTAAAACTGACGATACCTCAAATATTTGAAACCAAAACTGTAATTTTCTGATGATGTAATTTATGGATTTTTTATGCAATATGCTACTGTTTTTTATTCTATTTGTGAACATATTGGATCATTTATTTTTAGTTGGTCTTTGGATGAATTATAAAAAGTATATAATTATCGAAAAAGTAAGCAAACTAAAAATTACATATTATGTTACATTGAGTATTTTTGTGTTAAAAAATATGTAACTTAGATAACTAAAAAAAATTTAAGAAATAGAAATAATTATGAAAATAATAAATAATAAGGAATAACCTAGGAAAATACATACTTACTTCCGTTATAGTTTTATTTAGTTGTAGTGATTTTTTTGAAAAAAGTTAATGCTTATAGTTATGAAAATATTTAAAAAAGGAAAATAGTTAAGAAAAAAGAAAAGAATAGTGTCGCGTCCAAAATCGATAGCACGATGGGGTCGTTGATTATCGCGCCTCGAAAAGGCAATCCGATTCGATGATCCTTTTCGAAAAGATTGTTTTTAAAAAATCGTGCGTGTGTGATAAAAATCGAGTTTTTAGTGAAAAAAAAATATTTTTAAACAAAATGATATTTTGGAAAACAAAAGAAGGCCGCGACTAAAAAATGCGACAGTTTGGCCAAATGGTTTGAAAAAAAGTTTTATTAAAAAAAAATAGAGTCGCCATTTGATATTGAGTTAGGGTGTACCAAATCACCCAAAAAATCATTTAACAAGACAAAATAAAAGAATTTTAGAAAATAATATATTTAAAAACCATTTTTCGACTCCGGTGTACGAAAAAGAACAAGAGAAAAATGTCCAAGAGTCACATTTAAAGAAAGGGAAGGCACACCCTTTCTAACTAACCGAGACTAGCTGCGAAATTTAATCAAATTTTTCTAATTTAACTCTAGATTTTATCATGTTTGGATGTGTCTAAATGAATGCAAGTCCTAAATCTAAATGTAAATATTGAGAGCATCAAAATATTCCATTGAGGCTTGGTCAGGATTATCGCATTAATTGCGAAACCCGAATCGAGATTTCGAGGGAGTCACGAGTGTATATACAAAATGAAATACAAAAAAAAATACTATATATAATAAGTGTCAAATAAAGTGGTGAATTCCACATAACGGATATGGAGAACTAACAACTTGTGACTGATATTTTTTCACTCACGGAAGGAGGAACAACCTATCAATCCACCACTTCTCACATGAGTAGACAACTATTTATAGTCAAATCACACAAATGATCTAATTTCTAAGTGTAATGGAACCTAAATGTCATACACTTGAAGATGTGTCAAAACAAATAAATAAATAAATAATAAAAATCATGCAAAATGAAAAGAAAACTAAAAGTGTGTGAAAATGGGATGTGAAATGCACACAAATAGTGATACTGACATTAAAAATGACCTAAGGGTCTAGTGTTAGACTAACCCTTTCTAGAGATTCTCACTAGCGTTAGACTAGCGAAAAGCAATAAAGCCACAACTAGTGTTAAATTAGTATGGTGATGGAATAACAACACTAATAAAACATGAATTAAAATAGTAAAATATGAATAAAAAGCAAATAAACATCTAAAGACATATAAAATCACATAAGAGCACATAATACGTAAACATAAAAATAAAAACGTTATCCAATGCTGACGATTGAGTCTACCGCACACTGAAAATGAAAATCGGTATCTAATGCAAGAATTGAGTCTATCGAGAACTGAAAATAAAGACAGTACCCAATACTGCCGATTGAGCCTATCGCAAAATGAAAATGAAAATCAGTACCCAACGCAAGGATTGAGCCTACCGAGAACTGAAAATAAAGACGGTACCCAATGTTGACAATTGAGACTACCGCAAATTGAAAATAAAAATCGGTATCCAATGCAAGGATTGAGCCTACCGAGAATTGAAAATAAAGACGGTACTCAATGCTGACGATTGAGCCTATCGAGAAATGAAAATAAAAATCGGTACCCAATGCAATGATTGAGCTTACCGAGAATTGAAAATAAAGACGATATCCAATGCTGATGATTGAACCTACCGCGAACTGAAAATGAAAATCGGTACCCAATGCAAGGATTGAGCCTACCGAAAACTAAAAATAAAAATCGATACCCAATGCAAAGATTGAGCCTACCGAGAACTAAAAATAAAAATCGATACCCAATGCAAGGATTGAGCCTACCGATAATTGAAAATAAAGATGGTATTCAATGCTAACGATTGAGTTTGTCGCGAACTGAAAATGAAAATCGGTATCCAATGCAATGATTGAGTCTACCGAGAATTAAAAATAAAGACGATACCCAATGCTGACGATTGAGTCTACTGCAAATTGAAAATGAAAATCGGTACCTAATATAAGGATTGAGCTTACCGAGAACTGAAAATAAAAACGGTAGCCAATGCTAAGACTGAACCTATCGAGAACTGAAAATAAAGACGATACTCAATACTGACGATTGAGCCTACTACAAACTAAAAGTGAAAATCGATACTCAATGCTAAGATTGAACCTATCGAAAACTGAAAATAAAGTCGTTACCTAATACTGACGATTGAGCCTACCGCAAACTAAAAGTGAAAATCGGTACTTAATGCTAGGATTGAATCTACCGAACACTGAAAATACAGACGGTATCCAATGCTAACGATTGAGCTTATCGAACTGAAAATAAAAATCGGTACCTAACGCAAGGATTGAGCCTACCAAGAACTGAAAATAAAGACTATACCCAATACTGACGATTGAGCCTATCACGAACTGAAAATAAAAATCAGTACTCAACGCAAGAATTGAACCTACCGAGAACTGATAATAAAAATTGGTACCCAATATAAGAATTTAGCCTACCAAGAACTGAAAATAAAGACGATACAAAATGCTAACGATTGAGCCTATCGCGAACTGAAAATGAAAATTGGAACCCAATACAAGGATTGAGTCTATTGAGAATTTAAAATAAAGACGGTATCCAATACTGACGATTGAGTCTATCGCAAATTGAAAATAAAAATTATTACCTAATACAAGGATTGAGCTTATCGACAACTGAAAATAAAAACGATATCCAATTCTGACGATTAAATCTACCTCAAATTGAAAATAAAAATCGATACCCAATGTTAAAATTGAGTCTATCGAGAACTGAAAATAAAGATGGTATCCAATGTTGACGATTGAACTTACTGCAAACTGGAAGTGAAAATCGATACCCAATGCTAAGATTGAACCTATCGAGAGTTAAAAATAAAAATGGTACCCAATGCTGACGATTGAGCTATCGCAAATTGAAAATAAAGATCGATACCCTATGCTAAGATTAAGCCTACTGAGAACTGAAAATAAAAACGGTATCCAATGCTGACGATTGAGTCTACTGCAAACTGGAAATAAAAATCGATATTCAATGCTAAGATTGAACCTATCGAGAACTGAAAATAAAAACGATACCCAATACTGATAATTGAGCCTACCACAAACTAAAAATAAAAATCAGTATCTAATGCTAAGATTGAGTCTACCGAGAATTAAAAATAAAGAAAGACGTGATAAAGTATAAACACAACACGTGAACTACTAAACACATTAAAACACCGGACAGTATGCTGGGCAAATGCTAGACAAATACTAGTTTGAAAAAGTAAAACACGATGATATAGTCTGATTGTTGGACAAATGTATGCATGCATGATGCTAAACTAATGAATGAAATACGGAGTTGTGGCCTGTCATACGAGAATGAAAATAATGGGGTCCAAGCTACTAGACAAAATGTATAGAGAAATTTAGGATATAGGAAAATTTAAAACAACTGTCGAACATTACTTCCAAATCAACTCAAAAATTAAAATTTTCAAAAATCTTGCCCCAGTGTGTTGGCATTAAACCAATTTAAAATCATTTTTTTCAAGATTTGGCACTCTGTGAAACATCAAAATTCATTTCAAGCTAGTTCTTCTAAAAAATTTGCCCTAGTATAAAGTCTTTTACACATTTTGCCTCAAGCATTTAAAATCAAATTTTTCTCAAAAAATTTGCCCCAATTTTAATTTTGAAATCGATTTTTGAATTGAATTGTGCTATTGACTAAACCATCATTAATTTAAAAAATTACTCCAGTTTTTATTCTTGACGAATGCCTCAATTGATGACAACGTGATTGTACCTGTAAAAGAGAAAAAACAATGACAATTGCAAATGTGATGCCACCACTTGGCAGTCCCTTAACTCTACTAGTACATATAAACAAGAGAATTGACGTCTTGAATCTCTAATACGATCCTTTGCTTTACTTTTTGCAAGTTTCTTGAATTCAATGGCCTCCGATTCACTTTTCAAATCAAATCCCCCAAATAGTCTTTTAATTCATGTATGCCTCTAACCTTTGATAAACTTAGAATTGCCTTTGCTTTTATTCAAAATTAAACAAAGTAGATGTCAAATTTCTCAAAACATGAATTGGTCAAAAAATGCTTCACATGCAATAATGTAAAAGAAATTATATACAGTAAACAACACGAAACACGAAAGACTAAATAAAATACAATTAAATGAAACATTTTTTCAAAATTTGATTTTGAAATGATTGCTTAAAAGATATCTTTTGATCTTTGGATGTCATTCCCGTTTGAATTATGAGATTGTCACAAATGATTAATACAGACAAGAAACCTCAAGCGGCTGTAGTCATCAACTTTCAAAAAATCCAATGTCAGCATACTAACTTTCTTACTTATAAAACTTCAACTGTCATCTTGACCCAATTGCAGTGCCTTTCCAGATTATCAACTTTAGAGGAAGAAATGAAATGAATGGCAGTATCCAAACTTGAGAGTCTTTCCCTTTTCATTACAATATACTAGTACTTGAAAAACATTTGGCTTCAATAAGGCAATCTTTCCTTAATAATTTGGAATAAATATATTAATAGCACATGCCCTTTAATTTGTGAATTTTCATTCCAAAAATCATTGCAAAATGAAAACGGAGGTCAGTAATATTCTAGGTCTTGAAATGGGGTCAGGTGATGTGCTGAAAATGTTGAAACTGTAAGGTAGAATTTATGAAAGGGTTAACAACTTGAGATCACATTTACAAAGAATTTGCGCTAGTATTGACAGTTTTCACATTTTCTTTTCTTTTTTTCAAATTTTTCATTCCAGCTTTACCATTGATTTTTGGAGTTCTTTCTCCTTTTCTTTTTTCATTTTCTAAAAATATTTGTCCTAGTTTTATTACTTTCTTCAATTTTTTTTTTCAATTGACTCCCTTTTCTTTTTTTTTCTTTTTCTCTTTTTTTTAAATACACGTCAAAATAAAACTTACCCCAGCGCCGGATAAAACTACTACAAAATTGCCTCAGTGTGGGGGTGCGACCTTCAAGTGGGTTGTTAAACGAAAAATCTCAAAGATTCTGAAAACTTAAAGGACAAAATTGGGGAAGTAGATATTTAATGGAAAGGAAAGAAGGTTCAGCTTTGATCGTCTCTTTTTACAACAATTTCTAAAAGAAAATTTACTAAATCAAATAAAAACCTTGCTTTTTCGTCTGAATTAATAATCTAGGAAAATATCTAATCATCCACTTCTGTTAGAACACGATTTTTCTTGGACAATGTTTCTTAACTTTTTGCACTCCAATTGATCCAAATTCTGTGCAAATGTCATTGATCTGCAAAGATTCCAAAACTTGTATGTCAATTTGCTCGAAATTATTTATACCTTGAAAATTTCTATATTTTGAATCAACAAATATACCAAAATACATCATTTTGACACTTTTCAATTTTTTCACACTTGAATCATTGTTTGTCCTCAAGTAATTAGAAGATGCGAGGTCAACTAATGATTCAAGTGTTGAATTCACATATGTGTATTCAAAAATGTATTTCCTCAAAATCGAGTAAATAACCATTATGTAATTTATTATCTTGTCTTCAATACTCAAAATATCAAGTAAAAGAAAATGAATTATATTATAATTAAGCTAGTTCAACTAAATTTCTTTGCCTTACCGAATTTTACAAGCAAATAAATCATATGATCAATGAAAGAGCACCTCATGTCCATGATCAGTTTCATTTTTCACTTGAGAGAATTTAGTAATATCGAACTAATCACTCAAGATACGAGAGTATCTTTTGACGTGAAAACCAACATTGGTTATGAAAGTTTCCGATGACTCAACATCTCAATCTTTAAGCAAGTAGCAAAAACTATATTTGAGAAGTGAAACTGCCTTTTGACGCAAGAATCGACATTTGTTGGATGAAAATCCCTAATTATTCAACAATTTACTTGCTCAAATTTACAATGCATTACTCATAATTCAAATACCGTTTGACGCGAAAGTCGACATTTGTAGATGAAGACTCCCGGTTACTAAGCATAAAAACTATTAGAGTAGAAAAGAGATACATTATTCTTTTTGTTTCTTTTCTCCTTCTCTTTTTTTTTTATTTTGTAGCATAAAAGCCCCTCATAATAGATGTTATATCACAGATCACATAAGTGCGCTAATTGACCATAATCAGCATTTAACATGTGAAATTAAGTAAAAAAAGAGAAATTTTCATCAAACATACAATATGTAGATGTAATTCCAACCATTTTACAAAATATACTTTCTATAAAAATAAAATTTCAAACCACATAATAATTATTTTTTAGTACTTGAAGAAAGTATTTGCCGAAGCACATAAAGTAATTTAAACAGGTAAGGGAACTAGATAAAATCACGATTGCTAACAATGACTCGTAAGCATGTGATATCACCTTATTCTAATCTCACAATAACCTATACAATATACTCCAAAGGTAACTAAGAAATTGTGGCTATGAAACAATAAAAATCCCCTTGTGAATTAGTTGAAGTTGTATCCTAGTAGGTTCGTTCTTTTTGTTGTGCTTGAATTCTCCAAACATGCGTTGTGAAGTTTGCTTAACATTTTCAAAGTCTTTGAAGTGAAAGTGTATCCTGACCAAACTCTTTGACATATGCCTTGATGCCAATATTTATAACTTTTAAGCCTTTCATATTAAATTTGAATTCCCTTTTGTACCATTCAGAATCCTTAATATGAAATTCAGGTTCCTTTTTGGTATCACTCTAATTCCTTATTAACAATTTTACCTTATTTAGAATCCATAGAAATATCGAAGTGGCAATTATCAGCTTCACATGAGGTGACATCCAAAAATCATAGGCATTTATTTTGGCTATTTGAAGAAAAAAATAAAAAATATAGAAACAACTGAATAAATAGACAAATGAGAAAAACTTCCATTTCATTGAACTCAAATTTGCATTTTTTTAGAAAAAGAATATTTACAAACACATAAACTGGCATCGGCCTTTGGGAAGACAATAAACACAATCTAAGTTTCAAACAAAATATTTTACTTAAAAGTAAATAAAAACTCACGATAATTTTTTACACATAAAAACAAAACATGATATGAGTTAGACACCAAAATCATTTGAAGAAAGAAATCCATTCCAACGCTCTATCTAGAAATGAATTTTAAGACAAAGGCAATCTTAAATTCACTGTCACCCCCTAGCTCGAATAAGTGACCAACTGTTCAGTTGTTCAGTACTCCTTCATCAATGACCTCGAAACCAATAGTATCCAATTTTAAATCCTTTTTAAATTTCTCATTTAGTATTATTATCCCCACAATTGGGTCATGTTGAGGCAAAAGATTGTTGTCAACATTCGAACCTTATCCTCCTTCCCTTCTTAACACGATTTCTCTATCTCAATTATGTCTTGAATCTTATGCTTCAATTCCCAGTAGTTAACCTTAGTATGCCCTAGACTTTCCGAATGATAATCACAAAAAGCGTATGGATCATAACCACGGAGTAACCCATTAGAAAAAATTTTCTCTGGTATGGTGTCAATCTTGCCCATCACCTTTAACTGTTCATATATTTGATCAACAGGACGACCAAGGGGGTGAAATCCCTATAGCATTTTCGTGGTTAGTTGGTTTGACCAATAACTGCCTGACGTTGGATAGGTAGAATATAGGTGTTAGGGTAAATAGGCCTTGAGCGAGGTTGAAATGGGGAACGAAGGTTAGTTAGTAGTGTGGGTTGAAAATTCTGAAATATGAGTTGAGCATTTGGATAAAATGGTTGTGCATTCATCGGTTGGGTTTGGGTATGAACAAATTGTTAAGGACTCGGTAAAAAAATAGAGAAATGAGGTATTGGCGGAGGGTATTGCAGGTAAGGGATACGATAGTTTGTGTTGGTTTGGAACCTGGATTTGGATTGTGAGCCTTGATTTAGCACAAAAATAAATTTTCCTTCCTTCTGTTCGGCTTTCTTTCCAGTCACTTTCTTCAAATTGTTTTTGCTCTATAAATTTGTCACTTGTAGTTTCACGGCAACCATGTCTACTACCTTTCCTTTCTTCATTCTTCTCTCAATGGCTTCTACCTGTTTGATGACCTGAGCAAAGGTTTTTCTAATAAAACTCACAATGGCTTGGTAATATGGTGGGTCTTGAGCATCAATAAAAAGTTTGACCATCTCGTTCTCATTGATTGGTGGATGCACTTTAGTAACAATATTTCACCATCGCTGGCCATAAGCTACGTAACTCTCTTAGGGTTTTTTCTTTAGTTCTACCAGAGCAATCTGTCAGGTACCAGCCTCGAATTTTTGAGAAGTCTAATTTTAAGTACCATTCTAATATATCTTTTTCCAAAATTTCTGCAAAAAGTCTCATTGGTAGTTTATCATCCCCAGTTGGCCTTCCAAACTTGTTGCAGAACATTTTGAGATGCATCACAAGGCCCTCACTATCATTAAACTTGAAAAATTTGAGCACCTTGAATTTTGGCGACAGTTGAGTATTTGGGAACATACAAAAATTCTCATAATCCAATCCACCATATCTATCGAAATCCTAACTCTCTTTGATGAAATCGTAAAATCTATCTAGTCTCTTCAACAAAGTTTTACCAGTCATAAAAGGGTTCTCTTCCCTAGCTAAAGGTTCCACTTCTGCTCTGCCCTGATACCTAGTATCGAGTATAAATTGACTTGCATTAATAGTCGGTGGTGGCTGAGTGTTTAGAGTAAATTGAGTTGCTTGCTGGGGGTAATAATGTTGGTTCGGGGCATTCAAGGTGTTTTTAGGGCTAAATGGAATGTGAATAGGCACTTGAGAATTTTGAATAGGATGGGGTAGAATCTGAGTGTCTTGGGTATTCAAAGATGCAGCTTGTATTTGGATAATCGTGTCATTGTTGTTCGTACTGGGGGTGCCTCCACTTGCATTGGGTTGCGTTTGTTGGGTTTCCCAAATAGGGGTATGTTCGAGGTAGAGCTATTATTGTTCATATTGCTTATGAAGTGCGCAATGATTTGGCTATGGGAGGACACCTCGTGAGTCATGTCATTTATCTTGGTTAACATTTCATTCATCTGCGCCCTTAGCGCAATCAGTTCAGATGCATGATTTCCTACTGGTATTTTGAAAGAATTCGAATGGTTACTCATGTTTATATGCAGTAGCTTAGCGCGAGACCTCGTGTAAATGAGGTTTCGGTGAAAAGAAGTTATGATTTACGGTACCTAAAAAAGGGAATCGAAAGAACATGATTGAGGTATTCATCTTGCGTAACACTATCAAATTTTATTCTGAGAAAGAAAAAGAAAAAGACTAGAGTCTGTTTATGTATAAACAGTTCGAATGCATACTCTAGGGGGAGCCCTTATTGTGCCAAGGGTAAGCCTAACATGAAATATAATCCTTTAGGGTGAGACCCCCTTTTTAACCAAGATACGCCAGATCCACCAAGAAGAAATGCCTCTATTTTACTCAAATTACCTAACTAGAGTCTCACCCACTAGGATAGTACTGAAAATATAAGCGTGAATGTCTTTTTAGGATTATGTACCCAAGACAAAAGGACGGCTTTTATATAATGGGATTTCCGAAATGGCGTTCCCTCTAAGGTTTATACATGATGCCAGTTTATTAAAGCGGATTAAAATAATGCAAAATTTACAGAATTTCTTTGAGAAAGATGGATCATGAGCTATACAAAAGAAATTATTAACTTCAAAAAATATATATTTGATTTAAAAATTGAGCCTTCATGAGGTTATAGGACACAACATTGAAAGAAAATAAAAATCATAACTTTATCTAGAAATATACAAGTCAAATGTCAATTTATTAAATTATAACGAAATATGTGTTAAAATCACTTTTTATGTAATGTGAGATGGGAGGGTGGGGGATAAGGCAAAAATGACACATAATTTATTTAAAAAAGATAAACATAAACTATACGAAAGTTTGCTCTCTTGGATGCATTTATTGATTTTGAGAAAAATTGGTTCAAACAGAACTGATAGATACAACAAGGATCTGTAAATTTTGAAAATAATTTAAAAATTATAACTTTTATTCAAAAATATACAAGACAAAAAAAAATAAATTTTTGAGATTTTTAGAAAATTTACAATGATTGATCCCTTTAGGTACTTGTTTGCAATCAAGTGCAATTTGTAAAAATTTATGAAAAATTCTATTTCCATCTTTTCAAAGAAATTAGTTGTGAAATGAAAATTTAAACATGTTGACAGAAGGTTGGCTTCCTACAAGAGCATGATGCCATGACTCTTTATTCTATGGTTGTGAATGCAATCAAAGAATGAACGAGAATGCATTATATCATTCAATAAATAGTCACATAACACATTGACAAAACAAATAGCAGCAAATAGCATAACAAGAAACGTAAAAGGGGTAGATTCCCTCCTCTCGTGCTTAGTGTACCTGATAAGGTAAGGTTGACTCTATTCTAAACTTATTCTATATAGATGTATGAGGTTGGGTTCATTAATGCATCTAGACTCGATTAGACTGTCAGTTCCCAAGACTTCAGACTGAAGAGTAAGGGTCATCAATCCCAAAACCCTTGGTCAATGGCTTGAGTGATCTCCCAGACAGTGCTACGTGCACATCGTGCCCCGACCATGTGTCCGAGTAGATCTATTCTTTAAAGTCCAAATCTCTAGACTTATGGACTCAAGTTGAGAGTTTGGGTGATCTCCTTGACATGGTTATGTGCACATCGTGCCACGATCACATATCCAAGTAGATCAATCCTACTCCTAAATAAGGATGGGTAGGTGACAACCACCTAAAAGATAAAAAGGGTAAAATATCAAATGCATGTATGGAGTGCTTCTTATGAGAGGAAGGAATAATAAAGTGTGGGTTCTAAGGGTGACTGATCCCCTCCCCCAAATGCAAGATGCGGTTGAATAACAAGGATAATTAAACCATACACCATATAGATAGAAGAGAGACAGGGTGTGTGAAATGCTAAAAACAAAACCTAAAAAACTAAAAAAACAAGAATGCAATCCTAACATTCAAACGCAATGAAATAGAAGGATTAAAGAAAGAAAAAGTGATTAATCTAGTGCTCGGACTCACTAGTGATCTCCAGTGGAGTCGTCAAAATTTATCGCGTCCAAAATCCATAGCACAGTGGGGTCGTCGACTATCGTACCCCCGAAAAGGCGATCCGGTCCGATGACCCTTTTCGAAAAGGCAATTTTTGAAAAACCGTGCGTGTGTGATAAAAATTGAGTTTTTAGTGAAAAAGTGCATTTTTAAACAAAATGGTATTTTAGAAAACAAAAGAAGGTTGGGACTAAAAAATGTGACAGTTTGGCCAAATAGTTGGAAAAAGGGTTTTGTTTAAAAAAAAATGGAGTCGCCACTTAGTATTGAGTTAGGGTGTACCAAATCACTCAAAAAAATCATTTAGCAAGACAAAATTAAAGAATTTTAGAAAAAAAATTATTTTGAAAACCCTTTTTCAACTCTGGTCTACGAAAAAGAACGAGAGAAAAAGATTCAGAAGTTACGTTTGAAGAAAGGGAAGGCAAAGGCTCGCTCGCGCCTAAGGCACCATTTCTACCTAGTCGATGCTAGTTGCGAGATTTAATCAAATTTTTCTAATTTAACCCCAGATTCTATTGCGTTTGGATGTGTTTAAATGAATGCAAGTTCTAAGTCTAAATATAAATATCAAAAGGATCAAAATGTTCCGTCAAGACTTGGTCGGGATTATCGCATTAATTGCGAAACTCGAGTCGAGATCTCGAGGGAGTCACGAGTGTATATGCAAAAAGAAATAGGAAAATACTATAAATAATAAGTGTCAAAGAAAGTGGAGAATGCCACATAACGGATACGGGGAACGAATAACTCGTGATTGATATTTTTTCTATTCACGGAAGAGGGAACGACCTGTCAATCCATCGCTTCCCACGTGAATAGACAACTATTTCTAGTCGAATCACACATATGACCTAATTTTTAAGTGAAATGTAACATAAATGTCATACACTTGAAGATGTGTAAAAATAAATAATAATAAAAATAATAATAATAATAATAATAATAATAATAATAATAATAATAATAATCATGCAAAATGGAAAGAAAACTAAAACTGTGTGAAAATGGGATGTGAAATGCACACAAATAGTGATACTAACACTAAAAATGACCTAAGGGTTTAGCGTTGGATTAGCCCTTTCTAGAGATTCTCACTAGCGTTGGACTAGTGGGAAAGCGATAAAGCCACAACTAGCGTTGGACTAGTATAGTGACGAAATAACAAAACTAATAAAACATGAATTAAAATAGTAAAACATGAATAAAAAGCAAATAAACATGTAAAGAGATATAAAATCACGTAAGAGCACATAACATGTAAATATGATATCTAAATGCGAAATCCTAAAGAAAGCGATAAAACAAATAAGCACATAAGACGCAAAAACATATAAGCCCTAACTATTACTCTGGACGGATTTAACTACAATTAAAGGGAAAAAAAAGTAAAAACGACATATCTATTACACTTGCTATCTAAACACACATTTTTAAATGTGAAATGGGAGTAATTTAACTATTACATTGGTTATCTGAATACAAAATTTTGCAAAAATAAGGGAAATGTAATAATAAAATTCAAAACTAAATGACATAAAGTAAATAAATATGCAAAAAGTATGTAAAATACGAAACGCATGAAGAAAATGCATAAAAATTACATAGGTACACATTCAAGCATATAAAGAGAAATTAACGGGTAATAATAATACCTGCCACGAAACCCGATGCAAATGCTAATTAAAATGAACAAACAAGTCAAAGTACTACTATTTAAAGCAATAAAGCAAAAATATGAAATATGACAAAGTAAATTTCAACAAATTGGGGTATAAAATATAAATCCTATCAAGGCAGGGGAATAAAATAGAATTTCAAACAAACCTAGGGGCCAAAACACAAATTTAAGCAAGTATGGGACACAATTATAAATTGAAGATAAGTGAGGGGGCAAAATAAAATTTCAGCAAGTATGGGGCACAAAAATGTAAATTTCAGTAATCACTAGACTTAATTGCAATTAATTGAACCTAATTGACAGAAAATAAAATCTGAAGAAGGTCAATCTATAAATATTAGGACTCAATTGCTAAAAAAGAAGACACTTAGGGGGTTCAGGGGCATTTGAATAAAACTCTAGGGACTAAAAATAAGAGCTTATTCTATGTAAAAATCAATAAAAGACTTAAACAAAAATAAAAAATCCTAAAATCTACCCCAAAAAGTAAAACCCCTCCCGTTGTCTTCTTCCTTCTCTCCCCTACCAGAAAACTCTCTCTCTCTCTCTTGTTCTCTCCCTATCTTGTTCTCTCTCTTCCCTTCTTTTTCTTTCCTCTACTTTCTCTCTCCCTCACCCAAAGTCCTATTTTCTTTTCTCTCTTCTTTGCTCTGACTACTCCATCTTAACATTTATCTTTTTTTCTATTTCTCTCTCTCCCTTTCTGGTTTCTTCTCGCTCTTCTATCTCGAGCTTCTCTTTGTAACCGCTCATTCAAAATAGGGGAAAGATGCTGGTGATGAAGGAAGAATTGGGCATCCAGCGTTGATTGTTGGATAATTTCAATTGGGTAGTCATGTGGTAGTGGTGGGCGTAATTGGGCTAATGTTTGTGGCTTGGGATTCCAATTATGGCTGACTTTGGGGTTCTTGGGATTGTTTAAGGGCGGCGATTGGAGCGGTGAAGCTGGTGTTTTCGCTTTCGATGGTTTTTTGGGGAGAGATTGATGCTAACTGTGGTGATTTGGGAAAGAGGACGGTCTGTGAGTGGAGGTGGATGGAGTGGGTGGTAGTGAAACGGTGGAGATTGGAGGAGCTGGTGGTGAGTTCTTGGTTGCGGTGGTTGTTTGTGGTTGATGTTGGGGTTGTGAGTTGCAGGTAATTAGGTTGTTTGGTCTATTTTTTTTTCTTGCAGGTTTGGTTCTGGGGAAAATTACTGACTTGGGGGGTTTGATTTTGGCTGAGTGGTGAAATGGCTATGATGGAATTGAGGGCTCGGTCATGTTACTGTTATGGTGGTCAATATTTCTGGTTTGGATTTGGAGGTGATGGTGTTGATGTCACTGGTGGTTGTGGGAATTGAGGGTAGTTGTGAGGTGGTGGTGGGGACTTGCAGGCGATGATGGCTAGAGTGGTTGATGTTTTGTGATTTTTGTTTAATTGGTGGATTGTATTTTGCAGGTGGGTGGAGGTTGTCATGGCTATTGTTTTGGCATTTCTCGGATGCTTGAGAGGGTAACAGTGATGAGGTTAGAAACAGGGGAAGCTTTGGTAGTCTAAGTGATGACTAGAAGCAACTGGTGGGAGGAGTTTGTTAGCTGATGTTTAGGGCTGGATTGAGTGATTGGAGGTGATGCAATGGTTGAATTTTGGGCTGATTCTTTAGCTATGGTTTTGGGCTTAAGGTGGCAGTTTTGGTGAAATTGATGATGGTGGAGAAAGCAGACAAATTTGGTTCTCAGTGGTTTTGTTTGGTGCCTGGAAAACCCAGTCAGTAGTGGTGGTGATTTGGGACTCTGGGTGGAGTAAGGGGGCTGTGGTGGTTGAAGGTTGGTTGTTTGATTGAGTTTGCTTGGCTAAGATGGATGTGAAGCCAGTGGTTGGGCATTGATTTGTAGTGGTTTTGGGTTAGGAGGAATGATGCCTGTGGATGGTTGTTGAGAGGAGATAGGAAGAGGGTGGATGGATTCAGGTGGTTCACGGTGGTAGAGAAAGGGATGAATCATTGAGGAACAAAACCAAGAAATTAAAAAAAAAAAAAAAGAACCCAAAAAAACCCAATCAAAATACAAATAATTCTAGATTTTTGTTTTGTTTCCTTGTACTTTTAATCAAATCTTCATAGCAAAATGGAAGAAAAATGAACTAAAAACCAAAAACAATTAATTAAGATATTACCTTTTAAAGTTGGAGACCAGCTGATGATGAAGATGATGAACAGTACCAATAACTCTTGATAAAAAAAATGACTAAGTGTGTGTAATGTGTGTGTTTTTTTTATCTTTCTTGGAGAAAAGTGTATGTGTTTTTAGGGTTTTTTTTAAATTTTAATGGGGGTAATTTATAGAGCTAGCAATCTTGGCCTCCAAGAATACTCCAAAATAATAAAAATCTTAATTTTATTCTTAAAAAATTATTTTTGACACAAAAAATCAAAATTAATACAAAAAATGACAATAAACTCCAAAATTTGCCAAAAATTTTCAAAATAGATTTCTGTGACGCCCCCAACTAGGTCTTACTCTATAATCTTGATCGGGACGCCTACCTGGCTCACGCCAGAACTCAAGTACAAGCAGTTATATGCTCAAAATATAATCAAACGCTAAAAGTTACATATACATTCAAAAACTTCAAAAACTAATTACAACGTTTGAGCCACTTAGGCCTCAATTTACATCCATCCTATAGCTAATGCTAACTAAAGAAAAACTTCTCTTTATTTCTTTATCTTTTTCCCTATCGTTAAACACTTGTAAAGAAAAGAAAATGAAACGTGGGATGAGCTTTACGCCCAGTGAGGTCCATTTTAAAACTATTAGAAAAGTTCACGATAAGAATTTATTTTAATCGAGAAAGAGATCAAAAGATATACGCAAGTGAATTCACGGTATACACCCCAAGCCTATGAATCTCCGTAAAAGCAAGGGATACCAAGTAAACAAGTCATTACACGTCATGTGTCCCCAAGCCTACGAATCTCCCGTAAAAGCAAGGGATACCAAGTAACTAAGCTCGATATACACCACACCTCCCCAAGCCTACTGAATCTCCCTGTCAAAAGCAAGGGGTACAAAGTAAACGATTCAATACCCATCATATATCCCCAAGCCTACGAATCTCCCGTTAAAAGCAAGGGGATACCAAATAACAAGTCATTACACCACCACACATCCCCAAGCCTACGAATCTCCTGTAAAAGCAAGGGGTACCAGATAACCCAGCCAATACATGCCATACCTCCCCAAGCCTACGAATCTCCCGTCAAAAGCAAGGGGGTACCAAGTAAACGAATCATTATTCATCATATATCCCCAAGCCTACGAATCTCCTGTAAAAGCAAGGGGTATTAAATAAACAAATCACGTGATTACAAAATCGTAACTTGTAAGTAAAATTAAATTTAAGGACACTTGCTTGGCAATAACAATGACAGTTCTCATGTAGTTGTAAATAAGAGCCGTATAAATAAACAATAGTCACATATCCCTATAGAGCACAAGTAGTTCATATTGAATCATATAATTTTCAAAACATCTGTTCATTTTCAAATACCAGTACTAAACCATATATTCTTGTAAAACAGCAGTTCGTAAATAAGAAAGGAGCATAGACATTCACAATAAGTCTTGAAATTTTCAGAATACCATTTGATTTCAAGTATCGATAACAAGACACATACTTTAATAAAAGAGTATTTCATATGTAAAATAATTTTAGGACACTCACAGGTATGTCAAAGTTTATAGGTTCTTCAAATGCTTGCCACTAGGATCACCTGAATCACCTATCAATTCAAGGCAATATAGTTACCTATCAAATCAAGGTGAATGAACAAATTATAAAAATTATGGATTTTCCATTTGAGAAATCTAACTCAATTTCTACTTAACCAAGTTTCCCAAACTCAATACTCTTGCAAACTAGACTTAGTTTGGAGTGCTTTTCATAACGAAAGCAAGATCTAATTCCAATCATATCCCAACCAGATTCCAATTACAAAGCAGTTCATTTACTGTCAATATTTTGCTTTCAGTCATTCCAAGTATGTGAATTTCAATTGAGCATAACTTTCTGTATAAAACTCACTTTGCTTCAAAATTTATATGGTTAGAAACTAGGTTTCAAGGAATACAACTTTTGTGAAGAAACAAATTCAAATTCTAACAAGAATCGAGTCAAAATTGGGTCACAATCTTGTGCATCGTGAACCCTTGCTGTGCAGGGTTCACACTCCAGCCCATTTTCATCAAATTCTGGATTCAACTCACTAAGAATCAGGAGTTACGGATTACATGGTTGAAAACTAAATTTGAAGAGCTACAATATCTATGAGAACACCTACACAAATTCCAACAAGAATAGGTTCAAAACCAGTACACAATTTAGCCCGTCACCAACCCTATTTGCACATATTTGGTTTTTCAGTCAAATTTGCACGAATTCTGGTATCACTCCACAGGAAATCAGGCCATAAGCCTTAATCCATTTGAAATACCTATGAATCTAGTTCTAAAACAACAAGAATCATCCAAATCCAAGTTTCCTACACAAAGTTATGACTAATTTACTGAAACTGGTCCAGCAAGACTGCATCACGAGTTCTTCAACCACAGTTCATTCAATTCATCATATCTCAAAATATACTCAATGAAAATTTATAAAATTTACGCCCCTGTAAACTATATTCAATATAAAACAAGTTTTAAGAAGAATTCTTGTCCTGATTTTGATCATATCACAATCAAAACCTCACTAAAATTCAAACACTATCACACCCCATCCTGTGCGCAGCTGGTTTTTCAGTCAACTTTAGAAACATCTTACGGTTTATACCTTTTAAACCAAGCCAAGATATTCATACCCATAGAAAGCCTTCTGAATCTAGTTTTTAAAACAGCAAGAATCACCTAATTTGAAGGTTCTTACACCAAGTTGTGATCATTTTCTCGAAGTCAGTCTAGACTGCCCATTACATGGTTTTCTTTAAAGTTCATTTACTTTAACCATCGACTTTTGAGATTTCTAGCAAAATTTTCAGGTTCAACTCACTAGTTAAGCATGTGTTAAATTATAATAAAACTCAAGAAGCCCAAGAAAATCTTACCTTTGCAACTGATTCTCTTAATTTCCTTCAATCTTTCTCCTACCGCTCCAATTTCTCAGACAGCTGGTTTGTTTCTTTTGGTTTCCTTCTTCACCTGGTTTCTATTCTCTCGTCTTTGCTATTCTCCTAGCTACTAACTTAACCAACTACGATAGTCTCTCATGTGGTCAGCTTAAGGGAGTGCATGAATCACTAACTAACTTCCCCAAATTCTCCCCAACTTGCCACCTCCTACTAGCTTAGTTTCCAACCTTTCTAGCCGGCTCTTAGCTTGGCTTTTCCTTTGTTGCTCTATTTTTTTTTTCTACTTTGTTTCTTTGACCTAATTAAATATTATCTAAGTGTCTAATTATGCCATTCAAATAATTATGTGTATGTAATACATATTTTGTTCATAACTAATGCATGTTACACTATCATTTATGGGTTTTATGGTTTCAAGTGTGCTAACTCTAAATACTATATTTTGTCAGCTGAAGTATTATTAATATTATGTAAATTAACCTTAGAAAATGTACAAGCAATTATTTAGATACGAACAATGGGGATTTTTTACAAGTTAATGACATTGTCACCACTTTGACTTATGATTTGCAAGAGTAATAATTTTAGTAGTTACGCTTAAATAATTTGTTCACTGTGAACGCCTTGATCAACCTTAGAAAGTATATAATCAACTAATGTAATCACTAGTATTACAGGCCTTCACAATTTCAAAATCTAAAAAATAAATTTTAGAGTTTAAAATTGGCCAAAGACGCGTTCGGGTGTGAAATGACTATTTTGCCTTTGTAATGACAAAATAAACAGAAAAATAGCTAAAAATAAGCTTAAAATCCTAGAAAATGAATTTAGGACTCAAAAATTGGTGCAAAATGCATTCAGGGTGCGAAATGACTTTTTTATCCTTGGACAAACGAAAATATACAGAAAAATAGCTATTGATCTCGAAAAATGGTCAAAAATTAAAAATAAACTTAAAACCAAGAAAATAAATTTAGGATTAAAAAATTGGTGAAAAATGCATTTGGAATGTGAAATGATAATTTTGCCTCTCAATACGGTATTTACAGAAAAAATAGCAATCATCTCCGAAAAAATAAAAAAAATTTAGAAACATGCCTAAAACTTGAAAAATAAATTTTGGACTTGAAATGAGCAAAAACAGTGTTCACAGGGTGAATTACCATTTTGCCCCTATGCTAGCAAAATACAAAAAAAAAAAAACCAGTTAAATTTGAAAAAATCACAGAAATTTCAAAAATATGTATGAAAGTACAAAATATGAATTTAAAACCCCCAAAGCTAATGAAAAAATATTTACAACTAAAAATTATTGTTTTGCCCCCCGAGATTATTGATTTTTGCCCCTTTTTGCTAAAAAAACAGAATTTGGCCCCAAAAATAGAAAAAATATCCCCCTAGTGTTAGAAAAATAAATGGTGTGCCAAAATTTGGTGTCTATAAATAGTTTATGAAAATAGGCAAAAATAACAAAATAATTGATAATTAGAAATAACTAGAAACATAAATGATTATTTTCAAAGATAATTGTATTGTTTTGAATTATTTTTTCCTTGTTAAAAAAGGACGTAATTTATATAATTAGGGAAATAATTAGAAAAGTAATAAAAGATTACATACTATGATTAATAAAAATATTTATTAATTATATATTTTTATTATGATGCATTGATTGCATTGTGGTCCAAAAAATATGTAATGTTAATAATTTAGAAAATAATAATTCAAGTATTCACAATAATTATCAACTATAAATAATTAAGAAAAATAAGTTATTATGTACTTTATAAATTCAAGATATTCTATTGATTATTTTTCAATTCAAAAAGGTATATATATTACATAATTAGAGAAAAATTAAAATTTTTAAAAAATTAGAAAATAAAGAATTACATACTTAAATTAAAAAATTATTATTTGTTATACATTTTTATTTTGATGCATTGGTTTTTTCTAAGAGCTATGCAATTTTAATAATTAAGAAAATAATTTAGGAATTAGGAATAATTAAACCACCTTGAACTCTAAACCAAGAAAAAAAAAACTTAAGCCAAAAATAAAAGCCCTAAATCCAAAACCCAAAAATAAAAATGCTAAACCATAAAAAAATGAAAACCCTAAGCCCTAAAAAGTCAAAGACCAAAGCCAGGGGAGAAAAAAAAAAAAAAAAAAAAAGAAGCAAGTGAAATCGAAATTTGAAGAATGCGATATCGCATTCTTCAAATGCATGCCACACTTCAAATTCTGCTCCTCCATCAGTTGGTGCACATCTTTAAAAAATAAATAAATGCGATAAACATAGTTTCGGAATCACACTCCTCAACCGCCTGATGTGTAGAACAAATCCTAAAAGAACCATACTTTAAGCAATTTCTCCAGGATGATGTCTCCCCTTAAAAAAGCAATTTTTTACTACTATGAAGTTTTAGCGGTTGACGCAATTCTCAGTAGTTGGTTTTTTTTTTTAAGTTTCAGTTGACAAAAAGCAATACATAACCAACTTTCTATTTATGACCAATTTAGCAACTGGAATGAGAAATTTCCTTCTTACACTGAATGTTAATGGTTGGATTGCCCAAATGCTCCCTACTTACTTTGCAAAAATTGTAATTTATATTCTTGGAGAACAAAGGTCCTCTTGGATTGGTGGAGTTGGGTGAATTTAGACTTAAATTCTCCACACAAACTCCTTAATTGTTTGGATTACTCCGGAAACATTTAAAATTTTAAATTTACTAACTAGTCAAAATAAATTTGAAGAGTTGAAAATGGTGAATTTTAAATTGACTTAAGTTAGATGCTATTTTAAATACTTTTCTCTTCAAATTCATTAATTTTGATTTCAAATCCATCAATCCAAGCGGAGCATAAGAGAATTACATCTCACAACATAACAAGCAACAGAGTAGAAACAATATTTCAATTGTAATCTCTTTACAGATGCCAAACATGGCTTTATTTGTACCCTCTGTTAAATACACCCAAAAAAAAAATCAACGTCTGTGCTTGGTTCATTATGGAAATTGGAATTGTAACCCATAGAAATGCAACTGTGACTCTCTAGCATACAATTCAAATTTCCATGAAGAGCCAAACACAGCTATCTGTACTTGGCTGCCAAGACAAGTCTTAACCAAAACATGGAGCCAAACTTGTACTATAAGGTTCTGTACAAAGTATTTTGCAAATTGAATGAAGTAATAAACTAACATGACAACAGCCATCTGTTGCTTCTATAGAAGCTCACAATATCCTCAGTTAACAATCTCCTGGGAGCTTGTTCAGGTCTTAAAATGAATTGTAGACACAGATAATGTGGCCTCCAGAAATGTTACTCCAAAAAGAAATGGTTTCCAAAAGCAGCAATTGTGCCAGTTCTTGAAGTACTTGGCGTTCATTGGATTTTCTCATAAAACAACAAACTAGCCTCTGCTTCCAGAACATCCTTTTCTGAGACACTATGAACTTCAGAATCAGAGATACAAAACCACTGTGCATGAGCAGGTTCTAATAGTCCAACAGGATCTTCATCAATAGTCTCCGCTTTCACTCTTCTGTAGACAGTGTAATGACCGCTTCCAACTCTTCCAAAGTGCTGGACGACAGAAACCAGTCTGTAGATATGATCTCTGGAGGGTGTAGACGTGGACGATCCATACAACTGCACAAGGAAAAATATTAACTATATTACACGAAAGCAGCATGCCACTTGGAAGCAAATGCCTATTGATTCACTGACCTGTGTCAATGTAACAGTATACGGTGCGTTGAAAAGAAGACAACAACAAACACAGGCCTAAATTCAGAGGTAAGGGGAAACTCAGAAAAGCTACAACAACCATTAACAAAATCATGGGTTGATTGTTTGGGTTAGGTGGTCGCTACTAGGGGGATAATGAAACCGAGAACTAAAAACTGAAATATGTGAATCTCAGTTCAAATCTCTTAATGCATATATAAAGGATATACACCCATTTCATATGAGCATTTAGATGGAAGTGTAATCCTCCTATGCTACAGAAGAATATCAGCTTCGTATACTACATTAATTTTGCTTTCAAAAATTTGAAATTTGGATAACATCAATTTAAATTTTTTGCAGATATCTTAACACCTCCACTGGCCCAAAAGACAGGTTGAAATCCTGTGTCACTTGTAGAAATTTTTGCTCTCTCTTCCCTACAACATTTGTTTGTTTCATAATGAAGTTTGCATGGAAATGAATTCCAAAACAGAATTTTTTTTTTTATAGGAGGAAAAACCTTACAAATGTCATGTAAATAAAGTCTTTCCATTCACTGGGTATGCATTATTTTAGAGTTCATCAGGAAAGTTATTGAGATGAGTCGAGCACTCAACAAGAATACATAATCGAAAAGTAATGTCAACATTGTATACTTGGAACATGAATTTGAATTTTTGTATAATTAAACAAAAATAGACAAACTGGCACAAGGCTTCAACGACACAAAACAAATGCAGGCAAACATATGACAGAATAAAGAGGAGAAAAGATTTTCAACTTTATGCAGGTGCTTTTCAAAATAAGTGGATCTTCAGGGAGAACAAATTTCAGGGCAGGTAACAAAAATATTTTCACGAGAAATGACTAATTATATATGATAAGTTATGCAAAGTATTAGCTCTAAGCAGACCTTGTCATTCGACTGTGTAGGCACAAAATGCATCACAATGTCAGAAGAGCCTCCATTAGCAGCCATGGGCAACGTTCTAAGAGCATGAATACTTTTTTGGAATTCACCAGTTTGCTGGTGATATGGAATCTCTGCTTCCAAAGAGAGAGTGTTTCCTGTTTGTCCATAGCAATTTATCAAACCTGTATCAACATCCAGACTTAGCTGCTCTGAACAAGGGACAGCTAGTTGATTTTGGCACCGTCCTTGCCCCGTTCGTAAATTTTCTTCCAAGTTCTTTATTCCTAAGCCCCTCTTCATAAAAGTTGACAGGTCCAAAATTAATGGAAAAGAGACATGCCCCTAGGATTATCCAAAACAAGGTTACCTTAGTAATTTATAGACTATCTGGGAAATATATATATTTCAGCAAATTCAGTAGAAATTTAGTCTAAAATCAAGTTCCAAAAGAGAATGTCCATTACTGAAAGCTGGGCAAATTATGAACAAGATGGAGCATTTGTTTAACAGGAAGAATCAGAAAAATATAGCTTTGCTGTGGAAAACATGACACATAAAGCTAAACATCTACTAAACCAAGACAACAAAGTTTCACTGCAAATAATAGCTTAGAATGTGAGAGACTATGTAGAATCATTAAAATGGAAACTACCAGAAGTTTGACCAGTTTTCCAAAGAGATCCATTGAGGCACGCTGAAGGTGAACACACAGAATCTGCACACAAAAGATCAAACTGGTAAAGAGGAGTAGAAGCTAACACTTACATTTAGTGATTACTGGAGAATCTAAGAAACAATAGGTTGAAAGCTTATAATTTTCATACCTTAGTGTTTAATTTTGGAAGAAATAATGGCATGAAAGTAAAAATTTTGATGCAGCTACTATTAGAGAAAAACCAAATGACCTTTTCAAGTAAAAATTTTGATGCAGCTACTATTAGAGAAAAACCAAATGACCTTTTCAAGTAAAAATTTTGATGCAGCTACTATTAGAGAAAAACCAAATGGCCTTTTCAAGCTCCAAAGTTACAAACTATTCAAGATCAGACGAACTGCACAAACCTTGAAATTCAATATCCTATGCAACTAAAAAGCAAAACCCCATCAAAGTTGATCTTTGCTGATTACCCCAACTTAAAACAAAATACATAAATCAAACCACTAAGCTTCAAGACCCCTACTAATTGAAACCTTAAAGAGAAAAAATCTGCTATTAGTTTTTAACCTCCCTCTTCCCAGAGGCGACGCCCAGAAGGATGATATTAGTTTTTACAGTAGTCTTCTGTATTTTCTGTTTTTCTTACACTCCAAAACCTTCATTTTCAAAGGAAATTTATGCCCGATATATTGTTTCTGAGCATTCCCTCATTTCACAACTTTGGTATTGATATGCAATTATTCCTCGAACATTTCTATTCTGCATATTACATTCTTTTACAGACAATGGAGATAGTGTCAATACCTGTGGACTACGCACTATACTTAGCTGCTTGAAACTTCTTGAGAAGCTATTTGACCATGGTAATGATGCTAGAGAACAGAAACTTTTGCAGTCACATGAATCATCCTGACTACACTGCTTCAGCTTTTCAATATCCGTCTGAAAAGAAAGCAAAGAGAACTTACAAAAATCAAAAACTCCATAAAATGCATGGTCTGAGAGTTTAAAAGGATGGAACTAAGTGAGCCAGAAACAAAAGTACTGAAGGATAAACTATAAGTATATATCACATCCAGCAATAGAGTAGTAGTTATACGTGCACTAGGCAAATTTGATTGACTTCTACTTGAATAACTTACAATGGGAAATACCTGATGTTTGCCTATCACCGATAGATACTTTATGGAAGCATCATGCCAGCAGTGACTGCAGAAGTAATTATCAAGTCGTTCAGAAACAAAGAACTGATTCAGGCAATCCTCCAAGGAGCTTCCCGTCATCTGGAAGTTTGTGGATCAATATGACAACACAGAATAGAGGATCGAAAAGAAATTAAACAAATGTTTTGCAAACATACAATTGTACCATCATTGTTGAGCACCAGTGGAACGTGTAAGCTATGAAACATCTGGAAATCCAGAGAAATCTACAAGGTATGCAAAATAAGTGTATGAGACAAATATAAACCAGGTATGTCAGAGATCATGCAGGAGAGGAAACTGGAAAAATAGAAACTACTGTTGATTCAAATAGGAGAACCCAAAAAATCTATCATTCCCGCAAGCAGTTAAGAAAGTCCAGTATAAAAGGCCAAACGAAATATAGTTACCATAATAACAACTATTTACTGGTAAAATATGTCATAAGCATATAAGGATTAAGAAATTAACACAAAGGAAAAGAACTAGAAGGAGAAATCAAATGTAATGAAATCTTAATCTTATTGCTGCACACAAACGTGTGTTCGACCTTCCTGCTTAATCTTATAGCCGCACACAAAAGCATGTTCAACCTTCCAGTGTAAAGAATATTAACTAAGTGCAAAATACGTCAGAATAACTATCTTTGCTCATGCATTTAATTATAGACAGCTACTTCAAAGAAAGGTTTATGAGAGACAAGTTAGCAATATCACAATCAGTAATATTTTAACAAGTACCATTCAACCTGAAATGAACAGCTTTGGCAGGTTAAAATGCTGCCAAGAATCCCATCAAAAGGTCCAAGGAAACTACGCCGCCACCTTTGCTGTTCAGATTCCTTTAACTTCTTTTCTGGAGTGAGAATTCTGGTATTGTGAAGTCTAGTCACATCTGCCAAGGAGCTTTGCTTGGGAACATAACATTCTGACAATTCTTCTCTCAAAGAAGATAGAAGATGAAAGAATGCTTCCTCAGCATCCTACATGCAGAACATTTAGATTATGTAGCAGGTTGTGATAATCCCAACGTGAAGTGTTCAACCGCTGTTCAATGGAAAGTCTACCTGCTGACTGGTTAAGTTGAAACTTGGCATATAATGATCCATCGCTACCATCACCTTTCGAGGATTTAGTACAGCTCTCACAAATTGAACCATACATAACTCTGAAGGATACAGGTTAACAAATCAAAATTGCCATGCAATATTAAAACTGAAGCACTATTAAATACACAATCAATTTGCAGCAATCTAGCTTACAAATCAATATATTCAAGTTGCAGAATCTTAAGCCATGTACCATCCCCTATCTACTTGTTTATTTTCTTGTTTCGGGTGCGAAAGTTGTTGACTAAAGTACAGACTTGACCACACGAGGATGGAAGGATAAATCAGAATACCTTTTCTAAAACAATGGAGGACAGAAAAACAAAATTGCCAGGACACCAGAAATTTGACCACAAAATTGGCATCCAAAATTTTGTTTATCGTTATCTGGGAGTAGATGTTCTATAAAACAATATAAGTAATAAAGGGACACCGTGCAATTCTTAACGATGCTCTGCTTTGTAAATAACTTTTAAACTAATATTCAGCGGCATTCATTGTACCTAAAAGCATTACACATTACTTAAAGATAGTGCATAGATCATGTAGCCCAAAGAAGCCTACCCTTAATTTAGCCTACCACCCTTAGCTATGCAGTGTCTGCTGCGATCCCACATTTAACCACAGAAACCGTCACTATAGATAATACAGATTGTAAAATACTTCTTATGAATAATATAAAGTTATATTAATCAACTAAAATACCATTGTAGTGGATAAAATGATGACTTGAGGCTACATGAAGGAATGAAAGATTGCGACAATTGATACTTTATACACAATCACAGTCTACTTGCTTCTTTGCACCTAGAATCAGGATGTAGCATTCACTTAAAGGTTCAACGTAATAAAGAACAAGATAAGTACCTCTACAAATCAGACAATAAAATCACTACATTCTAAGAGAAGCCATAACTTACCAATGAAGCATGACAACAAAAATTCATACGCGTGAGCAATATTAAGCTCCTATCAGGAACTAGCAATATCAATACCAAATAAAACACAAACTAGTAAATATTCTTTTATTTCAATGAAATGTAAACAAGACAAGATAACATACTAATTATTGCGTACACAATCATTGTCCAAATGTGTAAATTGAGCAGGCAACCTGGTATTCCAGGTAAGAACTACCAAAAACCCAAACGAATTTCCTATAATACAAAAATCATATACAAACCTTCAAGTAGCGATGCAACAGCCACAGTAAGAGGCAATGTCTTGGCACTCTCTTTTACTGATGGGAACTCATATTCCTCAAAAACGTTTTCTATGAATCTTTGAAAACTCGAACAGCTAGCCAGAGCCTAACAGACAAAATAAGCACAAAATCAAATAATTATTCAGTACAATAGCAAAGAAAATCCAACTCAATACCATTACCACACAACTTTTGTAAGCTAAAAAGAGGAGAACCTACAAATAAAATAAAGAGCTTTAAACGAAATTTATAACAATCAAAATTAAAGTCAAACAACCCAAGGACGTAAAATTAATGAAAAGAAAAAATAACATAAATTTCAAGTCAGCAATTCCTTCTTCTCTAGGCAGGAAGTCATCAAATTGATCATGCCTGCCCAAAAAAAACAAAAAAAGGCCTTCCAGAAGTAAATTGTTTATAAGATTTTGCAATGTGGTCGGAAACCAATTCTTGTCAGAATTAACATGTCAATCAGATCACTGTAGCAGCCCAAATGCTAATAAAGTTTCCAACTTTACCAAAATCATATGGTGCACAACACATAGTTCAAAAAACGCAGAACAAGTAGAGTGCCTGGCTTTTCTTAAAGCACTTCAATTTGCGAAAGAATATGGGATCACGCAATTCATCCTGGAAGGAGACGCTTTAGGGATCGTTCAGAGAATTAACAAACAATCACCAGATATTTCAATGTTAGGGACTTTGATTAAGAATTAACAAACAATCACCAGATATGTCAATGTTAGGGACTTTGATTAAACACTGTAAGGAATTGCTGAAAGATTTTGTTTTTGTACAAGTTAGACATGTTAACAGGATATCAAATGGGGTAGCACACCTGTTAGCACGCAAAGCTTTAGGCTTAGAAGGGAACTATGTATGGCTTGTTGATTTCCCTAAGGATATCATGTATGCTGCTACTGCCGACTTATCTGAATGAATGAATTCTAAGTCTTTGCCTCAAAAAAAATAAAAAATAAAAAAACACATAGTTCAAAAACAAAATTGTGAAAAAAAAAAAAATCTTAGTCAGGAAATTGAATTTACCTGCAAAACAACATTCAAGAAACAATTGTTTCCAAGGTTTTGCAATCCGGGCACAACCCAATTTTTGTCAGACCTAACATGTTCATCAGATGACCATGGTAGACCAAAGCTAGTAAAGTTCCCAACTTTACCATCTTTTACAGCCAAAATCAATCCAGTGGCACCCAGGAGACCTGCAGCCAATGATATGTGAAGCCCAGATGGTGAACCCCACTTCAGTTGTGGCAAAAATTTGGCCCCAATTCTGAGCTTTTGAATAAGCGAATGAATATCTATGCTTCCTTGAATTTTCATGGCTGTAGGGAAGAACAAAACAGCAAGTACAGAACTCACGACTTCCCTCTGAATCTGTCGTCCGTACCATATGAAAGAATGATATGTTTAGGCTTCATATTTTGAAAGTAATTTTTTAAAAACAAATATTGCAATACTTTTGAGATTTGATGTACATATATATAAGAAAAAAATGTATAGTTAAAAATATAAAAGAATTGTTGGATAATTTTATAAAGGGCAGCGTTAATTGCGCTTTAATAGGAAGAAGTACAAAAGAATGTTGATATTTTACCCTTATTAAATTATTACGCTAATGGAAAGAAATACAAAAAGTTATTTTTTAAATTTTGACAAACATACCTCTGTTAAAATTTTTTGAATAAAGTTATTTTCTTATTATTTCTTTATAATGACTCTCTCTACATATGATAGTGTTTTTAATTTGTAACGGTAGAAGTAAATCATAAGTACTATATTTTTCTAAATCAATTTATATAGTATTTGTAATGATTTTTAGAATTTTAAGGAAAATTATAATTTTACACTTACTTTTTATTTTATTTTGATCATTTACTAGAAAACAAATTTAAAAAAATTAGGATAAACATATTTTTAATATAACCGTGTTTTTAATTTTGTTTGGGTATATTTGCATGCGTGCGTGCGTGCGTGCGTGCGTGTGTGTATAGGCACATACACATATAAACACACATACAGTCTCTTACATACATTATTATTAAATAGTTATGAAATACAATATTTTATAATCAATTAAATATTTACTATTAATAACACTTATTTTGAATAAGTAAATATTATATGTACTTGAATAAATTTGAAAAATAAGTTTGCATTTTGCAATTTCTTTTCTGGTTTATTACATGTTTAGAAGTTTAAGAATTAGGGTTTGGCTTTCTTGCTATATTATGTTTGTTTAATAGTTTTATTTGTTTACTTTTCTATATATTTTTGTTTAGCTATTTGAAAATCATAACAAATGAACATGAGTCATAAATTCTCTTTTTTTTTTTTTGTATAATGAAATAAAGAAAAATACTCAATGAAACGTTATGATTCAAAAATTACTCATCTAGTCATGAATTACAACTTAAATAACATATGAATTCATTAGAAATGAATAAGATATCAATTGTATTTTCAGTTTATATTAAGGATATAGATGTCTAAAAATGTTCATGTCATCTTTTTATATGTGTAAATATTGACAGAATATTTTAAGGGATGAAGTGTCTGTTAATTTGGTCAAAATAGATCAAGTTAAATTAAATTGTAGATTCTAGGGGTAAAGTTTATTTAACCCTAGGGTTTTAGAATATTATTCTATACAGTAGTACATTGTCGAAATAAAACCGAAATTTTTGCCCTTCGACTTTACTAGTTATTACTTCCCATTATCTAGCACTTTTTTCCTAAGAAAATATAAATGTTGTGGTTTATCTAGTTTGAAAAAAAAATGTCAAATAATTAAATTACTAAGTTATAAGAATATTCAATCTTATGCCAACTTTAAAACTAAAGAAAACTTAGCATATGATGATTGTTAAAATTAATTTAAACTTTATTCAATTAATATAAAATATAAAAGTTACATAGATTTGTCTTAAAAAGAGTCTGTTTAAATTAGACTTGGTTAATACTAAGTCAAAGTTTACCATACATTATAAGTTCATTAAAATTTAAACAAGTATCGCAATGTTGGACCTATTTGGATCCACTTATACTTCTAAAAGTATAAGAACAGTATTCTATCTTGAGTTGTTTTATAACATTAACCTAAGAAAATTTGTATGCTTTGTTATTCTTACAAAACCTTTCAAGACTTAAATTATTTTTGTTTGGACAATCTATTTTTAGAATAATATTATGTAATATTATTTACACATATTCTCTAATTATTTTCCAAAAAATCATTTTATCACATATATATCATATGTAAAAGATTCTATATCAATTCTCTAAAAATGCCTCGAAAAAAAATACATAATCCAAATGTAGCCCTGGTTTTTTTTATTTAATTATCTTTTTTGCCTTTTACATTTCAATTAGAAGGTGTGGTAAAGACAACCCGTAGACAAATACTAGCAATTGGAACTTTGGCAACTGTTATTACCCTAATAATAATTTGGCCCTCCAATTTTGTCGCGCCTCATTTTTCGTTCGAAAGTCGAAAAAAGGAAGAATTAATATTTGTGGTTTGTTTATTATTGGCAAAAGGTGTAGTTTCTTGTAAAATGATTTTTTAAAGATGCTTTATAAAAGATAGTTTGGCAAAAGATGTGATTTTTAGAAAATGCTTTATTTTTAAAACAAAAAGAAAAGGGCCTAAAATGGGACTTTGAAGATGCAACGGTTTTTAGGGCCAAAAATAGAGTCTAAAAAGGATTTTTTTAGTGGAAAAGGAGTCGCCACTTGATATTGAGTTTTGGTGTACCAAGTCACCAAAAATATTTTGTGAAAGGTAAAAAATTGGGAATGATTTATTTGAAAAAATGATTTTTAAGAAAATATAAGAAAAACAAGAAAAACCCTTTTAAGACAACTCCAGGTCTTTAAACACAAGAGAAAAAGGTTCGAGAGTCACAGTTGAAGAAAGGGAAGGCAAAGGTTTACACCTAAGGCACCCTTTTAACCTAGCCGAAACTAATTGCGAGGTTTAGTCTAAATTTTCCTAATATGACCCTAAGATTTTATCACATTTGGATGCAACTATATGAATGCAAGTCTAGTCCTAAAAATAGGTATCATTAAGGGACAAAATATTCCATTAAGGTTTAGTCGAAATTATCGCATTAATTTGCGAAACTCGAGTCTAGACCTCGATGGAGTCACGAGTATAGATGCAAAATGGAATGTAAAAAGAAAAGAAAAATAGTAATATAGATAGTAGGTGAACAAAGAAAGTGGGGATGCAACATAACGGGTTTAGGAGACTAATAGACTCGTGACTAACTATTCTTACTCACGGAGGGGGGAACGACATGTACGCCATCGCTTCCCATGTGAGTAGATGACTATTTCTAGTCAAATCACACAAATGACCTAAGATTCTATGTGTGGTGGAATCTAAATGTTATGCACTAACATATGTTTAAAATAGATAATAAGTGATAAAGTATATATAAAAATCATACAAAATGGAAAAGGCCCTAAAAGAAAAAATGTGTGTGAAATGGCATGGAATGCACACGAGAAAATGATTCTAATACTAAAATGACCTAAAGGTCTAGCATTGGACTAGCCTATTTTCTATAAATTCTCCGCTAACGTTGGACTAGCGAAGAAACCGGAATTAACCACAACTAGCGTTGGACTAATGTGGCGACGATACACATATATTATGACAAAGCAAGTAAATAAATAATAAAAACATAGATTAAAACAATAATCACATAAAAGCACATAATAGCATATAGGAGCACGTAACACATAAACATGATATTCTAGATGCAAAGTCCTAAAGAAAGCGGATAAAACACATAAGCATATAGCACACATAGCATACAAAGCCCTAACTATTACACTGGAGAATAACCTAATTACAATCTAAAAATGGAAAAAGAATAAAAGATATCCTATCTAACCTATCTATTACACTTTCTATCTAAAATACATAGGCTTTGGTTAAATAGATAAAACATAAACTATCTATTACATTAACTACCTAAGTACAAAAAAATTTTGCTAAATAGAATATTACTTATCTATTACATTTTTTTGAAAAATTAAATTCAAGTAAATAACATGCCATAAATAAATAAATACTCACACATGAATAAAAATAATAAACACAAAAGGATGCATAAAAAAAAACATATAGAAAAAACACATAGGAGCACGTAAAAACACATAAAGAAACATTGGAAAGGTAATAGGGGTACCTCCCATTCGAAGACTCGGTACAAACGCTAATAATATGAACAAACTTATCAAGGGACCATTATTTAAATAAATAAACCATTAATTAAATAATTCTAGATTGATCACTATAAGCATGTCACAATAATTCAAAACAATTATAGCAATAATAAACAAAAATTAAAGAAGAGCTATGATTAAATATTTAGGAAGAAAAATAAAAATTGTTTAAGTAAACTAAATAAATAAATAAATAAGAAAATAAAAATTATAAAATAAAATACAATAATACATAATTAAGTTTTTTTTTTCAACACACAAATAAGAATTACCAAAATAACTAAAAGAGAAATAAAGAAACTAGTTAGAGCATTAATTAGACAAACAAGACCAAATTTTAGAACATTAATCATAAATTTAATAAAATAAAATAAAATGTGAAAAGCAATAATTAAAAGCTTTGGGGATTTAATTAATTTTAATTTTTTCTTTTTGGCAAAAATAAAATATTATTAGGTTTGGATTAAAAATGGAAATTTAGGCAACATTCTAGAATGAAAATGTAATTTACAACAAACAAAAGGGTGAAATTACAATTTTTAACCCTAATTAAAGTGATAACATAGTTTACAACAAATTTAAAAGGTTAAAACATAATTTTCAGCAAGCAAAATGCTAAAAGTAAAATTTTCAGCAATTATTAAGGCCAAAATACAATTTCAGCAAACTTGGGGAGTAAAAATGCAATTCTAGCAAACATTCAAGGCTAAAATTCAAGTTCTAGCTACTTGGGGGGGGCAAAAATGCAAAATTCCAGCAATGTGAGGGACCAAATTTACAATTTTCAGCAACATTTAAAGACTAAAATACAATACCAACAACTTGGGAGGTAAAATTGCAATTTCCATAAATATCAGAGGGCAAAATGCAATTCCAGAAAAATTTAGGAGAAAAAATGTAATTTTATAAAAATATAGGGGTCAAAATGTAATTACAAAAAAATATATAGGTCAAAATGTAATTATGTAAAAATTGGGGGACCAAAATGCAATTAATTGGGACCTAATTGAAAAGAAAATAAAATTATGGGGGTCAATCTACAAAAAATAGAAATTTAAATGCACAAATCATAAATGCTCAGGGCCACAGTAACATTAATAAAAGTATAAGGACTATAAAATAAATACATATTATTAATTAAAATAAATTAAAAAAAACTAAACCAATAAAACGACGTAGTTTTGAGTGAAACTACGTCAAAACAACATAGTTTCACTAAAACTTTTTTTTTTTCGGTTTCCTTTCTTTTTTCTTTTTCTTCTTTCCTTTCTTCTTTCTTTCTTTCTTTCTTTTCCAGACTTCTCTCTTCTTCCTTTTTTTTCTTTCTTTTTCCTTCCCCGATTTCCCTCTGATTAGTTCTCGCCAAACCTCTCTCAACCCCTCTCTGTCGAATTCTCTCTCTCTCTCTCTCTCTCTCTCTCTTTCTCTCTCTCTCTCTCTCTCTCTCTTTTTCCTTCCTCGATTTCCCTCTGATTCGTTCTATCCGTCTCTCTCTCTCTCTCAGTCTCTCGGTCCCTCTCTATCTCTTGGCTCTCTCAAATCGACCCCTCCCAAATCGTGCCAAATCCCCAAATACACCATAAATCCACAAAGCCTACATGTATCTAAATTTAATGAGCGAAATTGAAAGAGAGAAAAAAGAAATTATACATGGATTCAAAAGGAGATTAGGGAATGAGCAGGGACTGTTGATGGTGAGCAGGGGAGGGCGTTGTTGATGGCGACGGCGGTGACTTGGTGGTGGTGTGCTGGTGGCGACATTTGTTTGGATGGTGGTGGTCTGGCAGTCGGTGGTGTGTGAGTGGCAGTGCGTGGTGAAGGAATGCACGATTTTGGTAGTCTTGGTGAATTTATTGCTGGGATTGTGTTTGTAATTTTGATTTCGTGTATGTATGTGAGACAGTGATTGTTTGTGTGATTGTGCTTGTGCGTGTATGTGTCCTGAGTGTGTGTTGTGTGTATTTTGCTTGTGTGTGTTTGTGTAGCTAATTGGTGAAACGTGTGTGCCTGTGTGTTTGCTGGTGAAATGTGATTTTGCTCAGGTGTGTTGTGAAGCTAGCTGGTGAAATGTGTGTGCAATTGGTGTCTGATGAGTGTGTGAGTCTGTGGTTGAATCCGTGATTGGTGTGAGTTGTTGGACCGTGTGTGAATGTGGCTCTGTGGGTGTGTGTGTGTGTGTGTGTTTTGCAGGTGTGAATTGTGTGCCTGTGTGCCGTGTGTTGTGTGTTGCAGGTATGTAAATGGTGTGTGTGTGTGTGTGTGTGTGCTTGAATGTATCTGTGTGAACGAGTTTGTGTGTTGGTGTTGTGAGGGAGATGCAGAAAGATGTTGAGAGTGAATTGGTGTGTGTAAGATGTGTGAATGTGCAGGTGTGAGTAAGAGCAGAGAGGGGGAGAATTGCGTGCCTGTGTGTTGTGTCTGTGTGCCAGTGAGTGAGACGTGAGTGTTATGCAATGTGTGAGTTGATGGAGTGAAGATGGTGGGTTTAGTTTGTGTGATGTTGTGAGGAGAGCTAAGAGAGGAGAGTGCAGGTGAAGTGAGCTGTGTAGCTTTTGTGTGGTCTGGCAGAGGGAAAAACAGAGAGTGAGAGGATTCTATTGCAAATGAAAGTGAGGAGAGGAAAACAATCCACACCAAATCCCTTCAAATCTGCTGAAGAATGAGTGCAAAATGGGAGGATGATGGGATTGAACATGGAGCAGTTGTGATGATGATGAAGTTGGTGGTATGGTTGATTGCTAGGGTAGTTGAAAATGGAGCTATTTTGATAGCTAAAGCAGCCATGCTGCTACTGTAGCAGGCTGCGTTTTGCAGCCTACTCCACCTTTTTTTTTTTAGATATTGGTAAAGGACATAAAGAAAAATAAATGAAATAAAATAATAAAATAAAATGTGAACTCCTTAGAATTAAAAATAAAATAAAACAAAAAAAAATAAATAAAATAAAATGAAACTAAAACTAAAACTAAAATTCAGCATTAGTAGAAAAAGAAAATTCAATAATAATAAAAATTAGAATTTTTAAAATTAATTCATCATTAAAAAAAATATCATAGACAAAAAGATATCATTTGAAATAAATATCAAATAGTCTTAAAAAATTATTAAATATATATATTTTTTACATAAAATCTATAAAATATTCCACACAAAAAATTCTTGAGCAAAGGTGTATTAAAAAACATGACATAATATGATAAAAATTATAAAAATCACAAAAATACTAAATGACTTTTAAAAATCACAAAAATTTTACACAAAATATATTATCCCATGAAACACATATACTAAAGTTTTCACTCAAAAATTCTTAAGATTAACGCATTCTTGGGAAATGTGCCCTTAATAAATAAAAAGACAAAAATTAAATAAATATTAAATGACCTCTAAAAATTATGAGATTTTTGCAGAAAATTTATGAATATACAAAATGCATATATAAAATTTTTCACTTGAAAATTCTTGTAAAAATAATGCATTGGAAAACGTGCCATTGAAATTTAAAAAAATACTAAAATTTTAAATAAATAATAAATGATTTCCGAAAATCATTAAAATCATAAATAATGATAAAAATAGTAAAATTATGTATTTAGGAAATAAAATAAAATAAACTAATATTTACATGGTGAAATTACCATTTTGCTCCTGATGTGACGAATTAGACATAATACGCGAAAATTATACTCGACCTTCGAAAAATGAAAAATACCCCTTAAAATAAAGTAACACACATATTTTTACAAAAGGTGTGTCAAAGTTTGGTGTCTACAAATTTCACGAACATTTAAATGTTGTTCTTCAAAATTTGATTATTTGCAATTTTGCCCTCTTTTTTTTTTTTTTTTTTGAAAGATACGTTTTTCGTTTCAACAAATCTGCATTAGCAACAAACAACACATTCTTGGGGAAGTTTACAAATTAGACATGACTTCCCTCAAGACAAAGTGCTTGCTTAGCTAGTACATGTGTAGTTTCATTGTTTTTTCTGTTAACATATTTAACTTCTACAACATCAAAATCTTTCAGCATATTTTTACAAGCATTAATCAAGTTCCCAATCATTGAATAATCATTCCTCTGAACAATCCCCAAAGCATCTCCTCAATAACAAAGTGACTAGTTCCAAAATCCTTCGCAAATTGTTAGGCTTTGAGAAAAGCCAAGCATTTTGTATGTTTTGCATTCAGGGCGACTGAAGTCCTTTCTGCCATTGGTGCTTCAACTTGTCCTTTATGATCCCTTATCACTGCTCCTATAGCCGCGTCGTTATCTGTATATGCCCCATTCCTTATAATCCCTTTTTTAAGGTGCAGACTTTTATAATCTTCCAGGAAAGCCATTGCATATTCACCAATCTTCATCGCATCCCTATTTCTTCCTTCAAACAATCTTTCATTTCTGTTTCTCTATACGAGCCATGTGACTACTGTTGCAATTTCAGCTTGTTACTTTTCTTGCGTTTCCATTGTTCTAGCAAACTATTCTTTGAAACTTGCCACTTGAGATGTAACACTTAATTCCCTTTTGTTTAACGTCCTCCACGTCTCCTTATCAAATTTACACTCAAACAATACATGCTTATCGGTCTCATCTTCATATCCAAAAAAACTACACAAACTAATTCCCCTTCTTAACCTCTTGCTAATCTTCTATGCTATAAGCAATGTGTTAGAACATGCTCTCCAATATAAACATCTTAACTTTTGGGGGTATATTAAGCTTCCACAATTTATTCCAAAATTTGTTCTCCGTACTTTCTGAAGATGGGCCTTTTCCACCATTTTCAATTATACTTAAATCTCTCTCCAAGTGATACGCAGATGTTACATCAAAGTTACCAACCCTTGAGTAATATCAAATTATCTCATCCTTCGAACAAGGCTATTAATGGAATTTTCAAGATGTTATCCACTTCATGGTCCAAGAAAAGAGCTTTTAGAAATTGTGCCCTCCATTGCCCAGATTGGTGATCAATAAGGTCACTGACCTTCAATTCTAGGCATAAGTAACTTTGATGTTGAGCCACCATAAAACTTCTTGGGATTGGTATCCACGGATCATCCCAAGCACTAATTTCATCACCACTTCCAACTCTCCACAGTATTCCTTTGATGAGCAGTTGTCTTCTTTCCAAAATGCTCCTCCATAATTATGAAGGATTAGTTCCAATTTTTGCCTTGAGGAACTCTAAATTTTGAAAGTATCTAGCCTTTAAAACTAGGGGTGAGCAAATTTAGTAAATACCAAATTACCGATTGAATTCGAATTGAATTTTTGATAAATCGAATTCGGTAATTCGATAATTTGGTTGGTAATTCGATAAATTTGAAAAAAATGAAATCGAATTCGGTCGATATTTGAAAATGCAATTTTTCAAATCGATATTACCGATTTCAAATTCAATTAGTTAATTCAAATTCGGTATTGTAATACTGAATTCGAATTACTGAATTCGAATTCCATATATAATAAAGGGCCCAATTATTAATTGGGTTTTGTAGAAGCCCGTTATAAATTATGATTTCCTTGTTGGGTTGGGGAATTGAGGCCCAATTATTCTAAATCACTAGTCCAAATTCAAAACTATTATACTCCACTAGTCCACTGAGTGCACTCCACAGTCCATTTTTTCATTTCCACTGCCACACAAAATACAAAAACTCTAACCCTTCTTCTGATTTCTCTAACTCACTCTCATAGTCACACCAGTAAAAAACCTCTCATCCTATTCAATCAAACTCTAATCCCTCAATCTTACTCTTCGATTGTCCATTCCTGTTTGAGGATCTTTGACTTGGAAAATTTTGAAAACTTCCCCTTCCCTTTTGGCCTTACATTTTGCTTGTATTGTGCTCGAATATTTATTTGAGCTCAAGTGTTAATTTGGTGCAAACGGTAAAATAGATCGAGTTTGGTGCAACAATTCATGAGGATCTTGAGCTCAGTTGCTGGGTTTGAAAACTTGTTGCTCGATTTTGCTTCCAAATCACTGAACTAAAGAAAGAGCTTGACGGCTGAATCCACAAGATCTTGAGTTGTTGCTAATGCTAGATTGAGAAAAATAACAGTAAAATATGATATTCTATGGACATAAATCTTTGTTTTCCCGAGGCTATGCAAGATTCTATCTTGGGATCAAACGTTGATGATTCTAGAATTGGTTGAGCTTAATTTTGGGGTTTAAGGTTCTGCTATTGATTGTTTTGCTGATAATATGTCCATTGTTGTTGTTCTAATGATTTAAGTTTGTGTCACTAAAGTACTACTAGGATTTTAGGTGGAATTATTGGTAGCCTTCTATCTTTTCCTTTGAAGTATTTTGTGCAATTTAAACTTGCAAAAAATTTTCAGGAGCCGTGTGCATTATTTTTGAAAGGGGAGGGTTGTTTTTTTTCCCCGAATTCGGTCATAAACTCAATTACTGATTTACCGAATCAAATTCAGATTGGTAATAATCCAAATCGAAATTGAAATCGGTAGGTAAAATTGAAAAAAATGCCAAATTGACCGAATTCAAATTACCGAATTACCGACTGAATCTTACCCTTATTTAAAACTCTTGCAGCTTAATCAATCTCCACCCCTCTTTTGCTCAAAAAGCTAGATTAAATACCTCCATATCTCGAAATCCCAAACCCTTACTACTTTTCTATTACATAATATTTCCCCTTGTTGCTAATACATTATTCTCTCCTTGTCTTTCCTCTCCCACCAGAAATCTCTCATTAGTCTTTTGAATTCTTCATCCACTCTTTTTGTGAGCTTGAAGCAGACATTATATACATTGGAATGACTTGCACAACCGATTTTAGCAATACTTTCTTCCTTGCATACGAAAGACATTTCTCTTTCCATCCTTTAAGCTTGCTACAAATTCTGCTCTCAAAAATGAAAACACCTCTTTCTTGGACCTTGCTATCATATACGGCATTCCTAGATTAACTCCTTTTCCATCATTAGCTTGAACTCCAAGCTTCCCACACAAATCATGCTGCTTTTCCTTTGATATATTGCTGTCAGAAGAGAACTTTGATTTATTCAAGTTAATCTTCTGCCCTGATATAGCTTCATAAGCTTTAAGCATCTCCATGACTGTGCTAATCCCATACTTATTAGATTTAGCAAAAAGCAAACTGTCATCTGCAAAAAGAATGTGAGAAATTATTGGCCCTTCACTCCCCAGCTATGTTCCATTATATTGGCTCCAAAAATAATGCAACCAATGGATAATAAGCACTATTAAAGATAATCAAAAGTAAAGCTCAAAACAATAACAATAATAAAAGTAAAGTAAAGAAAAAAGCACATTGGAATTTTTATAGTGGTTCGGCACCAAACTCAGTACTCCACTCCTAAGTATAATCACTTGGAATTCAATCCACTAATAGCTTCTTCAATTGTTGGTGAAGCAAACCAACTTGTACATAAGGAAGTATCACTCTTGCTCTCTCTTCTTAGCTCTAGTTGAGCCAAAGTCCTCACTTTACTCACACTAAACTCTACCGAGACTAGCTAAGAGTTTTACAATCACTCACAACCCCCACACCATGCTACAATTGAATGCTTTCACTCACCCAATTGAAAAGCATACAAAACCCCAACAATCTACCTATCAAAGAACTACAAGTATATCCCAAACAAGAGTATTTTCTCTCAAAATCACTCTAAAACACTTGTAAACTTTATAGGCAAAAGTCTTTTTTTAATTCTATACATTATGGTATTTGTAGGGGTGAGAAAATAGCTAGAAATGGTTTCTAACGGTCAAAATTAACTTTCTACAGAAACTAGCTGTTAGACAGTAAATTTGAGATCCGGATGTCTGCTACTATTCATCCAGACATCCGGATGCTCGTTCGGTAGCTCATCCGCATACGTTCTGTCCAAAAGTTACTGTTCATCCGGACATCCGGATACTGTTCATCCGGACGCTATTGTTCACGGGTACTGTTGATCCGAGTTACTGTTCATCTAGACTTTCGATTACTGTTCATCCGAACCTCCGTATGGTCGTTCGGATGAGTATTACTTTGCACTTTTTCATTTTCTTTTGAATCCTAATGATTTTGCTGCAAAGATAACTTGATAAAACATTAGTAAACATTATCATTAGTTTGTTAATCATCAAAACTAAGACAATGTGAGACCCTAAAGTCTTCACATTCCATAGACCTTGGCTTTCCATTTTTGTTATCAAAGAAGGTAAACCTTCATCACATAGTATAAACAAGTAAGGCGATAGGGGATCTCCATGTCTTAGACATCGAGAGGGCTTAAAAAATTCTAATTGAGCTCTATTTATTAGCACAGAAAAGGACACTGATTTCACACACCCCATAATCATCTGCCTCCACCTTATTATAAATTCTTAGCCATTAACATACACTCCAAAATTCCCATTCAACTCTGTCTTATGCCTTTGACATATCTAGCTTCAAAGATATGTACTCATCTTGATTTACTCTCAAATGCCTCAACCAATGAAATATCTTCATTGCCACAATCACTTTGTCAGTAATAAGACGTTCTTTTACAAATCCACTTTGTGCTTCATCAATAATATGAGGCATTACAACTTTCATCTTGTTCGCCATGGCCTTTGCAATTATTTTATACAAAAACATTGCACAGACTAATGCAGCAATGCTTAGCTAACTTGTTGGGGTTCTTGACTTTGGGAATAAGTACAATGTGAGTCTAATTTATCTTGCTTATATCTGTAGTTTTGCCCTCCTTTATATAAGATCTTATATCATCCTCCTTTGCATAAGATTTTAACTATGTATATATTTTTCTCATATATAAAATTTTGAAAAGTAACACATCTCCGTAGGTATAACTATAATAAATTGGTTAACTTCCTATTTAAATTCATGGATTAATTATACTTTACCCCCTTCAACATACCTTTAGCTTTGCTTTATCACCCTCAAACAAGTTGACATATATTTTACTTCTCTTGAAAGATTATATCAATATTTTTTTTATCATGTCAATATTTACGAATATGAAAAAACATTTGTATACAAAACAAAAAATTGTAATCTTGAATTTTCATGTACTCATTTTTTTGTTTAAGAATATTTTGCATGCTTGTTCTTAGTCTAATTTGTTTTATTTATTTAATTTGGTTGGTTACTAAATGACTGAAACAAAATAAAACATAGGTGTAAATTCTTGTACTTTTTTTTTCTGAAAAGTATACTAAAATTAAAATAAATAATTTAAAAGTTGATTCAAAAAAATGAAATGATTATGAAATAATTCAACAACCACAAATAAGAATAATTACAAGGAATATAATAGTCATTATAAATAATTAATAGCAAAAAATTCAAATGAAAAATTCCAAAAGAGGCATTTTTTTTCTAAAGAAAAGTCCACATCAGCTTTATTGTATTTCTTTATATTTATAGAATCGTCCAATCGAGTAAAATGCCTACTTAGTTCAGGGAGATAAAATGCAACTAGAGAGTAGATTTGGAAATTAAAGTATAATTAACCCTAAATCAAAATATTGATAAGGCTCCTGCCATAAGTATCCTTGAATATAGAATAATGGGTAGCTAGTTAATTGACAAAACTACCATAAAAATTACTTGCTTTGTGTTTGAAGGAAGGGAACCATCATATTATTTGTAAAGTGGTTGCAAAAATCTATTAAATTGACATCAAAATCAAACCCATCCCTGTGTTAAACAATACCCTTGAACACCATGGACTAAAGCATGGGCTTCAAATTTCTGGCCTACTTATTTAGGGCTCTGATGGTTTCCTATTTGGGCTGCGAAAATATTACAACAGGTTCAACACTTGGCCCAGTCAGTCCCTCTAGATTCTTCCATTCCGAAATCTCCGCCGTCCGCTTTTCCCCCAAAACCCTAAAAGACCCAGTGCCTAAAACCCTAGGCTTCGCCTTTGTTCTCTATATATAAGTACTCCCTTCAATGCCCTCTTCGTCTCTTCTTCCGCTCCCCAGATCTGAGTTTTTTTTTTCCCTATATATTCATTGCTAAATTGTTTAAGATAAAATTGATGTTATGTTCTTCGAATTTTCATGCATTATTATTATTTGATTTTTGTGTTATTATGATCTGATTTTTGTGTTGTTATAATTTGATTTTGGGTGTTGATGATGAAAGCATGAAAGGCTTGTTTCTCAAAAACATTCGCAGTGGCCGCCTAAGAGCTTTCGCCTTCGCCGGGCTTGAGAGCTTATGCTGTTTTCATCCTTCCTTGGATGTCTGAGACACCCCTCTTATAGGTCAGTTATTGTATTGTATTGTGTGGTTTATTTATTTGATAATTTAATTAATTATTTGGGTTATGTTTTGTTTGTTTAGGGACTATTAAACGTTGCCCCTTTAGCATGGGATTGAATTATTGCTTATGGGATGAACAAGTCCCTTATATGCAATTTCATCCATCCATCACTTTGTCGGCAAAATCCCTTTTTTCTTCCATGTTTTGCTGGTCATTTAAGGATGGGACATATAATTTGTTGTTTAATTATTGGTTTTGTGGGGTTTTTAAATTATTTTATCTATGATGACAAAATCTAAGGCTTGTTTCTCTAAACATTCGCAGTGGCCGCCTAAGAGCTATCGCCTTTGCGGGGCTTGAGAGCTCGTGCTGCTCTTAATTCCTTCCTTGGATGTCTGAGATTTTAGTTCTGTTTTCCTTTTGTGTTCCTCTGTTTTGTATCTGTTGTTCTTGAGCTTTTCTCTTTTGGGATTTTTTTTTTGTGGCTTGAGAGATTTTTAGTGATTTTGTGAAGTAGGAATGGTCACATTGCAGTTCTTTATAATAGTATTGGTTAATGATGACAATTCCAAAGGCTTGTTTCTCAAAACATTCGCAGTGGCCGCCTAAGAGCTTTCGCCTTCGCCGGGCTTGAGAGCTTATGCTGCTTCTATCCTTCCTTGGATGTCTGAAACACTTGTTATCACTTTTTTTAAAATTTTTTGTTTTATGTATGCTATGTATCTTTTTCATTAGCTTTGTTTTTTGTCCCTATGCTAGGTTGCATTTTATCTTGTTAGATAGTTTGTGCTTGCTTGCTCTTTCTTTTCTCTAATATATGTAGGATAAAAATGTTTCATTTTTGGATTTGTCTTACACTAGGAAACTCAAGATTAAATTTTTATCTGCTCCCATTTTTAGCATGGTCTATGTGGAAGATCTGAATGTGTAGGAATGTGGTTTTGTGATGCATTTGAGGGGCATTATGTCTGGAATATCTAGAAAAATTCAGTAAAAGTAGCTAACTTTTTGTTCAAAGTCACTTGTCACTTCTAACTGAAAAGCATAGGTTTTCATGGATTGAAACTTTTATTTGCATTGATGATTCTGGTTGTGGATGTCTTGGTTTGTTTACAATGTGTCATTGGCTAAAAGATGTTGAAAGCAGTTCTATCTAATATTAACTGTATTTAATATTTATGCCTTCCATTTTGTGCCACTGGGTTTTTTTTAGCTAGGATCAGCAATTGAATTTGAAAATGCAGGATTTTTTTCCCCTTAGAGCTGAATGTTAGAATATGAAAATGCAGGATTTTTTTCCCCTTAGAGCTGAATATTGTTAAAGATTAACTTAAACTATTAAACAAGCTAGAAATCCTTCAGGAGTTCAGTGTCTGGGACTTTCAACGTCTGCTCCTTTGGCATGAATTCGGTTGCTTCTGGGATGAACAAGTCCCTCATATTCAATTATCATTCATCCTATACTTAATCTGCATTTCTGTTATGTGTTTTGCTGATTATACGGGGATGGAACAATTTTTTTTTTTTTTGCTTGCACGGTATTTTGTCCGTTGCTTTTGACTAATATATTGCACATTGCATGTCGTAGTTTTCTTTAAATTTGATTGACTCTGATGGCTTTAGCAAGAACGATCACATTGAAGTTCTTTACTATTGGTTAATGATGACAATTCCAAAGGCTTGTTTCTCAAAACATTCGCAGTGGCCGCCTAAGAGCTTTCGCCTTTGCCGGGCTTGAGAGCTTATGCTGCTTCTATCCTTCCTTGGATGTCTGAAACAATTTACTGTTATCTTCTTAATTTAATTCTTGTTTTATTATGCTTTTTGTCTTTTTTTAGCTATGTCTTCTTTGTCCCTATGCTATGTTGGATTTTATCTTGTCAGGTAGTTTGTAATTTGCTTGCTTGCTCATTCGTATGAAAATGTTCTTTTTATGGATTTGACCTAGACTTGAAAGCTTAAGATTGAATTTTTATCTCCTCCCTTTTATAGCATTATCCATGTGTAAGACCTGAACATGTAGGAATGTAGTTTTGTGATGCATTTAAGGGGTATTATGTCTGGATTATCCAGTAATTCTGGTAAGATTGCTGTTAAGGTTGCAATCAAACTTGTTCGAAGTTACTTCTAACTAAGGGAAGATAGGTACATGTGGATCGAAACTTTTATTTGCATTGAAGAATTTGGTTGAAGATGGTTGGATTTGTTTACAATGTGTCTTGGTGGCCAAGAAATATTGAAAGCAATTCTTTCTAGTATTAAATATATTTAATATTTATGCTCTCCTTTTTGTGCCATCGGGTTTTCAAACTATGAAGCTCCACAATTGACTATCAAAATCAAGGATATTTTCCCCTTAGAACTGAATGTGGTTAAAGATTAACCTTAAACTATTAAACGAGCAAGAAATCCTGCATGAGTTCTTTCAACATCTGCCCCTTTGGCATGAATTTGGGTTGCTTCTGGGATGAACAAGTCCCTTATATTTGATACTATTCATCCAATACTTAATTTTGATACTATTCATCCTATACTTAATCTGCATTTCTCATATGTTTTGCAAATCATGCAGGGATGGAGCAATTTTTTTTTTTTTTTGGCTTGCATGGTATTTTGTCCGATGCTTTTGTCTGATATTGCTTGAATAAAGGTCTTCAAAAGAATGTAATAGCTGTATAAGTAATTTAGTGGGCTTCAATTTTATTGGTAGCATGGTTTCTTTATATTACTTTGACAATTGATGGGCTGCACGAAATCACTTTCGTTTATTGACGATTCCTTAATTGGGGCAAGCTATTATTGTGCTTGCAAAACCCAAGATTCATAGAACAATCGTCAGACATAAAGCACTCTTTGTTGCGGTTGAGGCTTCTAGAAGCCTCCTGCTCTTAGAGTCGCGTTCTCATATCCTATCGCCTTGTGGAGCAGAGTCTCTGCTATTATCTCTTGGGATTGGCCATGAGAAATACATTTAATTTAATTTTTGAAGTGTATATGTGCTTGCAATACTATTGTAATCATCTCTCTACTAATATTTGTGATCATAATCCAAAATTTGCCTATGATGAGATCTATTACAAAAAATACCATCTTTCGGGACTGAATGGCTTTTAATGGCCTTGATGTCATTCTGCAATTCTGAGGCTCAGTTATTGGCTTTTATTCATAGCATTTAAATTTTGTCTTAATTAATTGGATTGTCAATATTCAATCACTTTGTTTAGTATCTTATTGACTTTCAAAACAACTTTTTCATTATTCATGCTTTTACTTTCTAATAAATCATTCTTGTATCCTTTACTTCCTATATTTTATTAAACTTATGTTTGATACTATGTTTATTAATCTTGCATATGTTATGGTTTGATTTTAAGAATTATCTTGTCAGTAACAAAATTATCAATCAAATTTATATTAAAAGTTTGTAGCAATTGGCGATTTATGATTAAAGGTTTTAACAAATCTAAGCTGATTTGTCATCCTGCGGAATTGGTGCTTATGGACGGTCCAGTGCTGTTCAGTTTTGTCACAACAGTACTTAACATAATCATAAGCTAAATTTAGTTCAGCCGTCTTGTCTTTCAAGTCTTTTCTCTTATCAGCAAGAAGAGGCTATCCTAGTAGTGGCTGATATTTAAATATGGATATTTACATTTGTCTCCTTTTTATCAAGAGGAAATTTTTTTGGAATATACTTCCATGATTTTCTGAATAAAGATTGATTTATAATAGTTACAGTATCTCTGAGATTTAAAAGGTATTTTGAATTACATGCATATGAATGTAATTACATATATAGTTTCGTCTAATTTCTTTAACTAAACCACCTGATTGTCTGGAGGATTTGTTCAGAGACTGCAAATGTTAATGACTAATAGTTTTTGAATAGAATACTTTATCCAGGAACAGGACAGTTGAACTTGGGTTCTTGTTACAAGTTCTCAAGCTAGCCTGGGACTCTGGGTTCAAGATTAGTAGAAGTGAATTCTGATTTAGTTTTGGGACTCCTTTTTCTGAGCAACCAAAGAAAAGGTTATGATATCACAAAAACCACCAGCATAAGTTCAGGATAAACTAATTAATACTTATATCTGGCTGAAGGAACCCATTTGGCAAAGATTGTTTTTCTGTTTGCCAAGTGTATGCTTTCATCTATCAATTCTTGCCTTTCCACTGTATCATGTGCTTTCCTTGTATTAGGAGCATCTCCTTTAGTATCCTTAACTTTGTGAATTTGTTTTGGTTATATGAATATTTTGAAATCTGTTTTGGAAAGGGTCTGTACAATTCTTGAAACTTTAACATGTGAAAGTATGGGCAGGGTGATCTTCACTTGATTGTAGAATAAATTTAGGGCCCTTAAATCATTCTAGGCTTTTCTCAGGTACAATGCTCCATATGGATTCCTTTTTAACGTGTGAAAGTATGGGTAGGGTGATCTTCACTTGATTGTAGAATAAATTTAGGGCCCTCAAATCATTCTAGGCTTTTCTCAGGTACAATGTTCCATATGGATTCCTTTTTTAAATTATAATATTATTGTCTATTTTCCTGATTTACCGAAGTAGGACAAATCCTTGTATAGTTTCAACAGCTTACAGAGTTTAAATTATAAAGATAGATAACAGTTTTAACAATAATTTTTGATGAACATAATAATATAAATCCGTCAACTTTTATCCCTATGATCAATTTCCCATGGTATTTATATGGTCAGATTGGAATTCATTAGACAACCCATGGATTAAATTACTTGAGGGACTTCTAATACGTGGCCTTTAGCATGATTTTATGAATTGCTTCAGGGCTGAAGAGCCAAGTCCCTCATATGCAAATTTCATCTATCCCTTGCTTGGTTAGCAATACCTATTGTAGCATGTTTTGTTGACCACTCAGGGATGGAAAAATTGTTGATTACTTCTTTTCTTTTCTTTTCTTTCTTTCATCCTTATTAATGTAAAGTAGTAATTTTTTTTTTCCCAAGGGTTTTATAACCTTGTCAATATGGTAACATGCTTGGTAATTTTTTTGTTCCTCTGTTGTTGCTCTGAATTAATTTTTCACAACACAACTGATGACAAAAATCTAAGGTTTGTTTTCAGGAAAATATTTGCTGTGTTGGCCAAATAGCTTTCAGTTTTAAGCAGGTTTGATATAATATTGTGCTGCTTTTACCCATCCTTGGATATGTTGGGCATGGCTCCATCTTTCTCCTTGTTCTGCTTCCTATTTTGTCCTTAAGCATTTAATTCTTTTGTTCAAGGAGTCTAAGTAGTTTTTAGTTGAAACGTTGCATCGTGGGGCTTTATTTTGGTTGATGGTATAATCAAATTATTTGTTTCTCAAAAACATTCACTGGGTTTGGATTTTTATTGATGGTATGTTATCTTTCTCTGGATGTTTGAAACCATATCCCAACAGGGATGAGCAATTCACTTCCTAGTAGGGGTCTACAAACGTAGCAGATTGCCTTTGGGTGTCTGAAACCATTTCATGGTAGGGTGAGCAAATGAATGGGCTGGATCTGTACCTTACCCTGAGCTTGTGCCATAAGAGAGGGAAATGGTCGGGTGTGACTGTTTATAGATTAAAGTGCAGAGTTGGAATTTGTTGCTGATAGGATGGGATGCCAGTTCAAGTTCAAGTTGAAAGTGTGCGATGTGGAATTGTGAAGACCACAATTTAAAAAAAAAAAAAACTATTATTGTTTCTTAATCTCCTAAATCATTGAAAAATTGTGTTCGTATTGAATATTTAATTTTATAATAAAGAATAATAATCATTTTAGGCATCACTTTTATACGGTAATATAATTAGAAATTCACACTGTATGTCATTTTTACTAGCTTTTTAATTAATTAAAATACGTTATTTAGCAATTTCTAGCGTAATCACTAAGATCAAGTTTTAGGCGATTTGTAAGCAAACAATTGACCTCATAATGTACATTTATTAGGGGTGGGAAAAAAACTTGCCGACCTGAAAATTTGGTTGATTTGAATCAATTCGATTAAAAAAGTAAGGTATTTGAATCATTTTTTTCTCAGCGGGGTAAATTAAGATAGGGTACTTAAAAATTTAGGGTAGGATATGGATCAGGAAAATAAAAATTTGTGGTACTCGATTCAACTCGAGATTATATTATATAAATATTAAAAAATATAAGGAGTTTATTATAACTTTATTAAAAGTATTTGGACTGAACGTTTGTTACCTTGTTTGCATATCTTCTGGAGTTAATCGGACAGTGATTATCTCATTTGCTATCTAGTCTGAATGCTTTTTGGAATTAATCAGTTGTCCGTTTTATCTTTTGGTGGGTTCGTTTGGTCATCCGCTTTACTTTTTACTTTTTATTTTGACTTTTTTTATTTCTAATAATTAATTTTACTGTAAATATACTTTGGTAGTTTATTAGTATATATTGTTAGTAGTTTGTTAATAATTAAAATTAAAATAAATTGGGATTATGGTGTTATTAATTTGTCTATAAGTTTTTAATTAGTAACATGAGTTAGTGGACATTTATGACTGTTGGGGAAATTAGAAAAGTCAGGAGAATTTCGAGAAGTCAAGAGAATTCAGAAGACCTAGGTATGTAATTTTGTGTTTTAGCCATTACAAATTTTAATCTAAAAAACAAAAATAGGGGTTGGGTTAAGTATCCTGTGATTCGATCCTATTTTTCGGGTACCTAAGGACTGGATACTCGAGAGCATTAGAGTCGGATTAGGGTCAAAAAATTGCAGGACCCGACATGCTAGAGTTGGGTCAACCAAATCTCTTTAGGGGCGGGTACCGGATCTATGCCTACCTTAACATTTATGGTGATTTGGATATTAGTTAGAAATTAAGTTTTGATTTTTTATTATGGTATGGATTTGTAGTTTTGTGGTTATATGTATAATTTGAGTTTGAATTTTTAGAGAACATTTGTAATTCTTTTCTTGTTATAATTTTTTAGATTCAACATTTTGATAATAGCATTTAATTGTAGAGGTTCAAATGATAAGTTCTATATGATTTAAATGTTGAGAATATTATTCAAGAAAAAAAAATTAATGAAGTTTTACGCAATATTCGAACATTAATGATTAAAAGTTAGGTTTTAGGGGGTTCGTCTGAAACCTACCCTGTAAAACTAGAGTACGGTAGGATGGATACGGTAAGGGATTTTGGAACCGTTAGAAGACGTATTGAGGTTTTGGACACTATCCTACCGTTTCCGTATTCACCCTTGTGTCCTTGGAATTTCTTTGAATATACTAACTTGATCTTTTGTATTGCGTAATACTGTGAATTCTTTCGTTTGATATTCTTTTATACGTGGGATGGAGTGGACGATGATAGATTGCCCGCTAAGTTTTATCTTGTTCATGTAGTTTGCAACTTTCTTTCTTGTTCTTGCTGTCTCTGAACATATTTTATTTTTAGATAGTAGCCATTTTGCAAGGCATGTAGTAGTTAGATTGAAGGTGAAAAGATTGTAGAGATATGTCTTAAAATCGATTTTTACTGTTTGCTTATATTAGATGTATTTAATTGGAATAATTGAGTCTGTAGCAAAATTTGGTTATGAACATTTTGATGCAATTAGGAGTGAATTAAAAACGATGCCTTGAGTTTAACGAGTTATATACTTGAAGTTCAAGACTTTTTTTGCAACGCAACAAGTTAAATCCAAAACCTAATTAGCAAATTCAATTTGAAATCAAATTAAGATTTGTATTATTTTGAACCTAATTAGATTCAATTTGAAATCAAATTCAGATTTGTATTATTTTAAATCGAAATCGTAGAAAACTTCTTAGGGAAAAAATACAAAATAATTGATTTTAAATTATGAGATTGCCGATTTACCAACTGAATTTCATCGGTACTAGAATCTCACCATAATGGATTAAAACTAAGGGATTTGAAACTCATAACTTGCATGCTCAATTTAAATTGAAGCCAAATTTTGCAGTATAGACGGTTAATTCCATTGATATTTTGCCACAAATCAAGCCACTAGCAAATCATAACAAGATGCTGCAAACAGACAACTTTTACACTTCAATTGCTGTTAAATATATATTTAAAAAAAGTAAAAAGTAAAAAAATTATTTTAAAAAAGCCTTAATATCTCAATTGTTTATGCACTTAATTATGTACATTAGTTGTGTAAATCTAATAATAATAAATTTATAAATTCAATAACAAGGATTATTATATGAAACACATATAACATATAATAAATTCAAGGGTTAATAACAGTTTGCCCCCTTGAACTAATGGGGTAGTCACACTTTGCCCCCCTGAACTTTGAATATATACATTTTATCCCCCAAAGTGTCCTATTTGATTTTGATCCACTCATGTACAAATTTTTCTTCCAAAACTACCCTTGCCCACTCCTAAATTACTTTAGCTTTATGAATTTTTAGTGATCAACTTTTAACTATTTTATTATTAATTTATTTCAACCCTGCTATATATTCTCCACATCTTATAGAAAAGATAAATCGATATCTCTATCCAAATTAACAAGAACAAATATATGAATCGTTCTAAAATGTAAAAAGTAAATCTAGCAAAATAAAATAAAATGATATATCTTTCCAAATCAATAAGAGCAAATATATAAATTGCTCCAAAATGTCAAAAATAAATATGTATTTGCCATGATATTTTTACCATTACTATTTTCGAAAAGAATATGTTCTTCCTAACAAAAACACAAAGTAAAAGGTTTTACATGGCAATAAAATATTCCAAAAGCAACATGTTTTCCCTGCTACAATATACACAAAACTGTAACAATATATTAAATTGCAGTCTAAAATAAAAGCATTAAACAACAAAAAGTGCAGTCTAAATTTGTTGATTTAGATAGAAATATCGTTTTATCATTTTTGCATGATTTATTTTTTATATTTTGGAACGATTCATATATTTCTTGTTGATTTGGATAAAGATATCGATTTATCTTTTCTATTCTATAAGATGTAGTAAATATATAGTAGGGTTGAAAAAATTAATAGAATAGTAAAAAATTGACTACTAAAAATTCATAAAGTTAAGGTTTAGCAAAAATAAAATAAAATGATATATCTTTCCAAATCAATAAGAATAAATATAGAAATTGCTCCAAAATGTCAAATAAATATGTATTTGCCATGATATTTTTACCATTACTATTTTCGAAAAGAATATATTCTTCCCAACAAAAACACAAACTAGAAAGTTTTACATAACAATAAAATATTCCAAAAGCAACATGTTTTCCCTGCTACAATATACACAAGACTGTAACACTCTATTAAATTGCAGTCTAAAATAAAAGCATTAAACAACAAAAAGTGCAGTTTAAATTTGTTGATTTAGATAGAAATATCGTTTTATCATTTTTGCATGATTTATTTTTTATATTTTGGAACGATTCATATATTTCTTGTTGATTTGGATAGAGATATCGATTTATCTTTTCTATTCTATAAGATGCAGGAAATATATAGCAAGGTTGAAAAAATTAATAGAATAGTCAAAAGTTGACCACTAAAAATTTATAAAGTTAAGGTTAGTTTAGGAGTGGGCAAGGGTAGTTTTGGAAGAAAAAATTGTAAATTAGTGGGTCAAAGTCAAATAGGACACTTTGGGGGGTGAAATGTATATATTCAAAGTTCAGGGGGGCAAAGTGTGACTACCCCATAAGTTCATAGGGGCAAATTGTTATTAACCCTAAATTCAATAACATGGCTGATACAACCACATGGTTCTTCCATCAACAGTTTTCTAGAAGCCATGCAAGATTTTATATATTTTTTTTTAGAGGCCACAAGATTTTATATTTCACAAATTCGCATGGCATGGAATATAGGAGTTAGATTAATCAACAGCAAGATATTTTCAATGTGTCGCAGCTTATTTTAAAATATTATATTGGGGAGATGGGCACGGTATTTCAAGCCAGGAGGTACAAAACCTTCATAGGCTGTCGGAGGTATTTTTGTTGCACCTAGATGGTAGTACATAATCTCATCAAGTACGTTACTTGGATTCTCCTTTCACAAGACGAGGTGGATGAGGCAATATTTCAAATGGATTAGTGAAAAGCACTAGGACTTGATGCAATTTTGGTTTGTTTTTACTAGACTTTTTGGAGGACAGTGGGAGATGCAGTGTTGTTGAATGTTTTGAAATGCTTTGAATGAAGGAGATTTGGTTTGACCATGGAATAGCACAAAAATCACAGATACACTAGATAATGTAAGGGCAACAGAGGGATTCAAGAGGAAGGGATAATGGTGATAAGCTGGCCATTTTATCCTTCTTAAGATCAAGCTCACAATTCAAAGGTTGTTTATCTATCTAGGGGATGCCTTGTTTAAACTTGGTACAGGTTTAGCGGCTATAGCTTTCATCATTAAGAACGATTAGGGTATCTACTTGCTTCGACGGGCTATTCATGTCAACGCAACTTCGGTCTTTTAAACTGAATTGCTTGCCTGTTTGAAAGCAATTTCTTTCAGAGTTCACCATAACTTCACGCATATATCCTTACATAGAGACTATTTGCTGGTAGTTCAATATTTTTCCAATGATAAGTTGATCCCTTGCGTTCTTAGTAATGTTTTTGATGATATTAGATTATAGCTTCTTATCTTTCCTATTATAGGTATTGTCAAAGTTTTTAGGAGTGAGATACTGGAAGCTCATAAGCGTACTATATCTTTAACGAATGTATAATGTCTTTAATATTTAAATGAAAGTTTTTTTATGTGGATGAAAAAAAAGTAAAAAGTTGGACTTGGATAACTCATTTTAGCCTTATAAGTGTTTGTTACATGTTATATAAAGTGATAGCAAAGGTTTTAGCAAATAAGTTGAGGAGGGATATTTTCAATCTCGTTTCTTGCTATCAAAATGCTTTTGTTCCAAGTAAAGCAATTGTAGATTATGTACTTATTATGCATGAGATTATGAAATATTTGAGGAAAAAAGAAAAAAGACGAGGACAAATGGGCTGCTTTCAAATTAGACATGAGTAAGGTGCATGACAAGGTATCATTGTCTTTCCTCAATCAAGTTTTGTTGAAAATGAGTTTTTCTGAAAAATAGAATAAGCACATTAAAGATTGCATTTCGACATTTACATTTTCAATCTCGGTGAATGGTAGATGTCAAATTGTTTCCTTCTGACAAGAGGATTGAGGAAAAGATGTTAGTTATCTCCTTTTTGTTTATTCTTACTCAACAAGCATTGTCATCGATTATGTATAATATGAGTTTGGCATAGGAATTGACTAGAATAGCAATTTCAAGAGGGGACATCAGAATATCTCATATTATGTTTTGCTGACAATTGTATTACGTTTTCCAAGGCATCACAAAAAGTAGCAGAAAAAGTGGATGAAGTTTTCGAATGCTTATTCAAATGTCTTGGGTCAGCTTGTTAATAGAAATAAATCCACATTGATTCTTTGTGCAAATGTAGAAGAGGAGACAAGAACTCTGGTGTCGTGGGTTTTTAAGTTTCCTGTTCAAAAGGTCATTGGAGTAACTTCGGATTTAGAGTTGGATTTTGCTAAGAAGAAGTCCCATTTGTTTGGCCATATTAGGAACAAAATTTCAGCATGCATATTAGGCATTAAAATGTCCTCATTGTCTGTTATGGATCCTATTATTTTAGCCACGCATACTGTATCCTCAGTTGCATAGTATACTATAGCAATGTTCAAATTACCAGTTGCTGTGGCTTGAAAGATTGGCTAAAACATTGCAAAATTTATATGGCAGGCAGATAATGAGAGAAGGGGTATTCATTGGAAGTTATGGGACTTGATTTGTACATAAAAATTTGTTGAAGGTCTCAAATTGAGATCAATGACCTTGATAAATCTAGCTGTCCTAGGCAAAATGGCATGGAAAATTCTTAATGACAACTAGTTGTTGATTAGGTTACAAGTAAAATTTGGTTCTTTAGCTTTATGGGGATGGTGGAGTATTCTGTGGGGTGGAGATCTACTCAAGCATGGATTGACATGGCTGCTGGGTAACGATGAACAGTTGAATTTATATGATGATTGGATTTCGAGAATATCAAATCCTCTTAGGTTTCAACCATAGTTACTCTGTAGTTAGTAGTTGAAAGTAAATCATCTTATTGATCAAAGAGAAATTGGATGCAACCACTGTTGAATGTCATTTTCCACATGAGATAGTAAACCATATTATGTCAATTAGGGCTGATAGTTGGACCCTATGAGCCGAGCTTTAACAAGTTCAAATTTAGCTCATATAATTAATCGGATTATGAGTTTCGGCTTATAAATATGAAAGCTCATATTTAGCTCACAAAATAGTCGGGCTGTGAGCCTAAACTCAAGAGCCTATGAGCCTAAAATTATTAAAATATTCTTAAAATTTAATAATATCACAAAAATGATGAATAGTGACAAATTAATTAGCAAACTAATATTATTGTGTATAATGAGGATCCTTCAGTGTAAAATTATATTTCAAAAGTGAAGCAAAAGTTTTTGAAATGATCAAGTAAAAAAAGACTGTCTCAAAATGTGTACTAACAGGTATCCAAGTAAAAAATTCATAAAATATATTTGTAAGATATTACTATTAAGTACAAATACTTCATTTGCATATTGACTGTACATATTTAATTAAAAAGCAAATTGAAAATTTTATGGCACAAAAGAGTATTATCTTTTAGAATATTTCATCAAATAGGTTAAGTGCATTACGTCTATAGCTACAAAAGATTCACTTACACTAATTCATTAGGCTTGCAAATGCCAAAAGAATACTATGATATACAATATATAATATAGTATAATATATAGTATAGCGTGTGTGTATAATATATATATATATATATATATATATATATATATATAAGAGCTAGGCCTATAAGGGTACTGACCTTTGTGAGGCCCAAACTCGGCTTAAAAATATTCTGAGCCTAAAATTTCAATCCAAACTCGGCTTGATATAATATTAAGCTCATGAGCTTTTTTCGGGCTAATCGGGCTGAGCTTTGGGTCGACTCGGCCCTATTGACAGGCCTAATGTTGATCCATATCCCTAGGAACCCAGCCTGATAGACTTGTGTGGAGAATGGAGAGTAATAGAAGATATATAGTAACGTCAACGTATATCCTTGCATCTCATCTTTTAGCTCAAAATGAACCTCAACAAAGTAGGGTGCCTTGTGATAAAAAGTGTAATCAGATGTTTAAAAAGTTGTGGAAAATGAAGGGGCTACCATAATTGCAGTTTTTCTGTTGGAGACTCATTCATAATATTTGCCCGACCATGAGTGCACTCTTTAGAAAGCCTGTAGCGGCCTTACCAATTTGTCTCCGTTGTGGAGAATTTGAGGAGACCGCGGACCATTTGGTTCTTGAGTGTCATATGTTGAAGATTGTTTGGCATTGTTCTCCCTTGAGATTTAACTTTGAAATGGGAGTGAAAGTAATTTTTCCAATTGGCTATCCGGATAGTTTGCCACAGCATCGGATGAATTTTTACTCAAAATTTCTATAATATTCTTATGGCATATCTGGCTTGCGAACAATAAGTTTATCTGGTAGCAGATTTCTACTAATCCTATTCAGGTATGTAATAAAGCCCTAACAATGTTTCATGATGTCATGTTCCCTGGCCTAGATAACCAAGTTTATCATAAACAACTAGGGAGAATATAGGAATGTACAGAAAAGGGGAGACAGAGATGTGGTGGTTCTATTATCCTTAGCTAACATCATGTCCACATTTAACAAGTTGTTTATCAGTCTTAGAGGATGGATCGTTCAAACTGAGTACGCATTCAGCAGCTATTGCTTTCATAGTTAAGAATGATCAAGGCTGTGAAGACTCGTAATTAATATACCAAATACTAGTGGCTCAATTATTTAATTATTTAGTTATATTTTCTATACACCTATTAGATTTAGGATATGTGGTGACGTTAATAATCAAATTGGACAAACCTAGTGTTTAATTTGTCGCATTTAAGAACTCTATGATCATATAGTGATAACACTAATTAAGTTACAAAAATTTTAGTTGTTCACATTAATTCGTAATATTAATATAACTTTAACTATCCATCTACTTATTCATTTGTGTTAATATAATCCTTTGGGATTAGATTAGTTAAACTCGGCCATTATTGATTACACTAGAAAGCTCTAAGACTAAATGAGATGATGCAATTTACATTAGTTATGAATAAAGTATATATTACATACACATAATTATTTAATTATTTACGTGGTATTATGGGGCATGTAACATAATATCTGGTCAAGACCTCACAAAATGAATGAAGAGACAAACCAAATTGAAGAAAACGAGAGAGGAAAAGGAATAAGGATGCCGGGCGATGAGCTTGCAAAAGCAAGCTGGAGGTGGCAAGTAAACAATAGCTTAACTAAAGAAATTAAGGTGAAACAAGCACCTCAGTTCCCTGGCCAGCGTAGTTCATCAAAGAAAAGAAAAGGAAAATGAAGAAACAAAGAGCAAAGAAAGGGCAAGGAAGCTGGGAGAAACAACCGACAGAAAGAAAGAAACAAGAGTGTTAGTGGAATCTGGAATTTTAGGATTGAAAATTCGGGCTTGGTACATCAATTCATGGGGAAGATTTGGAACCTCAACTTGACGGATTAAGGTAACACTTTGATACCAGAATCAACACAAGAATCCTGGTAGGAAAGACTGGGAAAAGAAATAAGTAGGAGAACAAGTGAAAGGAAAGCTTGAAGAATTGGCAAGCTCGGAAAATCCAACTAGATCTTGGGAGGTTCCTTGAACTAGAAAAGGTGATTTCACTTGCTCCCTTGGCTTATTTTACATGCTACCTAGTGAATAATCCTAGTATATGATTGATTTGTGGTTGAAAGTTCAACTAGAAACAAGAAAACTAGAGTTATAAAGAAGTACCCTCGACGAACCCGAGCTGCAGTTTTGCTGGACCAGCTTTAGTGAATTAAACATAACATCATATAGGAAGCTTCAAATTGAACGAATTCTTGTTGTTTTAGAAACTAGATTCACAGGGATTTAAAATGGTATAAATCATGAACCGAAATTCTTTGTAGATTAACCGCAGAAATCATACAAATTGGGCTGAAAATTCAATTCTACATAAACAGGTTTGGTAAAGGGCTAAATTTAGGTAAGATTTTGGACTTGTTTTGCTTCGAATTTGAGCTGATGATCTTCATGAAAGTTTCACCCCTTAAAATTTAGTTTTCAAACATTTAAGTCTCAAGTCCTGATTCTTGGTTAATAGAGTTCAGAATTCAACGAAACTAGGCTGAAAATCCAGCCTGCTTAACCAGTGTTGGTAACGTGCCAAGTTTAGACTCAATTTTCAACCTGTTCTTGTTGGAATTTGAATTTAGTTTCTCACAAAAGTTGTATTCCATAAATGCTAGTTTCTAGAAATACAAAGTTCAAATCAATCCAAGTTGTGTACTGAAAGTTATGCTCAATTGAGTACTGCTGCTTGGAATACTTGAAAAATAAGATCTTGGCAATAGAGTGACTGCTTTGTGATGGGAATTTGATTGGGTTATGGTTGGAATTAAAACTTGTTATCTTCATGAAAATGTTCCAAATTGAGTCTAGTTTCTAGGAGTATTACAAGTGGAAAATTTTGATGAGTAAAATTTTAATTATGCCCATTGGATCTCTAAGAGTTACCTTAGAAATTCTAAAATTTCAGTGAATTTGCCTCTTTAATTTTAATCTAAATATCAAATATTTTATCTTTAATTAATAGGGTCTTTGGATAGAGGAACTCAAGATTATTTAAGGATTTCCACAAGCAAACAAACTTACCGGTGAGTGTCCTAAAAACATTTCTATCTATTGTCATTGATTTTTATAAAAATCATGTGACTTGTTAAAAAGCTTAATAGTGTGACTTGATATTATGCTTGTTAATTGTGCCTAAATTTGCTGTGAATCATTTGTGTATTTTATCACATTGGGAAGTACTTGTAATAGTTAAGTGTAGTTGTACCTGCTATGAACTCAGTTTTGTACTTTATCGCATTGGGAAATACTTGTTCTTGTGAAGTGTACTTGTGCATGTTCGTGATTGTCGAATGCTAATGATACTTGATATAAGTCTGGTTGTGTACTTTATCACACCGGCAGTATTGGTACTTCTTAATTTTAACGTGTGCTTGTGAATGTTATACTTGTGCATGATTTGGGGCCCGACCTTGAGTAGTTGGTCTTGGCTGAGTCGGCAGCGGGCCTGGTCACCAAGTTCTGGCTACTTTGGTCTCTCAACACCTTCCTTCCTGCAAGGAGGTTTTGTAAGACAAGGGGGTGTATGGGAAAAGTACTTGGGTAGAACTCGAACTACTAAATCGGTGAGTGCCGGAGGCAATAAATTGGTGAAGGGCCGGAGGCCAACGTACTTGATTCACCCATGGGCAGTACTTGTCGTGACAATCATGTAATCTCAAATGGTACTGGACAGGACTTTGAGTGGTATATTTTGGACTCGATCTTGAAGGGTATTGGATCTGATCTTGAGCTTGACTCGATCATGACCAGGATTTGACATGATTTTGAGCGGTATATGACTCGGTCCTGAACAGTACTTGACTTGATCGTACGTATCCTTTTTGATCACATGTTTACTTGATTTAATATTAGTTCCATATGTACAAATCCACTTTTCAAACAAATATGCTTTAAAGAATTTTCGACTGGATTTAAAAAAAAAAAAGGGACCTCACTGGGATTTAAGCTCATCGTTGTTTAAATTTGTTTTCCTTACAGGTATCTAACCACGGGAAGGGAATGAGAGTGTGTAGGAGAAGAGTATCCTAGAATGGTATTATAAAATATGTGGGTGTGTTTGGGACCTAAATGGCTCGAGCGCAATGTAGCTATTTTAAGGATGTATGTAAATTCGAATGTTTAACTATGTTCTAGGTACGTGACTGTTAGTGATTGAGACCTGACGCGAGCCAGGCAAGCGATCCCAATTAGGGTTTGAGATAGGCCCTGGTTGGGAGCATCACAAAGGCAGTCTTTTGTTTAGATAGGCTAAATTTATTCATGCAACTTCGGCCTTTCAAACCGAAGTGCTTACTTGTTTGGAAGCAATCTCTTTTGCAATCCACAATGGATTCATTCGTATCTATACTTGCAGACTATTTGCTTTTAATTTAATGCCTTACTAATGATAGTTTGATTCCTATTGTTCTTGGTAATTTGTTTGAAGACATTAGGGTTCTAGTTTCATTTCTATATCATTGTTTCATAGCCAGAGTGCCTAGGAGTAATATTCAGGAAGCTAACAGTCTGGCTATATCTTTGACGAATGAATGGGCAATGCTGCTTTATTTTTTAGTAATAAAATATTATTTCTTTAAAAAAAAAAAAAAAAAAAGCAAGGTGACTGAACATACACGGTCGCGCACACAAGGTAATGTAGCCCACCATTGTTTGAGCCATAAATTTTATGCCCTGTAAACGACAGCTTGTAAGGACGCGTCTAGGGGAAATTTATAGTGACAAGTGAATGCTAAAGTCGCAATAAAATTTGATGCAAAAATGATCCCGTGTGGTACTTAGATATTGGCCTTTTCTAGGGGAAATTTCACTAATAGCAAAGCCACCAAATATTTCGCGTAAAAAACAGCAATCAAGTTTGATAATATACCGTTGCAAGATTTAAACTAAACTCCTGGCAGAATTCATGAGTAAAATTCATACCACACTGAAATTCGTAAGAAGAGTAATTTTGAAACAAAAGGAAAAATAGGTCTTGTCAGTACATAACCGATCAAAAGCGGCAAAAATTTGAGGCTTATTTTTCTTTCTATTAGGATGAGGTGATTGTTTATCTCTAGGTAAAAGGCAAATATTCTCCCGCTAAATCTCAAGTTTTTGTTTTTTTCCCTCCTTTCTTTTGGGGACTATAGTGATAACCACCACTTTTGATACACAACCTGTATAAATGAGCAATGTGATTAGAAATAGCCAAAGCAAATGTTGCTTAGGTTTTGGTTCTGTAGAGACAAAATTTACCCATTAAATCAGGTAATATTGATTGAGAAGTCAAAATTGACTAGATATGATTGATGTGACATTTTCTTCTAGCACGAGTCTCTATTTAACACCACCGACTACCTCAATAAGCTTTTCTAACTAGGGTCTTAGCCCTCAGTTCTCCTCTTTCCTCCCTCAACTATAAATATCCCTCATAAGTTCTCATAAAAAAGGACTTCACAAGTAAGCACTCAAGCTAGTCGAACCCTTCCTTACTTATTCATGTTATATATATCTTAATGACTTGAGCGTCAAAGGTACACCGATGAAAGAGCCCCACTTCGACCTCATTTTCTTATTTGTGCAGGTAAATAGTGTGGCTATGCACAAGGTCGGAAATTTGAGATTTTACTATTCAAACTCTAGCCTTGACAGTTTAGATAAGAGGGCGCTCACATGTGTGTGTGTATTAGGGAGTTTAGAGAGCTTGTTCAGTTAATTTATTGGATCCTTTCAAATTTTGTACTGGAAGGAAAAATTGAAAGTTATGTCACACCTCAAATTATATATATAAAAAAATGAATATCATAATGAGGGATGGCATCACCATGGCTGTGCGAGGCTTAGATTTGAGTGAAATTAGGCACACTAGGAATGACATTGTTATGACCATGTTACATTTCCAAGGAGAATAGGGGGACCATAAAATGGGGTGGCACCTGAAAGAGATACTCTTGCGTACCTGTTACAAGATCAAATTTTACGCAGTTCGAGTGAATAAAAATTCATTTTCGCTATTCGAATTTTGCTTTTTTGGGATTTAGCAGATAATAATTGGTTGGAACCGATTTCTGATTCTTGATGGTCAATTTAATTTGACCTAATTTTTAATACAATCCAAATTTTAATTGATTAAAAATTCAATAAAATAATCTTATCTAGAGATGCTTAACTTCTATAAATTTGTAGTTCTTATGATTGAACCCTTTGAGGGGTTTCTTAAGTACCCAAATTTGATGCAAATCTTACGTGGAATCAAACCAGGTATAGTTTTAACGAACAACAATTTTCTTTATATCAATCCTTCTATCCATTTTGAGATAATCGAGTTCAAAGAATAATCTGGCTTTTAGAGATTAAAAATAAATTAGACGAGTTCATAGGCTGGTCTAACTATTTAATATTAATTTTGGAGTGCCATAATAGGTAAAATAGGCAAGAGGGTTGTTTTGCTTTAGTATGTTTTTAGTGCCTTAAAAGACAAAAGTGGGCATTAGAATCAAATTTAATTTAATTTGGTTTAATTTCCATAAAAGTAAAAATGGTTAAAAGGGGCGATTATTATTTAAATGTTTGTAATGTCTTTAAAAGACAAGGTTCAAGCTCTAATTTAATTTAATTTGTAGGCACAAGGGATACTTTAATTTAGTTTTGATTTTCTAACGCTGCAAAAGGCAAAGTAGACACAAAATCCATTTTAGACACAAAATCCATTTTAACTTGAATTACCTTAAATATCTTAAAAGGAAAAAGTGGGTACTAGGCCAATTTAATTTAATTGGCTGAGGTGCCAAATTAATTTAATTAATGGGTACAAGGATTAATCCAAATTTCTTTTGGTGGATGAAAGTAAAATAGCAAAATTAAATTGGAACAGGTGGCCTTATACTTGGCATCTATTTACTCATTTAACCAAAATGTACTAGAATTCCAACTGTCCCAACTTAAGACACGAAACTAAGTTGAATTTGTTTGGCCAAAAATTTAACAATAATAATAATGTTGAATTTGTTTGGCCAAAAATTTAACAATAATAATAATGTTGAATTTGTTTGGCCAAAAATTTAATAATAATAATAATAATAATAATAATGATGATGATGATGATGATGATGATGATGATGATAATTGCAGCAAAAGTTTGGATATGAATATTTTCTTGCGAATAGAAAGGAACTAACCCAATGATATATAGGCTTGTTTGCAATAAATCAAACTCTTTTCTCAAAATTAATTCAACTTATTTTGCTAATAACCACACGGTTAATAAGTCTTGCAAGGAGTAATAATAATATAATTCCTGCATGCACTTTGGAATTAAAAATTTGAAACTCAACTCTTATGTTATTATCTTTTAAGTTATAATAACGTTTGACGAAGTTGGTTTGAGGAAAAATAGAAGTCAGACATAATCTTCTTTAAGATCATTTTTTCTGCCAAAGAAAATGACATAGTTGATAAAACAAAAACAAAAAAAAGAATTGTAGAATATAAAAATCTTGTGCCAAGAAAGGGTGACAAGCAGAGAGGAAGAATATTAACGCCTTACCTTGTAGTACGAAGATTGCTTTTTAGAACTTTGTATAGTATTTGAATTTTATGCCCTCTATTTTTTTCAGTTATTCTCTCTCTGATTTTTTTCCCCCCTCTCTAATTGTCTCTACTTCCACCCTGATTGCCTTCTTAAAGGCTTATAAATCTGATTGCATACGGTGGTCTTCATCAGTAAAGCCAACCGTTGCATGCATCCCACAAGCATGCAAAAAGAACTTTGGTGGTAAATTAGATGACCATTTTTACAATTTTTTTGTTCTAGTTTTAACTTTTAAGTTTTATAAAACCTTTGTTTTGAGTCAAAATGTCTGCATGACACAGCCGAAAGAAAATGCAATCCTTGACTACTTTTCACTTTCTCATGTTTATTGTTCATTTTTTTATTATATGTGTGTCTCTTTTTTTAGTTTGCTGATGAAACATGGGCTTTTTATCTATCTAATAGAAGCTAATTTGGGTGTGGATTGTCTCATGGTGCATGAGAGTGGTCAATTGCAACTCATGCATGACCTCTACCCCACTTTTATTTGGGTTAAAAAATAATTTGATTCAACGAGATGCAATCAAAAGAAAATCAAAATACTCACAACAAGATGATGAAATGAAAATTGTCAAAAATCATAGGTTAAAAATTGAATAAATCTATTGATTAAAAACTTTTATTAAAAAAATGATAATATTATTCTTCAACCTTCTCTTTAATGGCTAACAGCACATATATCATGTAAATTATGAGTAATTGTCAATTGCAATTTCTTTTCAAAATATGAAGAACAAGTTTTCTTATTTCAACATTTTCTGGTAATTGTGTGAATGTTACTACTAAACGATTGCAGATTTTTATCAAATATAAGCTATGAATATGATAATTCAAAATTTTGATTTATAAGATATAAGGTCGTTAAAAAAGGGACAAATAACTGCAAATTTTAATTTGAGGAGAAAATGTTGTCATATCATTTTATTAGTTAAATCAATTCATGAGTGCGTGCGTGAAAATCCATATTTCAATCAACATGTTTCTCTCTCCTTGTGGTACTCTTCATTGAGCAGTGTCTACGGTCGACTGGATACTCGAGTTATGCATATTTCTATTCGAGTTTTCAAGTCTTTTGGTTACACTCATTTTACTTATAGTCTTTATACTCAATCAAAACCATTTCAAAATTTTTGGTAGTTCGTTTCCTCTTATAAATTTTAGATTGAAATTTAAAAATGAGTTCAGATCATCCCTTGGATTCTTCGAGCCAAAAATTAAACCTGCAAAGACGTGTCCTGTCTACCTGAGTTTGTTACTTAAAAAATCCTTTTTAAAAGTTAAATGTTTACAACACATATCCATCAAATAATAAGTACATGCAAATGCACGAAGTTAATAACTAGTATAAAATGGATAAAATTCAAATACAAATTGGCCTATCAATTTTCTACAGTTAGGCATGCCACCTAGGAGAGAAAAAATGAGTCAATAATTGATACAATTTATTTTGGTAGAAGTGTTTGTTTGATACATTAAGATAATGATACAGTAAATCATAGGGGTGGGCCAAAAAAACCCACCGGCCCGAAAATCCACCTGATCCGAACTGACCCAATCCGAAAAAGAGGATACCCAAATAGTCTTTCTCTCAATAGGGTAGACTAGGGTCAGCTACCCACAAATTTAGGGTTAGATACAAATCAGAAAAATAAAAACTAATGAGTATCTGACCCGATCCGAGAGTATATTATATAAATATTCAAAACGATAAGGACCTTATCATTATTTTATTAAAAGTATATGGACTAGACGTCCGCTACCTCATTCGCATACTTTCTAGAAATAACCGGTTGTCTGCTTCATTTTTTGTTGCATCCACTTGGCCTTCTGCTTCTTCTTTTACTTTCTATTTTGACTTCTTTTTTATTCCTAACTAATTTTACTACCAATACACCTTGGTAGAACATTAATATAAGTTGTCATTAGTTTGTTAATTATTAAAACCAAGATGAATTGAGACTATAGAGTCCTCAATTTGCCTATAACTTTCAATTATTAACATAAATTAGTGGACATTTACAATTGTTGGGAAAATTAGAGAGAAGTCAGGAGACTTTCGGAAGGTTTTAGTGTATGATTTTGTGTTTCAGCTATTACAAATTTTAATTAAAAAAAAAGCGAGTCGGGTACCTTGTGACCTGTCCCTATTTGTTGGGTCCCAAGGATCGGGTACCCAAAGACATTAGGGTTGGGTTAGAGTTGGAAAATTATTGATTCGAAAGGTTAGGGTCGAATCAGTCAAATCCCTATAGGAGCGGGTACTCGGACTCATGCCCACCCTAGTAAATTGGTTTGACTTTTGCAAATAAACGACTCCATTTAAGAGTAGCTAGAATATTAATTTATTATAAAAATGGGAAATTTAGTTAATTTTGTGGCAAAGATATTATTTTGCTTTTTTTTTTTTTTTATTTACGATTTGATGAAATTTATAGCTTCATTTTTTTTAGAGGGGATAATCCAATAAGAATTTTGGCTCTTTTAGTTTTTTTAATCTGTGGAATCTTGGCTCTTTTTTTTTTTTTTTCTTTCATCTGACTTCTAGAAAAATTAATTTAAATAAAAAATACTTTAGCTTATATAAGATAGCCGTAAATGGCATTTTTACCAACATGCAACTGGTGCACTTCAAGGCAGGATTCTGAAGGTGTGGATGTTAAAACCATTGGAACCATCACGCTTTCACTTAATTTACCCCACATAAAAAGAAAAACAAAAAAGAAGAAAGTCATACTTTTACCCGATAGATCCACTTAAACAGCTTGGCTAAAAACAGAAAATCATGTCTTTAATTGTCAAAAACTCATAGGGAATAAGGCTTAAAACTTAGTTTGTATGAAATAATGCATTCAAATATTTATACAAATAATGCATTCAAATATTTCCAATCTACCGTGAGGAATATCAGTTCATTTAGTTTTTCTTTATGAGGAAATAAGGGCTTTCTTAATTTATATCTTTTCTCTTAAATAATATTTATTTTCTAGTTCCATATATAACATCATACATGTTTTCCATAAGCTATATTGTTATTACTTTGGATGAAATTGCCAAAACCTAATTTATACTTGGAAAATAGGGTGACTTATTATCTTTTATAACTCTAGTAAATGCTCCGAAATCTAAATATGAGATTCTAAACTTACTTGAATACGTAAAATACAAGAATTCATTCATTTTTCTTAGAAGAAGTTAGAAAGTTACAAACCTATAGGATAATCCTTAACATATACGAAGTCCAAAGAATTCACAAATTCTGATGTAATGTTAATTTTTAACTTTCCAAAATACCATCCACATTACAAAAAATAATATTCATGAAAAATGGTTGACTGTTACAAATAAAGAAAGAAAAACAAAGTAAAAATGCCATTTGATCAATTAATTGTAAAGCATGATAAACAGGAGAAGAAGATTGGAAGCACTTTTCATATTCCTACCTGTATTCAAAGTCTTTAACTCATAGTCCTACAAGTTAAAAATGCTAAAAAGAAACATTCATTGAAACTGTTCCCCAGAAACACAACTTAAACACCAAAATAAATACAACAATAAAATGAAATGTGATTACTAAACAAAAGGAATCACTGTATGCTTAAAACAAATCAATAACAAATTGAATGGTAATTCATATTATGTAAGATTTGTATATTACATGGGAGAGATCTAAAAAATTCTAAGTGATGCATAGGTCGCATACAGAATATTATGTCTCAACATAACGATGGGGGGAAAAAAATCATCAGAAAGCATATTTTGTAAGGCAATGTATGGAGATAAACCTTTACATGAATAGAATATAAAAATAAAAAACTATGAGAAGTGATACAGAATGCAAGTTGTGATGTCCGAAAATCAAATGATATGTGTAGAAAATACAAATATAGGTAACATCAATCCATTGATAAACTAGAAAGTGATATGAACGTTAATGCGGATCTAGCTAATTGGGCTGTTAAAGAAACTGGTAAACTCAAAAATAGATAAAATCGACCCGCTTCGAACAAAAAATGGTACCCGAATGGGTAACAGAAAGTGGTTCGAGTACTTAATCAAGCATTTCAAGTTGCGAACCATTAATTACCCAGAATCGATCAATATAGATAAAATTTTTAAATTTTTTATGTTAAAAATTAATGTATATTTTGTATTGAACCATTAGTTACCCAAATCGATTCATATATAATATAAATTAATTTTTTTTAAATTTTTTATGTTAAAAAATTAAAGTATATTTCATATTGAAAGCATATTTTATTATTCAAATTTGAATAAACAAAAATTTAGATTTTATATAGTTTTAATGATTATTTTTTAAAAAAATAAAAAATTAGAAAGTCTTAAATTAATTATTATATGGTAATAAGAATTTACTTAGCAAACAATTAAATGACTTATTTACAAAAAGTGGAATTAGAGGTAGGAAGTTAAAAATCTAAAGAAATCTAAATTTTTAAAAAAATTAATTTAGAAGTAACCCGTTCGAGTGTCTAGTATACTCAAATTGATTTTTAGGATAACTAATCATCCGTTTACCTTATAAAAATGGACCGATTTGCGGTTCAAATTTTTATTGAACCAATAATATCGGATTTCCATCAAATTTTTATTTCAGTCCATGAACACTCCTATTACCTAATATACGTACGAACATACATACAACGATTAAACAACAGATATGGAGTGATTACTCTTGTCATGAAAATGAGCAAACTTTTCATCAAAATCTAGGAGGAGTTCAATATTACACAAAATCAAATGATACATCTAGCTTGATTATTATATGTAGATAAAAAGTTCAGCAAAATTTGGTTATATGGCAATTTTGGAATCCAAACAAAATTTAGATGCCACTGTAATTTTTATCCAAATAAAATTATTTCCAAAAAACCGTCCTCTCTTTTTAGTTTTGTTAGCATTATGGCCAGCAACCTTCAAATTGAAGAAACGTTAGCAGTCTTTTGACCTAATAAAGAAAAAGAAATAGAATGATTAATCCCCCATAAATGTGAAAAAAGAAAGAAAAAGAAAAAGAAAAAAAGAAAAGTGAGAAAGCTCACAGCCATCATGAAATCCACAGCATTTGAACCGTAGACCGCCCATTATGACACGAATTTTCATGCAAGAAAAAGGTAAAGAAAGACAAAAGTGAAACATTCCAAATCCCAAATATACCATTCTTTTTTCTAGTTTCTCCACTAAACACTGTCAAGCAATTCATTCTTCATGGCCCAGCAAGTTTACAAGGTCTGGAAAGGAAAAAATGTAAGTAATTTATTTTCATAATATATTACTACTAACTTATAAATGTAGCACTCTAAATTTTGTATTTTTGTTGATTGTAATGATCATTTGCTTGTGTGGGTTGTGACTGAATTACTAAAAAGTGATCTAGGCTGTGCTTTTTTTGTGTTTGAGTTCTTTTGTGGCCATAATCTTAATAGTACTTTGAATTTGGAGTATGAATGAATGTGTTGTTGTTATCTGCATGGGGGTGAATTCTTTAATAGTGGAATTTGCTCCTGTAATCAGAGAAATTGAGAGATGAATCTACTTTCTAATGAATGGTATCAGAATTGTGATTTAATAGAAAAACCAGATTAATTTGCAGGCTGGCTGAAAAGCTGAAAGAGGTTTTTCTTGAGTTGAGTTTGTAAGTGAAATGAATTTACTTTGAGGGATTAGTTCCGATTATAATAAAACTTTTAAGGATCAGAAAACTATATGTCCCACGGGCTCTAGATACCAAAACCAAAGATCTCTAAGACCATAAATTGTTACTATCTCTTGGTTTCTGTTTTCTTTTAGGTGAGGGGATAAACTTCTGGACAACGATTGTGAAGACCATTGATTTATGAAGTAGCATAGTGTAAGGCTTTAGTTGGGCAACATCACTTGATGGAAAGGGCAGAGGCTTTTGTACATATTAATTTAGTCGTTTTGTGGTTGTTTGGATATGGTAGTTGTTTGTTGAGGCCTTGATTGATCAGAAGGGTGAGAAATGGAAACAATTTAGGCTGCAACTTCCAGGCTTTAGACAAAAATGCCGATTTCTCAGAAGGAAAGCTTTGACGCAAAGGGTGGACTTCTCTTGTTAAAAATCTGCAGTAGATATGTGTCTAATTTATAGGCACATACTTATTTTCAGGTGTTTCTTGGTCAAAAAAATGCAGAATTGTGGATTTTGCTTCTCTATAAACAGTAATGTAGATTTCACTAGTTTGTAATAAGCCTCAATATGCCCAAGTACTTAAACCTAATTTTCCCAGAAACTTCTTGCATATCGATTCAGTTTCCACAATCTTTCTTTATTTTTCTTTAAAGATTTATCCATACTAACTTAGCAGAACCTTTTAGCCATGTAATTAATTTTTTTTCCTTTTGGTGATTCCATTGCTGCTGGATTGTCTGTCTTTTTCTACTTGTCTATTTTTTTTTTTTTTTTTTTTTTTTGGTCATCCTGTTAGTTCATCTTCTGAATGCTCTACTGGTACTTTAAGTTGAAGTTGCAAATTAAACCACAAGATGAAATGTATTTCCCTTGTTGGCTTTTACTACTTGTGCATTCGCCTGTTTGACACAATGGAGTGGTGCGGATATTTGTTCCTCCATTTAGTCTCATTGGCCTTTTTATGTGCATTTTCCATTCGACATAATGGAGTGGGGTGGATATTTGTTCCTCCATTTAGCTAAACTTAAGACAATTGGGAATCAACCAGAAAATGTCTTTTCATTGAAAGCCAAAAAGAAGATAAAACACAAATGATAAGCTGTGCCATTACATCCTCTATTTCTAAATTTCCTAACTGATAAAACAAAGAAATTCAAATTTGACTAAGCCTTTTCCAAAATATAGATTGGTAAATGAATCTTGTTTCACCATTTTTCTTGGTTTAAGAAAAGGAAGAAAAAGAAACCAAAGAGAAAGGAAAATTTAGGTTGTTACTTATTCATTTCCAAGAACTAACTATGAGTTCTGCTACTTTTGTTGAGCGAACAGAGAAACAATTGTTTATTCTTTCTCAGTATATAATCGTATTTTATATCTGAAATACATATACTGTTGGTTATTTACTTTATATCTGAGCCCAATGCTTGTTTATTTCTTACACAGAAATTCTTCCTCAATGGGAGGCTGATATTTGGGCCGGATGCTAGCTCATTGATTGTGACGTTATTGCTTATTCTTGTCCCTGTTGTCCTCTTCTGTACATTTGTTGCAAGAAATCTCATTCAAGAATTTCCAGCCCAGAATGCAGGATATGCAGTGTTTGCTGTAGCAGTCATATTCACCATCCATGTTCGTTCTTTAATCTCATATTGAATTGCTTTTGATTGTTTTTACCATATTGGGATCTGCTGCTCCACTGGTTTATTTTACCCCTTATGATTTTCAGCTTTATTCCTCACTGGTTTTATTCTTAAAAAAAAAAAAGAAAAAAAGAAAAGAAAAGAAAGGACTGATTAATGGAAAACCCATATGATAGTTGGAGATTGTACGATTGCCTTGTTGAGAAGTATCTTAATGAGTTTGCTGTGTTATGAAGTTCCTACTCAGCTGTTCTAATACTGGGGTTTTCAGCTGTCCTTATTACGTGGGCCCTTTTTCTGCATGAAGATTTTTTACTTATCTTTTCTGCCTGAGAATATTGCTCGATAATTGACAGGGACATTGAAACAAAGATGAATATGGAGAGTGCAACATCATCAAGTTAAAAATGTTCTAATTATTATCTACATTCAATGTTCCCCCCCGGTCATGTCATTTCTAAGCAATTTACTGTATGGTGACATTTCGATGGTCTGACCATTTGATGCTTGTTATGCACATAACACAAACATCCATACTTAAAGCGGGCACCGGGGGAGCAAAGGGAAGAAGGGGAGGGTAGTGGAGGGGGAATATTTGACATCTAAAATGGAAAAATTAATACAAGGATTTGCAAGGCTTATTTTGAAACCACTTGAAGTTCTGGCAGCATGTATTAAACTGATTCCACATTAATGCTTGGTGGTTCTAATAGGTCCTGCTGCTTTTGCTTTTAACCTCAGCACGTGATCCTGGAATTGTACCTCGTAGTCCTCACCCTCCGGAGGATGTGTCTGGCTATGATTCTTCAGCTTCTGTTGAAGTTAGTGGACCAAGCTTACAATTGCCACGCACCAAAGAAGTCTTTGTTAATGGTCTGCCAGTGAGAGTCAAGTACTGTGAAACGTGCATGATTTATCGCCCTCCAAGGTGCTCTCATTGCTCAGTATGTGATAATTGTGTGGAGAAATTTGATCATCATTGCCCTTGGGTGGGACAATGCATCGGGAAGGTTTGTAATTCTTGTGTATTTCTTATTCCCTGTGGTTTTAGTAGTAGTTCTCTCTCCCATTGCCATCATGAATGTTGTTGCATGGTCCAATTATCTTGCCACAAAATTAAAACTCATTCATCATATTGTTCTAATTAGTTTAGTTGCATTCGTATTGGGAATTTCGACATGGTAGAGATTATAGTTAATTGGAATGTATGAAGTGGTAAAGAAATTGTAAAATTGAAAAATATTGTTGCTATTGGAGATATTTGAAGTGAAACAATAGTTTGTAGTAATATAAAAGTGTGTATAAAAAGCAATTTATCTGTTTCTATTTTCAAATTCCTTTTTTCCCTTGCTTTTGCAGTTGAAAATGAAAACCTCTTATGAGAGTAAATATCTTTTTTCAATGCAGCGCAACTATCGTTGCTTCTTTCTCTTTGTTTCTTCATCAGCACTTCTTTGTATCTTTGTCTTCTCAATGTCGGCTTTGTACATGAAATTTCTGATGGATGATTATGGAACTGCTTGGGAGGCTGTGAAAGAATCACCAGCATCAGTGGTGTTAATGGCCTATTGTTTCATCTTGTTTTGGTTTGTCGGGGGCCTCACAGGCTTCCACTTATATCTCATAGCAACAAATCAGGTGATTTTGGTCTTCCTTCTGTTTGGGCAAATACATAGCATTTAGCTGCACTTTTGAGCGAGTGATTTTTTGTTTTAGCATAGACTCAAACAAGACATTCCATGGAGCTCAGATCACTCATTCATTTTTTTTAGACTATGGATCTGGGAAATCTTTGCTTTGTTTTGTGTAGGATTATCTATTGCATAGCTGGTTCACTACTTTTGTTTTAGTCTAGCCAAATATTGTAAGGAATGTTCTCTTTATTTTACACTGCTAATGTGGCCTGCACAAAATGCTGCTTGTAGCACAATCAAAATTGACAAAATGATGTTGGTTTCATTTAGACTGTTTCCTTTTGTTCGGGTACAATCAGGATAGTAATTTCAATTGGCAGGCTTTATAGTAGCTTTTGCTTCCATCAACTATCACTCAACAGACATCCTATATTCCATCTTGTATCAAGTTTTCCTCAAGAAACTAGGGGCTAATTTGTGGAAAATCATATTCAATTATCTTAGTGCAATAATACATTGCACATCTCTTATTTGGGCAAGCAATACATCAAATTGAAATGTGTACTAAAATATAGCAGACCAAGTGACCAATGAAAGTAAATTTTGATTTCGGCTTTTAATATTTACTTGTATGTTAGGATCCTAGTTAATGTTTCAGAGGATAAATTGATGACTTTTTTGATAAGCCTATGTATTTGATGTGATATAAAACCTATGCTTTGTCACTATTTTGCTTTTATATGTTGTCTGTTTATCCTTTCGAGTTTGTCTAATTAGCAGCAGTATCTGCAGACCACATATGAGAATTTTCGCTATAAAGCAGAGAACAGGATCAATGTTTATGACCGTGGCTGTGCAAACAATTATGTTGAAGTGTTTTGCACTAGAAAAGAATCTTCAAAATTCAATTTCCGTGCATATGAAAATGAAGACGTGTCAAACCCTCCCAATGTGTCAATCCAGGAATTGGGAGTAGATAATTCGGACGATGACAGACGAGCAAAGGTAGAAGATGATCTTGAGATGGGTAATGATCTTTTAAAGATGTCACAGTGGCATGATTCTGAAGAAGTCACAGACATCCGAAGTAGAGTGACTGACAGGCAAGCTCAGCCATTTTCTGAAATCGACTATGCATTGGGCATAAATTCGCAGGTTTCTGCATATAAATCTGACAGGCATCATTCTAGGAAAAATGAGAGGAGATGACCCATCTCCTTTTTCTTTCTTTTCCCCCTGAGCGCATGATTTAGAGCACATACTGGATGAAGCTGGATAACGTTGCATTGGTATTGATGTTGTCATTGCGCAGCATTGTTTCTGATCTTTTTAGGGGTTCATTCCAAGTGTGCATTTAATTATATTCGTCCCTTGTAATTCTGGCTATTCCAATTTTTCTGAGGCTGCAGAACCTGGTGATTCATTGTTGGAGAGACTGGATTGATTGCTTGCTAGAGTTTTCTCATTTGTGTCTCACATTGTATATCTCATCTTTCTCTTCCCTGTTAAGGATGATACTTCCTTTACAGTAATCCTTGCAACTGTGTAAGGTGTTCAATTGATAGTGAACAACTAAATTTTCCTGAAACATTGGTAATCTTTCTTTCTTATTTCCTTAAATATTTCTTAAACATGGCAACCATATAGAATTCAGGGATTTGAAGGGCTCGAAATTCTTCCATCCTTTAAAGCTGCAAGATGAATTGTTTTAGGGACGGAGTGTGTGAAAAAGAGTGTGTGCATTTGTATGTGTGTGAGAGAGTGCGAGTATACATGTTTGAAAATATGGGTGAGACAAAAATGTGTGCATGCTTGTGTGTGAATGTGTATGTGGAGACAATGTGTGTGTGAGTGTGTGCGCGCACGTGTTGGGGGGGGGGGGGAGAGAGAGAGAGAGGAAAAATGTACGTGTATATGTGATAGAGAAGGAAAGAAAGATAGAATGTGTGTATTTGTACGAGAGAGTGAGAATGAGAAAGCGTGATAGAAAAATGTCTATGTTTCTGTGTCTCTCTGTGTGTGTGTGTGTGTGAGAGAGAGAGAGAGAGAGAGAGGGAGAGCATGTGTGTGTATATGTAAGTGTGAATATCTTGTGTGTGCAAGTGTTTGTGAGGAGATTCTTACGCAAATCAGGTCTATACTTACTTTGTGGTTTAAAAGAGAATCATGCATAGTAATGCATGCTGATGTAAAAAGGTGATGTATGAGTATTAATACAGCTTTCTTTTAGACCACAAGATCTATAAATGAGGTCGCGAATTTATGTGAGAATTTTTCATTGTGAGTATGAGAAAAAGCGTATGTTTGTGCAAATGGGAGTGTATGATTGTGTATAAATGTGTGTAGTTGAAGGAGAGAGAGCAATACTGCGTGTATTTAAAATTTAACAAATTAAGTGAAAAGTTTTTACTTAAAAATTTGTACACAAATTAGTAGTACCTAATGTGGTAAAAGAATTTTGTAATTAAACATAATGAATTGTAAATACTCTTAATCTATTCATTTTCAATAAATACTCTTAATCTATTAATTTTAAATATTAAATTGGGTTACTAAATAAGGCCTCAGTTTGTAAAAATAGGAGAAAAAGGTACATTAATACTATTGATAAAAGGGAACGCTCGTATTCACTTCTCAATACTTAGGCATCCTTTTGTACTCTACCAAGTTGGTAGAGTGATTTATTTGGTAATTGTCATATCAAATATCAACCATGTTCCTAATTTTCAGGTAAATTAGCTGATTTTTTAAAGCAAAATGTAACATGGCAACTCCTTGTTATTAGTATATATTGGGGTCATGGCGCTACTGATTCCAATTGCATATAATGCTAATGTATGAGAATGAAATTAGGAACCCAAAAAATGCAAAAAGCATTGAACACTGTATCTCCTTGAACTCTCTAAGCACAATCTGACTAGTTGAGAAGGTACTTAATAGGACTTTTAAGTAGTATCTACATACATATAAAAGAAAAGAAAATCAATACTAGATAATAATAGACATACAATACATAAATACTAGAGGAAAAAAAATGAAAAATAGGGGTGTAATATCTAAACGTAGATACATACATTGTATAGACATTGTAGACACCAAATTTTGACACATCATTTATTTTCTAACACTAGGGGGTATTTTTTTCCATTTTTGGAGTCAAATTCTGATTTTTTAGCAAAAAGGGCAAAGTCAACTATTTTGGGGGTCAAAATAGTAATTTTTAGCACGTAAATTTTTTTTCATTAGTTTTAGAGTTTAAATGTACATTTTTGTATTTTTGTACATGTTTCTAAAATTTTGTGAGTTTTTGAGTTTAACTAGTATTTTTTATACATTTTACCAACACAAGGACATTTTGTCTCGCTAACACCATTTTCGCTCATTTTGAGCTTTAAATTTATTTTTCATGTTTTTGACATGTTTATAAATTTTTTGGATTTTTTTCAAGGACAATTGCTATTTTTTCTATAAATACTGTATTTAGGGGCAAAATAGTCATTTCATATTCAAAACGCATTTTCCACCAATTTTTTAGTCCTAAATTCATTTTCTAGGGTTTTAAGGTTATTTTTAATTTTTAAAATTTTTTTGAGACTAATAGCTATTTTTCTGTGTATTTTCGTTAGCCTAGGGGCAAAATAGTCATTTTGCACTCTAAATGCATTTTTTACCAATTTTTGAATTCTAAATTCATTTTCTAGGATTTTAAGTTTGTTTTTAATTTTTGACCATTTTTTGAAGCTAATAGATATTTTTCTGTTTATTTTGTCGTTACAGGGACAAAATAGTCATTTCACACTCCGTACGCATTTTTAGCCAATTTTAAGTTCTAATTCTTATTTTTTGGATTTTGAAATCTATTTTGAATTTTTTCGGTAAAATTTTAGAGTTCATTAGCAATTTTGTATTAATTTTGATTTTTTGTCAAACAAAATTCTTTAAGAATAAAATTAAAATTTTATTACTAGTGACATTTTAATTATTTTTGGATATTCTTGAAGGCCAAAACTGCTAGACTCTATAAATACTCCTATTGAAATCAGAAAACAAAAGAAAAAAAAAATCAAAAACTCTAAAACACATACACTTTCATTCCATTTTGAGATTAAAACACACACTAAAACACCGAAACACACACACATCAGCTGTTTCTCTCAAGAAGTAGAGCTGCTGTTCATCGTTCATCATCAGGCTTCAAAAGGTGACATTCTAAGCTCTGTCCTTTTATCTTCCATTATCGTGATTCACTTTTTATTATGAATAATCTGATTTTGAAGAGTTTACGTTCTATTAATGTTTTCTTTTGAGTTTCTTCCTAAGTTTTGCCGTTTGCTCTTTCTAGGATTTCTTTCTCTCTGATTGGTTTTTTTTGGTTTTCATTTTTCTAAGCTTAGGTTCCTGCATTCTGGGTTCATTTCCCACCATTGCCTGCACGATAACCAGGTCATCAAGCTGCAAATTTCCAGAAGCCACTCAATCTCCCCTTCATAATCCACCGTCATTAGCATATCACTACCCCAGTACAGCAGAACCCAACCAAAAACCAATTCCACAGTTTATCACTATAACCAGAGCAACACTCACATCACCTCCAAGCTCCTCATCCCGGAATCCCCTGTGACACACTCAATACCAAAGCCAAGAACTACCTCTCTAAGCCCCAAATTTCGGTTCCAACAATCAGCAAATTAGTCCCCAAATTCCCACTTGCAGTTACCAATTTCATCCCCAAAGCAGTGAAATAAAAACCAGCATAAGCTAGCTCACCGAAACTCCAGACAACTACCAAGGCCACCTCTCCACCGCCTAGACCACTAGCAACTACCGTTCCTCACAAACCAGCCCCATAAACACAAAACCATCATCAAAATCACTCACACGCACATACACTGCCACCCACTCATCAACCCAATCAATCTCACGGCCAACCTCAATCACCTGCAAAAAAAAAAAGAAAACACCTTGCCACTATAGCTAACAAATTTTCTCCAATTTCACCAACTGCCTTCACGGTTACCAACCCTATCACCGCACCTCCTCCAGACCTGCCGCTAAAATCACTCGTATCCCCTGTCTGCAGACCTCCGCCATCAATTGCTTCCACCGCAAATCCACAAGAACACCAAGCCACTGTTCAACTACAAATGATAGCTCCACCAATCACATCACCTCCACTTGCAATTAGTCAATCAGAACCACCACAAAACTCACAATCACAACCGCAACTCCACCAATCTTCACCCCGTTCGCCACCTGAAAACCATAGCCCTTTCACCCCACCCAAACAATTAGGCAAAACAAGACCCAAAGTCAAAACCCACCTCAACCTTAAGACAACAGAACAGAAAGCTAGGGAAAAGAGAGGAGAAATAAAGACGGACGAGAGAAAGAAAGGGAAAGAAGATGCAAGAGAGAAGGGAGAGAAAAGATAGAGAGAAAGAAGCAGGAAACAGAAAGAACAAAGAAGGAAAGCAAAGCGAAATCTGGGGGATGAAAAAATGAGAGAAAATAGGAGAAAAAGAAAGTAGAATTTGAGAAGAGAAAGAAGAGAAAACAGAGAGAAATTAGAAGGAAATAGAGAAAGAGAAATAAGAAGAGAAACTGGAGAAGAAAAAAGCAAAAGAAAGAAAAAGCAGTAACAGAGTAATCGGATGAGGAGGAAGGAGAAGAGAGAGCAAAGATAAGAAAAAGAGACACTAATAAGATTTCAGAGAGAGAGAGAGAGAGAGATTTCTGGAAAAACGAATACAGAGGAAAAGGGCTTGAGAATAGAACAAGACAAATTGGGGAAATTGGAAATCTACTGTTAAATGTTGAACTACTAGTTTTGAGACAACCGAACTAGGAGCTACGTTCTTTTGTTTGATTTTGGTTTTAGCTCTTATCTTTTGGTTTTATTTACTTAATTGTTTTCTTTTGGGATTTATTCCAAAGCTGGTTAAAATACTTGACTTAATTAGATTAGTTTAGTTATTTAGTTTAATATAGTTTAAGATTTCATTAGCCATCTTATTATATTAAGCTGTTATAATCTAAGTATTTATGCTTTGCTCCTTTAAGATTTGGATTATTGTTACTATGCCATGAAGCGTTTTTACTTATGCATTTTTAAGTTTTTAATTTTATCATTTGACCCCTCAAATTTTTCATTCTTTCAATTAGGTCCTGTATTTTGTATTGTTCCCCCCTTAATATTGCTGGAATTTACATTTGACACCTTAATATTGCTGAAATTTCCATTTTTGAGGCCTATACTTGCGGAAATTTTATTTTTGTCCTTTTTTACTTAGTGTTACTTTACAATTGTGTCCCATTGTTTGTTTAAATTTATGATTTGGCCCCTACGTTTACTCGATTTCTATTTATTTGTCCCCTTTGTTGTTAAAATTTACATTTTACCCCAATTTGTCAATATATTTTTAGACTTTATTTATTTATATCGTGATACATTGACGTGTTTGTTCATTTTCTTAAGTATTGGTATTGGGTTTTCAAAAATGTATCCCTATTTCTCATTAATTTCTCTTCACATGTTCCAATGTGTTTCTATATGATTTTTATGCATTTTCTTCATGTTTTACATCTTACATATTTTTTGTGTATTTATTTACTTCATGTTATTTAGTTTTGAATTTTATTATTAAATTTCCCTTGTTTTTGCAAAATTTTGTATCTGGATAGCCAATGTAATAGTTAGGCTACATTTCGCATGTTTTGCAAATATTTGTGTATTTAAATAGCAAGTGTAATAGATAAATCGTTTTTATCTTATCCCTTTTAAATTGTAAGTTCGATCCTCCGGTGTAATAGTTAGGACTTATTTGCTTTTGTGTGCTTGTGTGCTTATATGTTTTACCGCTTTCCTTAGGATTTGCATCTAGATATCATGCTTACATGTTATGTGCTCCCATATGCTCTTATATGCCTTATATGTTTATTTGCTTTTAATTCACTTTTTACTATTTTTATTTATGTTTTATTAGCTTTTATTATTCCGTCACCATACTAGTCCAATGCTAGTTTAATTTTCTCGCTTCTCTGCTAGTCTAACTTGACAGATATGTATGTGTAATTCATTGAAGCCTGTTTATTAGAATAGTCCAAAAAAAAAAAAAAGAAGGATTATAGATTCCACAAAAGTGAGAAAGTGAAATAATGAATTTCTTAGTCATACTAGATTGAGGAAAAGAGAAGTCTTAATTGTACCAACTTGATCTCCAAAACGGGAGTTCTAACCATACTGAATTAAGATCCTGGAAGAAGCACTAATCATACTAGATTAAGTACTAATAAAATTTTTAATCATACTATATAAACGACTAAGAAAAGAGTGAAAAACTTAGTGAAAGAAGGTTGAAGAGTTTTAATTGTATTGGATTAAAGGGGTGTTTAACTTAATTTAATGTTAAAAAAATTCTTGAATTAAGAGTTTTTTGAATTCAGTATCTTTGATAACAAAATTTCTTTACCAAGACGTTTGTTCATATTTCAAGAAATAGTATCTCTTGTTTTTCATTCCCATTCCCATAAGAATGAATACTATGATTCACATTTCGAACAGGCATGAATACAGCATCTATAGGATAACTTCCATCTTGAAAGTTCTGTGGCGTTTTTATAAGATATCCGCGATTTCTCTCGATTTCTAATCCAATACACAAATTAATTGGTTCCATCAAGCTAGCTATATGTTGTGTATTATCAACGATTTTTACATAAGGTGGTAAGACGATATCCTGAGCAGTTACATATCCAGGACCCTGACACAAATAGATGGAAAATACTTACACCCGTGAACCATGTGGTTCAAAAGTAGCCACATCACGTGTGGCCCACACTATGGTCCACGTGTGTCCCACCTAATTGATGAAGTGACTTATTTCTGGACCACAGGGTCCACGGCCCCACTTGTGGACCCTGTGCATGTAGTTATTTTCCCAAATAGATGCGTTTACCACTTAATTTGTGTATTAACTTTTAAGTGAAAAGTTTTTCAACTATTTTGCTAAATTGAATAGATGTAGTATGCTCTCTTCCTTTCACATAAATACACAATATCTCTCTCGAACATATTTGCACACACTTGACACACACAGACACATATTCTCTCCCCCCCCCCCCTCTCTCTCTCTCTCTCTCATGCAAATGTAAATATATAGGCTTTCTTGATCACACACACTACTCACCCTCGCTCTTCCCGTAATACACTCATTGAAAGAAACACACACACACACACACAACTCTCTTGTATGTAGAGTCTTTTTCACACACACAAAACTCTCTTGTGCGTAGAATTTTTTTCGCACTCACTTACACATACACTCTTATACATACATATGAATTTTTATTTCTCATATACAATTTCTCTCTCTATCTCTCTCTCTCTCTCTCACACACACACATACATATAAATAATTTATTTTTTCCCCTCATACATTTGCATACAATCCCTCTTCATGTTTTCACATATATACACGTACTTTTCTCGCAAACATTTTCATACACAAATATATTTGATCTCTCTCACAGATATGCTTACATACAAAAACACTTGCACTTCTCTCACAGAAACTTACACACACACACTCCCTCTCTTTGTCCTTTTTACATGCTTGCACTATCCCTTCTATCTTTGAAAGATAAAATTACTATGTTTACAAGGTGGGGATATTTAAATCAATAATAAATATACTTAATTATTAAACAGATATAACTTTGTAATTCAATAACTCAACACCTTAAACACTCAATTTTCATATTTCATATTTCAGATTTTAGTTTTTTTTTTTTCAAACGGGTCCTAATTGACTGAGATAATACATCACCTTAACATGTTACTACGCATCAATTAATGATACAAAAATAATAGAAGACGCAAGCAAGAATCACGCAAAGAAATGAAAAGAAAGTGCTCAATTCTTTGAGCATAGAAGTATACAAAAATAAAAGAAACGCAAGCAAGAATCACGCAAAGAAATGAGAAGAAAGTGCTCAATTCTTTGAGCATAGAAGTTAAGGAGAATAATTTCTTTGGTTGGTTAAGGAGAATAATTTCTTTACGAAGGAACATGAAACGAGACAAATCTTTGCAAAACTAAGGATCATAACATTCACCAAATAACACAGGAGGATAAACTCTACCAAACAATTCGTTATACTTCATTCCTGAACACGAAGGAGTAATAGTAAAGGTATGTATATGTATGTATGTGTGCGTGTGTGTATTGTATGTATATATAAGTGCAAATGATACAAGATATTATAATATATATTAAAATGTGAGGGAAACTACTCAAAAGACAGGTAGGTTAATGAAATGGAGCTATTAATTGATATGTCAAGAAATGAGAAAATTAGTGCAAGATGTAATTGAAATTCTCTAAAATTGCATATGACATGCATCAGGTTAGGGTAAATGCATGCGCATGCGAGTTATGAGGCATGCGAGTCTAAGACAAAATTCAAAATGTAATGTGTGCGCATGCATTGTGAGGTATACACTTATGCCCAACCATGTGCATAATGGTTCCATAATTATCAATTTACTCAAAAATCACCAATTCACATAACATATAAAGGGTATATTCTCAATAGCTTTTTTTACTTAATTTTAGCTTTTGATTTTTTAAAAATCTATTTTGTGATGTTCTCAATTACTTTTTTTAATATGCTTTTGGATTTTTTAAGCTAAAATCAGGAGTAACTGATTTTTTAGCTTTTCTAAAATCAGTTTTTTATAAAATTCAGAAGCAATTAAAAACAAGTCCGAAGTGTGAGATTCACACTCACTCTAGACCTACACAATAAATATATCATAATATCCACTCTAAAGATTGAAGAAAGAAAATTCACTTCACATCCAAGCAAAGCATAAGCAAACTCATAATGAGCATCAAATGAATAGTCAAGACATGCTAAACAAGCTGCTAAAGAGCAAACATCACCATTTGCATCGTACCAATCTTCAGTGAAGATCTCCCTACTATGATGGATTACATCTTTGGTACTATTGTGGACCAATTTTACTTGGACAAACTAGTTAAAAAGGAATATTTAAAATTTCATTTCTCATATAATCAAACTAAGACGAGTGATTTCTTTTATTCAATTTAATGTTTTTTCATGGGCGTGAATTTAGATGGATAAGATTTGGAAACTTACAAATATAATAGGTAAAAAGTATGCTAAATATAAAGAGAGAGGTTATTATTTCGAGAATGTTTATGAAACAAGAAAGCTACATATTCAAAATCAAATATTAGTCTCATACGAAATGCACACATGCATACACACACATTGAAATTCAAATATTTACCAAAATCTACCTTATCTAGTAATAAATTTCTTGTGATAGTAAATTGTTGAATTTTATGCCTTTACCCCACGTTTGGTACACAAAAATGATTCACGGTGGAAAGATCTTTGCACTCAAAATGCTTCTTACCCATAATGGTTAGAATAAAAAAATTTCAATCCACTATTTGTTAATCCAACTCAGATTAGAACATTTATGCCTTTTACAATGCTTAGTATAATCATATTTTTTTTCACAATAAATTAAAATCCACTAATATGACTTAGTTGCTTTGAATTTTTTGTATTATAATATAATAGTTTTTAATTTTGTTTAGTTGTGTTATGCATTTCTGCTTATGAGAAATTTAATTTTTTTTCAAAAATTCATTGACATTCTTGTTAAAATTTAGATTAATTTATACACTTTAATTAATTTCAAAACTTTTTTGAAATCATCATCAATAAAGTAAGAACGTATAAAAAAAAAGTAACGAAGTCAAATATTCATATTCTCTATTATTTTATTTGTTTTTAATTTATAGAAATTTTTACACATTTGCATAAAGGTTAAAAATAGTATCTTAAATTTTTCTATAGAGAAAATGAAAAAATTATTCTAAAAATAGGTTAAATTGTTTGAGCTTTAGAAATCATACACAATTATTAAATAAGATTACAAATAACCAAAATTTTTAACTAAATTTTAGATATAAAAGTATTCATAAATGCATGCAAAGTTGAAAAATTGATACATGATAGGAGTACAGAGACGCATGGAGTTAAAATTGACTCAAATTATTTTGGCCTTTTCACATTGAAGTTGTTAAGGATTTTCTTTTGTTGAGGAATGGGGTTGTCAGAAAAAAGGCGAAATGAGCATTCGGAGTTTCTAATTTAAGATGTTCATACCAAATATGAAAACTTAAATAGATAAATTGGGAAGAGATTTTGATTCCAAGTAGGGGCAAGCATGGATCTGTTAACCAGTCCATACACCCAGTATCCTAATTCGAAATTGGTTGTATCGATTCACCTAATTTGTTAACCATATTCAGCCTTCATTAGTCGGTTACTTGGTTTAAAAAGGTTGAAACTGCGGGTTACCGGAGCAGTATAATATTAAGCTAATTTGACAAAATAGATAAACAAATATTACAATTTAAATAATTGTTTAAAAGAAGAACTATTTATACAATTTCAATTACTTTGTAGAAAAAAAAGTAATAAAATTACAATTTGAAACTCTTCCATCTACTTTTTTTTAAAGTAGAAACAGTTATTAAGGGGGCGTTTGGTTCAAATTCCTCAATCACTATCACTATAGGTATCATTAACCCTATTATGAGTATGGGTTTTCATGATTCCCCCCAACATGTTTGGTTTAATATTGGAATTGGTATCATTATAAAAATACTTGTTTGATTTACTGTAATGACTTTCAAGTAAATTTAAAAAATTTTAAATCTTTATTTATGATATACATATTTTTTCGATTTCTTTTTTTATATCTTTTTAAAGAAAATTGCTAAAAACATTTCTTCAATTTTAAATACAACCATAATCTAATTTGAGTTTTATGCAAATGATAACCTTAAAAAAATCATTTTTATTGTATTAATAGAGAGTATTATATATCTTTGATTTTTAGTTCAATTTTTTATTAAAAAAATTTATTTAAAAGAATTTTTATAAAAATTTTATAAAGTATTAATAAAAAATATTCAAAATCAAAAGACAAAATAGAGAGAGAGAGAGAGAGAGAGAGAGAGAGAGAGAGAGAGAGAGAGAGAGAGAGAGAGAGAGAGAGAGAGAGAGAGAGAGTATATTAGGGGTGTGTGTAACTTAAAATATATGTATTTTTTAAGTGGGTGTATTTTTGCCTTTAATCATAAGGGGTAATGGGTTTGATAGAATAGTATTTTGGGGGGAATCATTAACACCCCAATTAATCACTATCATTCCCATTGAATGATAGTGATAGTTGTTTAACAAACATCAATAATGGGTATCATTACTTATGATACCCATTCCCCTCCTTGATTCCCCTAAACCAAACACCCCCTAAAAAAAATTCACAACACAAGCGCAAAAAAAAAAAAAAAAAAAATGCTTGTGTTATTTTTCATATTCCATGCCTAAGTTATATGAAAGTAAAATTTAGTTAGTATCAAGAAAACATATGATAATTAGAACATAAAAATATGAGATAATATATAAATAAAAAAATTAAATGGAAACAAAAATCAAATACAATATTTAAAATTTTAAGTTATTTTGAACTTGAAAATAAAATGGCTTAATACTCTTCAATTCTTCTATAATCTTTACAAATATTAGCCTCAAAATATATATGTGAACCGATTTGATTAATCGTATTTCTTAAAAATTGATACCTGGAATCAAAACTGCTAATGAGGTTCAATTAGTTTAACCGTTTTCAAAATTCGATTCGATTATCTTCTTTTTTTTTGGTTTGGAATGAACCCGTTTTTGTAATTTTTTAATTTTCCCATTATTTTTTGAATGAATCCTGTTCTCAGTACATGAATGTTATTACATCCACAGCAAAAAGTAAGTGTTTGTCCAACTAAAAAAAAATCTAAAATAGAGGCCTCAAATGCTGGAATATTTGACTCATACTTGTTAGGCTACTCCCCATACCAACTTGAGAAGGAAGCAAAGTAACCTTCGCCAATTTAAAATATTAAAAAACACTCAGTTTCTTTTGCGAAAAGAGACCCAAAAAAAAAAAAAAAAACAATATATTATAACGGCAAAATATTTACTCCTGCAATTACCGGCTTTCTTTCTTTACTGTTCTTCTGCTTTTCTCTTTCTCTCTCTAGGGTTCTACGCCGGGAAACTTCAATCCGTAAATCCTCCGCCGATTCGAAGTCAACCAAAATGGTAAACTGAATTTCGTCGAAGTCTCTAGTTTTGATTCTACGATCCAGATCTGTTCCTATGGTTTTTGAAAATTTTCCCCCAATCTTGCGTATTTGATTTGGGGATTTTTTTTTTATTTGTTGTCGGTTCAGGAAAGGGATGCGAATGGAAATAGCAAATTGGATGAACAAATAGAAGCTTTGTTGAATGTGGAGAAGCAGATGAGGCAGACCGGCGACGTCGCCGGCACGAGAAAGGCGGCTACGGAGATTCTTCAGCTTTGCTTTGAAGCTCGCGCTTGGAAAACCCTAAATGATCAGATTATTCTCTTATCCAAACGCCGCGGCCAATTAAAGCAGGTTTAATTCGCCCCACCTTTCTTGTTTTGTAATTACATGTATCTGAAAATTACGCATTTAGTTTATTTAAGGTTATTTGGTTCTGAATTGGTTTCTTTGCAATTTTGTCTCGGTACATTTGATTGTCAATACTGAGTAGGTTTTGTTTTAATTTCAATTTTCCGGGTGAGTTGAGGGATATTTGTTAAAAAAATACTTTTTTAACTGAAATTAAAATACCTGTACATGATTTCAGGATAATCAAAGGAAAAATTAGGAGTAGCTTCTTATTTTAGTTGGTTTTTGCTTAGATTGGTTCATAGATTATGTATGGAGCATGTTAATTTATGGATTTCGAGAGAAAGTTGCGACCATCGTAGGCTATGTTCTCCTTGAAGTAGAATTGGATTTGTGTTATATGATAAAGCTTTGTTTTGGAAAACCATGTTCAGCCCAAAAATGTTGCTCATTTTTAAGATACTGGAAGTGTTGTTTGACTTTTGGAACTGGAGAGTTTAAATCACCATGATGTTCAACAGGGATCACAAAGTCTTAACGTATGGTTATTTCCTAAATAGGCAACATTTTTTTCTTTCCCGAAAGCCATGTTCAGGTTGCTGCATGTTGTCAGATATATATTTTAGTTTGTCTATGTGCACTAATGTAGTGAACTTGATGATGAGATAATTTAACTGTTAATATTAGTTGGTACAACATTTTTCTTGGAGGTTTTCGCTTGCCGAAGTCCAGTATTTTGGTTTGAGGTGTGAATATTATTACACGGACACAGTTTTGTTCCCATTGCCTTATTTACTACTGAGAAAAGGGGTAATAGCAGTGATGTAAAATAAAATCTACTAATGGGGAGAAACCTAACTTTAATGGTTTTACCACGTCTTTTTGTGCCACTGATGGGAGATGGTGGATGGTCGTGTTTCAGATGAATATAACATGTTTTATGAAGTTTTAATGTCGTATTTGTCGTGTTGATTTGAAGGAATAGGGGGCTGGCAGAGATATAGGGTACAGACAAATTTGGTTGGAAGTATTACCTTCCTACATGATAAGAAGGTTTGGTTTGCACAACATTATCATGTAAATAATTTATTTCGTGTAAGGGAGTATGAAAGCTCATTTCTTTATCACTGCCCCCTCCTAGCATTCTCAAAACCTAGCCTCCAAAATCCAGAAGCTAAATCCATGCTATCATCACGGTCTTTGTTTAAAGGAAACTTCAGGAAGTGCAATGTAATATCCCAAAGTTGTAGCGAAAAAGAGAGGAGAGATATACTACAGAGGTTTAGCTATGGCACGTAGAGTGTGTTTACTGAGAAGGTATGGCAGCTGGAAACTTTTTAAGAAATTTATTCAACAGTGGCCAGAATTCCTTACCATCCCAACCATATTAATTGGGGAATTGGAACCTTTTTAGCAGCTTCGTGGACTTACAAATTGACAACTATACTTGGTGTATTTTGGGTCCAATGATTAGCCAAACGTTAATTCTCTGACAATCTTAGCTTCTATTACGTGAATTTAGGCATGTTGATTGGGATCAGCGTTCTTTTTCTCTTTTTTCTTTTTCAAAGTCACTGCCTTATGTAAAATCACTTGCTTTTTTGGGGTTTAAGCACCTGCTTATTGCCAAACACACATCAATTGGCATCTTTGTTGGACTAATACTTTCATATTTGCCTTGATTTCTTCTGCAGGCTGTACAAGCCATGGTCCAGCAGGCGATGCAATATATTGATCAGACACCTGATCTTGAAACTAAGATAGAGCTTATTAAGACTCTTAACAATGTATCTGCAGGAAAGGTGAATCAGTAGTTTGTAGTTAAATTCAGATATTGTGGCCTCTTTATTGTTTTGAAACTTATGTTTTTCATATATGTTATCTGATAGATATATGTTGAGATAGAACGGGCTCGCTTGATTAAGAAACTTGCAAAGATCAAAGAAGAGCAAGGACTAATTGCTGAAGCAGCTGATTTGATGCAAGAGATTGCGGTCAGTTCCAAGTGCTGTATATGTACACACACACACACACACACACTGTGTGTATGTGTTTACATGGCCCTCTGTATTTAGGATAGTGTTTAATCTGAACCTCACATAAAATTGTCTCATGTTATAATTAACTTCTATATGATGTTGTTGGGTTACAGGTGGAAACATTTGGTGCAATGGCAAAAACTGAGAAAATAGCCTTCATTCTTGAACAAGTATGGTTCTTCTCTAGTCTTAAACCCCATGTGAACATCAGAATTTTGTGGTTATTATTAAATCCCGGTTTTGCAGGTTCGCCTTTGTTTAGACCGCAAAGATTATGTTCGCGCCCAAATACTCTCGAGAAAGATTAGTCCGAGAGTTTTTGAAGCTGATACTTCTAAAGAAAAGAAAAAACCAAAGGAAGGTGAAAATGTGGTTGAAGAGGCTCCTGCAGATATTCCATCACTCTTAGAGTTGAAGCGGATCTACTATGAGCTAATGATTCGGTATGGCTTCTTGATTGTCTTTTTACTAAAGCTTTGTTTTGCCTTTAATCCCCCCCCCCCCCCCCCCCTCCTCCTCCTCGTCTCCTCCTCCTTCCTCCCCAAGGTTGTAAGTAATACTTGCATTCCATGGACAATTGTCCAATAGAGCAATTGTGCAACTACAATTAGAATATCATAACATTTACATGTTGTAGCTGTGTAAGGTAATTATATTTTTGTGGATCTTCAGCAATACTAGATAATTAGTGATTGATTGGTGATTCTATCTAGTGCTATTGGTTTTGTTTCAAAGCATTCCTATTTGTGTTCTTTTAGGCAAGTTTGAAGGATTCGAAAGGTTGTGACTTTGGGTACTCTTTCATGGTGCCAAGCTCAATAATTTGGAATACTTGTCTATCATTGCTGTATGAGTGTTCTTGCACAGACGCACAGTGTCTTATAGATCTCAGCTAATCATAGCGATTGTGTTATAAAGGATGCCATAGTTGTGTAGAAGGTCCAACTTAAATATATCCTAGAGCTTGAACAACCGCATGAACTAAAACAGTCTCTTCCGGACCAATTTTAGGATTGAACTAGACGACATGCAAATGTGAGGTTTGCACTAGCACGACCAATGTGAAATGTGACTCATGTGAAACTTCACTGAGAGTATATTTTTTTTTTCTACCAGTGTCAGACTTGTTGGATGATTCTGTTGAGAGAGTCTTGTACCTTGTAGTAGTATGAAAGTTTTTCACATGATGTGCACTTTTTACCTAAAGATAACACGGTAATAATTCAAAAAATTGTTGACAGTAATTTTTGCAATAGACTTGTTAATTTATATTTCATTTTCATCCATATAGGTACCATTCACATAGCAATGATTATCTTGAAATATGTCGTTGTTACAAGGCAATATATGATATTCCCTCTGTCAAAGAAGACCCAGCACAATGGATTCCGGTAAAGAACTTGTACCATGAACATCTCTTGGTTCTAGTTAATTAGATATTATTTTAGATATGATAGGCAGGCTTATATGATTACTCAGATGTATATGATCCTTTTAGTCCTGCACTCCTACTGATTTCTCTGTTATGATTAATTTGTGCAGGTGCTCAGGAAAATATGCTGGTATTTGGTGCTTTCACCACATGATTCTATGCAGTCAAGTCTTCTTAACTCAACCTTGGAGGACAAAAACCTTTCAGAAATTCCTCATTTTAGGTTTTTTTTCTCCACAAAATCTCCCAGTTTTCTCTGTTTTCTTGTTGATTCACTCTCATCTATTTTCTGTATCTGAGTGACACTAATTGAGACATGGTTCTGCGATAAGGCTGCTGTTGAAACAATTAATTACCATGGAGGTGATCCAGTGGACAACTTTGTGGAATATGTTCAAAGACGAGTTTGACAATGAAAAGAACATGCTTGGTGGCTCCTTAGCTGATAAAGCAGCTGAGGATCTCAGACTCAGAGTAATAGAACATGTAATTCTCTAACACAATAGCTCATCCTACCTGTGTGAAAATGTTCCATTTTCATTTTTACTGTTATACTATTTTTAGGTCGTACATTTCTACATTTCTTGCTCTCGTGTCATTTTGTAATTTGTTTTGATTTTTCTTAGTAAATCTATGTTCAGTAATCTGGAAAGGGATTTTTATTCAATGCAGAACATCATTGTTGTCTCAAAGTACTATTCAAGATTAACCTTGAAGAGACTTGCAGATCTACTGTGTCTCACTGTTCAGGTTAGCTACATTCCTTGTGTAGTAAGTATTGTGTCATTAATGAACATAATTGTTTCCTATTCCTGCAGAATCAATTGTTTGATCAGTGGTTATCATTTGTATGTATCTGTATCCACAAAGGTTGGCCAGCTTGGAAGATGAGCTTTTTAACATTCCTTCTCTTTTAACCTTCTTCACTTTGATTGGCTGTTATGGTGGTAAAAGTTTTCGCTAAACCGCATTCCTTAAACCATAAGTTTCCAGTTCCTTGGATTCAAGTGATTTATGCCATTTTACATATGAGGGCCAGAGTATAAGTTAGATAATGATCGTAAAAATACTTGTCAAATTGCATTCCTTAAATCAGAAGTGTCCAGTTCTTAGATTCACATGATTTAGACCAATTTAAATATGAGAGCGAGAGCTTAAATTAGATAATAGCTCTTTTCTCCTTAATGTATTATGAATCACATAGATCCTGAAAATTCTTTTCGAATACTATTAAAGAGTTGAATTTTGATTGCTAATTCAGGAATTTAAAACTGGTGTTTTAGTATTTATACCCAAAAATACATTCAGCTGTAATTGTCCTTGATGTGAAAGTGGATCATTTTTATGTAGGGTTCTTATTCTTTTACAAAAGACAGGCTAAGCCGTGTAGATTTTCCGTTTTTACATCTATTTTTAGGTTGCTTTCTCAATTTATAGCTTTTATTGTGTTTACTTCATTTATATCTTTCCACAGTATGTGATTTTGAAAGGCTTAATGGATTATACCTTCTTGGTTCCTGCCCAGGAACCAGGGCTTTTTTTATTGACCATGTTGTTTCTTTTTGTGCTTTCTTTTGGTTGGTTGTTTTTTTACTTCTGATAAACTGTTTCTTCTTCCGCTAACAAACATCTGGGTTGGACCGACCTTTAACGATTATGTGCTCAAAAAAATTCTTCTTCTTAGTGTGAAAATTGAGGATATCATGTTGTCCCTTTTGTTTTTTATTTGAGTGTATCAATTGTTCAGCTGTTTTAGATGTTAACAACACAAGCATGAAATCTTCTGCCTTGTATATTAAATTATATTACTTACTGTAGTTCATTAGCTATGAGATATTTGCATCTGTGAAGCTCCTCAATTTGGATGGTTACATTGTATAATGACATTGGCTGTGCTTTGGAACACTTATGCACCATAAAAGAGTGAAATTGATTAAAATTCCATCAGATGTCCTTCCATATAGGCACTTGAGTGTTGGAAGATTGATGGTAGAGTCCTAGTCTGCCAGATAATGTGTTTCCTGCTTTTTCTTTTGAAATGGAAATGATTTGACTCTCTGTTATGTGGGATATGGGTTTGATTACCAATTGCCCTACTAGCAAACCACCTATCCTTACCCCTCTCCTGCCTTCTATCTCTCATCTCCTGTGACGGTGCTGCAGCAGCAGCTTCCAAAGGTGGTTTAGAAATCACAAATTATCGCTGTATTTAGGCCCTGTTGGGCTCTGATTATATTTCTGTTTCACCTGTTAGATAAATTTTATTGAGATTTCAAATCTTTTTTGTGTTTGGTTTAGTATTCTTTAACTAGAAGTGTGAATCAGAAAGACTTGAGGATAAAATATTTGACATGATACATGGATCGCTTGTTAAGTTTTAGCAAAATTTTGCTAGTATTTTTGTCTAAAAAATTTCTTTTGCTGCTGAGTCAAAAACTTTTTTGTGTGAAATTCTATAAAGTATTATTGGTTTTCTCATAGTTGATCATGAAAGCAATCAAGCAAAAAAGTATGTAAAACCTAAATGCCTGGATTTGTAATACTAAGTAAATATATGTGCTTCTTGTTAGAAACTGCCTACGAGAGCTCTAGTGAAAGAGCTTAAAGGTGCTTATGTTTTTAACTTATTTATCTACACAATTCGGAATGGACACTATGAAAATATTAAACCAAAATTCGTAATCAAGGAATTTTTCTCACCTTCAAAACACTCTGGGTTTAATTCTTCACATATTGTCCAGCCAAGTGCTAATGGTGCCACTTCATGTCTCTTTAATCCCTTTAGAGGACTCTGTGCATCTCCTAGCATGAGCCCCGTCTTCCACCCATAACTAATAGCAAATTTGAGTGGTCAGTTCTTCAGAGGTGAAAGAAACTTCTGGTATCTTCTCTGTTTCTCTTGCGCATGAAGTGCCAGTTGTGTTCTATTCATATAATACCTAGATTTTACAAACGCTATTTGTGTTTTATGCTGCACATGGAATATATATGGCACCCTTTTGGGTGGAGGAAATTCAATCAGCAGGCTATCTTTTTTGGACTAATTTTGGACCCTAGGAAGTTGTGGAGCCATGTGATGTATCTTATGGTCTATACTATGTGCCATGGTCATTTCTTACACTTCTCTTGGCTGGGTAGAGTACAGACTAGGATAAATTTTCCTTTTTGGGTGTCTTGTTTTACCAAACTAATTTGAAAGGAAAGTATTAAACTTGATGCTGATCTGTTATAGAAAGAATTGATTGGGGAAATGCAAAGCGATCTTAATCTCGGATACCATCTTTGATAACCTCTCCACTGAGTGGCATATGGTGGACTCAGTGGTAGTTGGACGGATTATATTTCCGTAAATTGTAAATTCCAACTTATTTACCCCTTGAAAATATTTCAGCTGGGAGAGTTGCCATTTTAGTCCCCTAAGTTTTGGACTAGCTTCACTTTATCCTTTTATGTTTCAGCTGTGATATCCCTTATCTTTTGTTATTGTTCCAGCCATTATGTTTTTAACTTTGGCATGTGGTTTCATTTGCTTTTGCAACTTCGGACTTCAGTATATTGTTAATTGCCTCCTACTATTATATTTTTAAGAAATATGATGCCAAATGTAGCAACATGGAAGCATGAGGGGTAAAAGTAGGATGAAACCTAAACACGAGGGACCAAATATGTTCTATTTGAAGCATGAGGATTTGGCTGAGGCCAGAACTATACATAAGGGACTAAAATTTAAATTTTCCCTATTTGAAGCTACTCCTGCCAAGGCCAATTGTTTTAGAGACAAGGGTTGTCTTTCTGGATTTTTCATATTGCACCTTTTTTCTAATTCAGGTTTCGGCCGTAGTTTCTCCCACCACATATTCTGTGTCTGAACCATAAACCTACTGGCCCTTTGTCACCTCTTTCCATAATCCATGCATAGTTTGCAGTTCTATACTCTCCCTCACTAAGTCCTTTTTACCTGGAAATACTTCTAAAGAGGGGCCTGTGTTTTTATGTTAATCTACATGTATATATTCCTTAGAGATCAATGATAAAAGTATCTAAAATGTATTAGATCTTTAAATTCTAATCTTCCTCCTGTACTGGGTGCTTCCGTTATTTGTAGATATTTCCTTTTCTATTTTATCAGCTTTTGTTAGAAGTCCTTGTACAGTTTCTCCTTCACCTCACCACTTGATGGTTAAGGCAGAATGCATCCTCCTTTTTTTTTTTCCCCCCGGGGGGGGGGGGGGGGGGGTTGGGGCGGGGAGGTGTTAATTTTGGTGATGGGAGAATTCTTTCTGTACACTCTAATACCGGTATTTTGGTTGTTTAGCAAATAATTGCAAGGACAAAATTTGTGGTTTCGGAACTTGCTTTACATTGCGTTTCTTAGCATTTTAAAATTTTTTACAAGTTTCCTGACAATGCTATTTTTCATGAGCAGTCTTCCAAGAATGTCTATCTGTTAACTTGTCTATTCTTGTTCATGCTTTTCATCTTTCTCTCTCTACTTCAGGAGGCTGAGAAGCATCTGTCAGATATGGTCGTCTCCACAGCACTGGTTGCGAAGATTGACAGGCCATTGGGAATAGTCTGTTTCCAGACAGCAAAAGATAGTAGTGATATCTTGAATTCATGGGCTATGAACTTAGAAAAGCTTCTTGACCTTGTGGAGAAGAGTTGCCATCAAATTCACAAGGAGACGATGGTTCACAAGGCTGTACTGAAAGCTTGAATGCATGTTGATGTTGACGGTTGTGTAAGTTCTTTATCCGTAACTTTTGTTAACATTGAACATGTAAATTACTGTTACATGTTCGTGGAAGATTATGACAAATATGAGATGATAAATACATCTTTCGCAGGTGGGCTTTTGGGATCCCTTTTGACTGACATTTGCCTAAAACCAGGTTGGACTCATATTCTGAGCCAAAAAGGATATGCTGCTCATTGCGGATGCTTTTGCTTGTTTCTGCCAGGAGTCTTCTGAATGCTTATTTCTGTTCCATCATTTATTCGTTGTCACAACTTCTATGCTTATAGTGCTTAGAAATCACCTGGTTTTGGGTGCTTGTACTTGTTTCGGCACAATTTATTTATGAATTGGGGTCTCAAATCATATTTTTCAAGACTCAGATACTCTTTCAAGTGCTCAACAATTTTCTGTATTCTGGTATCCATCTGGAGATTTGGATACAGATCTTCAAATATGCTTTCACAATATAATTTGTGATCAATGAGATTTACTGACAATTTAAGGCTTTGCAAGATGTAGTAGGAATGGACATATTATGGTGCTTTTGGGCAAAGTCAATGGTGCTGATGAATCCGAGGATATATAGTGTTCCTTGCTGGTTCAGGAGTCATTTTTGCCCCTCTAACGTGTATCCTGGACAATTAGGTCAAACATATTGTGGTGGTTGTTAAGTTTGCTCCTCCTGAAACAAATAGAAAGTTGTCTTGATTTGGTGGTACATGAAACTCTCGTGCCATTTCCTCGTAAAGTGATAGGATTGGACAAGAATTATTATCTAAGAAATTCAAAATGAATTCAAGAATAAATGTGCAACATGTGATTGGGTTGTGTACAAACATGCTTTTGCTACATCTAAGGTTCTGATTTATGATTCCCTGAATCTTTCCAATGTCGTTGGGTGATCGTTTCTTCAAAGGAATTTGGTCGCACTGGACAACACTACGGCCGTTTATCTTTTATGGCATGAAAAGGTTCTCATCTACGTGCCAATTCAGGTGATATTTCCTTCTGAAATGTTGTTACATTTTTACACGTTCACTCTGCATCAGTAGTTGTTTTCTTGAAATTTATTTTTCTGCCAGATAGGAGGAAACATGAATTTAACTTTGATTACATCTACCTCCAGTTTAAGTTCACGGTTCGACCCAAGAAATTAGAGGGGTATACCTCTTAGTATTTCAGAATTGCTGGGATCTAATGATAGTTTAACAAAATTACAAGAGGGAAATGTGATAAACCCTAAATTTTTTTTGACAAAAATCGCAAGACCACTCTATTCACTCGAAAGAAAAGACAGAAAAAGGTCAAAAGGGCTCCTCTGGATTTTAGAGTATTAAAATGAGTTGTCCAAGAAGTGCTACCTTTTTTTTAGATTTTGTTCTTCTTTTCGAGGAATGAATAGTGATTCGAGCGGTTGGAATTCTACTACTGTCATTCTACTACTGTCAAGTTTGTAAGCATGCATGCATGCAGAATACAAGAGCAACAAGAGGCCTCCTAATTTAATTATCCTCTTCCCCTAAGACCCCTCAATGTAATAGAATAAGAATTAAAAAAAAAAAAATCTTCTTTTCCATATGGAGGATTTTATCCGGCAATTTTTTGATATTTGCCCTTCGAAAATTCTTCTAAACTTGAGGACCGTGGCTCATAGGTGAGTCAAACTTGTCTTTCGAGTTGAATAGATTTTTCATTTTAAGTATTCCGAGTTGAATAGTTAATTTAGGTTAGAAATGAGTAATGAGCGTTTTGCAATTTTGAAACCCCCGCGTTCGAGTAGGCTCTTCTCTAGTTGATTCTCGATTCAACCAGGTCCACTCGGAGAAGAACAATCTATTGATATAGTTTTTTGGTCTATTCACTCTGCCGGTCGTACCTTGTCGACATCAATGAGAATGTGAGGATACCAATGTATCCTAGAACTTAGATTATGTGGGCTATTCTTATTTGTTGTATTGGTTGCCACTTTCCGTAACAAATTATAGAACCAACTCAGAAAATTCGGGAGGGATATGAGTACACAATTTAATTGTACAACAATTCGATACGTGTATCAATAAGAGTAATATAAAAACTGGTTGTGTTTTATGAATGACAGGTATGTTCATTTAGTTTTCTATTGGAAAATTTTTTAATATGTGCTCTTACTTAGAGCACATAATAAGAAAAGTTAGATGTCAAGAAATTAATTTATCTTCCTCAAAAAAAAAAAAAAAGCAATTAATTTATCTATATCTATAGTTTAAAAAGCTAAAACATGATTTTATGCTACGACAAAATTAGCCTTCCCTGATTTAAGTGCCTATAAAGGCTCCTTTTAAAGAAAAGATAATATAGAATAAGAAAATTCGTAAACACCATGAGATAGATCAACTCCGAAGAGCACACATGAAAAAGGAAATTCATATTGACTCCCGCCAAAAAAGCGAGTAATAACACCTGCCGGATAGCCAAAGCCAAAGTAAAGCAGCCAAACCAAATGGGATGAAAATCATCCTGAAGAAGGCTGATTGGGTCCAGAATCCGACCAAGAACTTGTCGGAAACTCTGCTCCACTATTCGTGCTGGTATGCTTCTGAGGCTGTGGCTGAACAGGCAAGAACAGAGGATAAGAATGGGTCTGCGGAGAAGGCGATGATGAAACAGTATAAGCAAGTGGGGAGGAAGATGAAGAAGGCTGAAAAGTTGATCCCATTGAAGAAGATGATAAAAGCAATTGGTCCAGCAAACTTGTTGGTTGTCCTGGGAAAAATTGACTATTATTGATGAAAGACATTTGAGCATTGGGATTCAAGAAATTAGCAGAAATATTGGGATTTTGGATGTGATGAAGAGATTGAGTATGAACAATTGGCGCAGTGGATGATACAAATGAGAAAAGGTTGTTTGGAGAATCAGAAACCATCAATTGGGATGATGAGGATAAGGATGAAGTAGAGGAAGAAGATGGCAAAAGGGCAACGTTTTCTGGGAAATTTAGTTTGGCTTTATTGCCTCTAAATCTTAGAGCTGCTTCATCATAAGCTCTTGCAGCTGCCTCAGCTGTGTCAAATGTACCCAGCCAAACTCTTGCAGCTTTGTATGGATCTCTTATTTCAGCAGCCCATTTGCCCCACGGCCTCCTTCGAACTCCTCTGTATCTCCTCTTTGGCTCTCCTGTGTAGGACTCGGGAATATTATTAGATGTGGAAGCATATGTGTATGTTACTCCTGTTGCTGCCGTGCTTGTTCTTATCAACGAACTCCCTACACCTAAGTGATTCAATTAAGGGAGCAAAACAAAACACGGAAAATTTTAGAGATCAGTTTGAAAAAACTAAACCAATAATTGTAAGTGGCTTTAATAGGGATGAAATTGCATAGCGTAAATGAAATATATCACCAATAACAAAATTCAAAAACCAATGAAAAAGGCGATTGACCTTGCTTATACCACTTCAGCTTATGCAAAAATAACACAAGAAAAAAGCAAAGGAAAACTATTAATGGTGTTTGCTGAATTCCTTAATCATGTTTAAAGTATCAGCTCAAGTTTTCTTATCATGTGAAGTGTATTCCTAGCTACCTCCCTTTTGGACATAAATGCATGTCCACAAGTTGCAAATAAGCTGCAACAAAATATAGCTCAGTAGTTGAGGGTGTTTGTTGAACGGAAATTCGATTCTCACAATTATATTATTGATTCCCTGCCCCTCCTCGTCTAAAACAATTAGCAAAATGAGAAAGAAGTTTGTGTGTGCGTGTGTGGCGGGGGAGGGGTCTGGGTTGGACTCAAATGTTAAGAGTCATACCTGTTCCCATGGTTGAGCTACCTAGAAGAAGATCATTATATGCCCTGCAAACTACGGGACCTGATTCAGACAACCCCAAATCCTGTAGCTCTTGACGTCCTCTTTTCTCTCCAGTACCTCTAGAAGAACATGCAGATGGAGAGCTGGACTCAACATTTGATGCAGCACATCCATCGCCACCAAGACCGCCAGCTCCACCATCGCCTTGGTTCATCATAAACTCTAGCTCCTCTTCAGTTTCACCAGCTATTACATGAGCCAAAGCTGACACAATTGCTGAATTCTCTTGCTGTCTATCGAACCCCGAAAGCATCGGCGAAACCAATGATTCCAACACACTATTCTCCCCATCACCGCCTCCATAGAAGCCACCATCTGTACTGCCACCTCTATTTTCACCCCTCATGCGCTCTCTGAAATTCACCAACTTGGGAACGCACATGTAACTAATCCAAAATAAACTACCACAAACGTCGTACAAGTACAACTCCAAATAGTATAAAACACAAGAGTTGACAATTGAAAATTGGAAATATCAAGCTAACTTAGGTTCCAAGGGAACAATCCTAAAAACATTTGTTCAAGGAAGTTGAAATAAATAACATCTTTAACTAAGCTTCCTCAACAGACCGTTATATAGACAAGCTGAGGAGGGTTCAAAGTTTTAAGAAGTAAAAGGTAGTATTAAAAAAATCCGCCGCCATGAATAAAGAGTTGGTCGCATTAGCCAACCTTCTTTCAAGAGGAAGAAATGTAGTATTTTTCAACTAAGCATAAATAATTGTTGCCTTCTCCAGAAGCAAAGAAACGGATATAAATGCAAGTAGTTTTTCTGTCTTGTTAAGTGTAAACCCACAACCCCACCTCGTTTTTACTAGTGTTACCTTTTTCTTGATTTTTTGTTTGATGGAATAGGCAAGTTGGATTGGTAAGAGGTTCAGATTCATTTTAAGGTTTGTGGCACGTTTGCATGCAAAGTAGTGTTTGATTGAGTCAAAGGTTAAAGTCAAGTGTGAATTCATAGCCAGTGGGCGGTAGCTGCCCGCAGGAAAAGAACTCCGAGACGCTTTCGGACAAGTCGGCCTTGGAGCTCAAAGCCGACATCACTAGGATCATGTGGGCTTGGTTTTGCTTATATTTGGAAGATGAATTAGGCCTTAAAGAATGGGTGCGAAAGATTTCCGACATGTGAAAATAATTTGAGGATCTTTTGGGTTCAAACTTGATTTTTTTTTTTTGAGCTAGTTCAAATTTGATTTATATACACGATGAACTTATCTACATAATTGTCTATAAAATTCTAAAAGTTGTATTATACATTTTATATAGAGTTTGTCTATTTTATACATTAAAGCGACAGAATAAAAAACTAAAAAGTGATGTCACAAATATCTTGTTTCCTATTTTTAAATTCTTTTGAGGTAAATTGCAAAATTTTAAATGTGGACGACATACCTTTTTATGCTAGCTGATTTATTAGATCACGCAATAAAAAGTTGTTCTCATCATTTTCAAATGAATTGGATAAACAAATTTAGTTGACTATCGGAGAAAATATCCTAAAATTCCTAGTGGTACCTTGCCAAGCACAAAACACCAGCTATACCTCACTTTCACTGACGGTTAATTGGACCACCGACTCAAAATCATTGTGGCAATTACAATTTTTTAGGTTAATTACAGTAGCAGCCCCCTAGCTATATATTGACATCCCTTTCCCGTCTTCATATTTATCAAGTTAGCAATTAAGTCCATCTACAATATTTCTTGACACAAATACCGTCCACATTTTAGATGCCCTTCTATTTTTCTTTTCTTTTAATTTTTTTCTTTCCTTCTTTTCAGGGTCGGAGGCACCCCCCTCCCCAACTGACTTGTAAAAAGAATTTTTTGTAGGTAAAAATTTTTGTATTACTATATTTAGCTAAAAAAAAAATAAACTATTCCTCAAGCCATTGTCTTCATAAATTAAAATTGGACGTAACATTTTCTAATTACTTGTTACGCTAGACTCGTCCCCTCTTCTCTCTTCTCGGACAAATTCTTGACACCACCACTGCATCTTTTTCTTTACCATTTCCTTTTCTGATCACATGTGATCATGTGTTTGTGTTTCATTTTCAAGGAACCAACGGGGAGAACGTTGATTATGTGTTTGTGTTTCCTCCACATATATATATACTTGCTAATTAATTGGGTTAACTACCAGTCAAAAAAGTGGGAGGAACAATTGTACACTATTCTATGACTACAAGGGCTTAATTGTAATTAATCCACTCTTTAGCTTACGTAGAAGAATGAGTTTTACAAAATTCAACTAACTCTTTTAATTTTATTATATAACATAACCGTTGCTTATGATTCCAACCAAACTCCATTTATCTAAAGTATGATACATATATATACACAGAACCTAATTTTGCTTTCAAATTTCAAATAGACAAGTGTTAGATATTAAATATTATTCACTTTGCTTTTGACTTTTTCTATATTGTCGCATACAAATCAAATGACAAAAAATGGTCATAACAATTAAGATCCATAATTTATGGAAGAAACACATCTCAAGCGAATGAATATCTAACATTTTCAAAGTCTCTTAATTCCCAATAAATAGATAAATAAATTCCACCCTGCGGTCCGTGCACAAATATAGCAATTGGCAATATGCCACAAAGCCATCCCTCAATAATTTCCATTTGTTTAGTTTTGTTTTTCAAAAATTCTAAACACGTTTTTTAACTAATTTTTTATACCAGAAATATATTTATTGAGAAGAATCTTTAAAACAACTATAGTATTATTTTCTAAAAACACTTCAAAAAATAACTATACAAATGGATTTAATTCATTTTCTTTTGATGTTTTCTTTTTTGTTGGTCAACGTCAAAGGAAAAAAATTCTATTTTGACCTTAATTGTAATAGTAGTAGTAACTAGTAACTTGATTCACTGGGGAATATGCCCATTCTGGTAGATTATTCAAATATTTATAATATTATTTTTTGTTATTTGAGTGGGACAATTTGTTTGGCGGGCGCCGAGGCGTTGGCAAGATCGAAAACAGATAAGTGGATTTTCAACGTTGACTTCGGTCAAAGTTTCCCATTTGCAAAGACGCGGTTTCTGGCCGTACGTGTATACAGTGGTATGGGTTGCATTGCACCAGATCACTCTTTTGTCCTTTTCCTTTATTTTTCTTTTTCCATTTCCAAGGGAGTAATTAATTTTTATTGTTTTTGAAAGTTTTAATTATATCCAATCAGAACATTGATGAAACTAGAACTGCTTTTTCAAGAAATCTTCGTCATAATCTCCTTTTCACATAGAATAGAATAAATAGCAGCCAGTTACTCGCTATTGTTTTCGCAGCAGCCTACATCGCTCAATAACTTTTTGTGCTTGGCGAAATTCCAAGAAGTTTCTCACTAATCTATTACTAAACAGCTTACTTCTATAGAAAATTTTTACAATCTCATTTCGATTTTTTTTTTCTTGTTGAGAGTATATTCCTCCTCTCCCTCCTCTTTTTTCCTTTTTTCTTTTTAACTACTCTAAGGATCCGATTAGTTTATAGATGGAATAAGATAGGATGACTCATTATCGAACTATAAATTTAGGATGAGCCATCCTTGTAATAATAGTACCAATTATCCCCAATTATCTAGCGTATCGTTGATACTCAATTTGATTAGATATCTTAAGAAATAAAATGTTATTGTATATTTTGATGGAGAATTTCAATTTTACCAAGTAAAAAATATAAAACTTGTAATATTTTTTAATATGATAATAGTAGTTGTGCATGGTAGGGCTGTTCAAAAAAGATAGTAAATCGAAAATTCGGTAAAACAGATCCATTCTTAACCAAAAAAAGAAGGGTATTCAAACCGTTTTTTTCATCAGTTCGAGTATCAGTTCAGGTAGTTAGAGAACTGGTCAAATAGTTGTGAACTGCCAGTTGCCCAAATTGGTCTATTACAATATAAATAAATTTTCTAAAAGCTTTTATGTTAAAAATTAAAGTAATAATTTATATCGAAAGCACAATATTTTATTTAAAATTAGATAAACAATAGTTTGGATTTAATTTTATACTCTTATTTGGTTTTAATGATTAGTTTGGATAAAAAAATAAAAATATTAGATGATTTTCAATTAATCATTACGTAGTATTAATAAGAGTTTATTTTAATAAACAACAGAATTTATATAAATATGCGGTATGTTTTTAAGATAAATGAATTAAATCCATTTGCATGGTTGTTTTTTGAGGAGTTTTTTAGAAAATAATACTATAAAGTTGTTAAGTATAGTATACCTTATAATAAAGGGCTGAAAATTTGAATTTTACTTAGTAGTAGATAATACTAGAAAATCTTTATTGATATAACAATAAAATTTTCTCTTAGAAATTAATTCAAAATTCTTAGAAATTAACATTTGGAACAATTACAGAATTTGACAAAGCTTTTAAAAAAAATTGAACAGGCAAATAGTATATAATATGTTGTATATACACATATCTGTGTATATGCACATATATATCTCTCTTTACGTACGTGTGTTATACACCCATTAACCTTCACTTCTGCTTTCTATTCCCTGCATTCTTTATTTTCTCTTTTATGATCATTTTTTTTTTTAACTTGCACGTGCATAGGGTTTGCCTGTCTCTGGCTCTACCAAACTCCTAATTATGTATGTAACAGTTCTCCTTAAGACAACATTCACTTATGGTGATTTGAACATCCTATAATTTACTTTTTGTCTCTACAATTTATGTTATGAAAAATAATTTATACATATTATATGTTGATTTGTACACTTCATTTTTTATTTTTTAGACCAAACAGTTTTTTTTTTTAAATTTGGGCTTATTATCTTTATATGAAAAGATATTAATTTTAATTTCAACTTCAACCAAAAAAAAAAAAAAATCCTATATAAGTTAACTTAATGAAATCTTTCAAATTTTCGTGGAATCTCTCCCTATGAATTCTTTTCTTATTAATGTTTATTTAACCAATTTAAAACAAACAATATCTTATTATTTCTTTACTTCCAAATCATCATCTATCAAACTTTTCTTTATACTGTTTTTGTTAAAATGTTTAACATAATTCCCTTGCTAAATTCTCCTGGATGTTAAGGAAATTACATTGTCATAAGCCCCTCTCGAATGAAAAATAATATATAGTACATTTCTATTTCTGATTTTTGTCAAACCAATATCTTTTTTAGTAGGATAGTTGAAGCCATAGCGGCAAAATCTTATTTTATTTCAAATAGCTTGAAAATACTTTTGTATTTTCAATTACATATTTAAAATAATATTTATTAAAAGTCAGCTCTTTTTACTAACTTATTACATGTTTTAGAAACTTAAGACTTTAGAGTTTTATTTTTCTTGGTACATTATTTTTTTATTTATTTTTTTTGCCATTGAAAAATCATAACTAGAAGTCACAAATTCTCACTTTTTATATAATAAATATGATAAAGTGAAACTAAGAGGTAGGTTTTTGATGTGTATTTAACCCTATGATTTGATGAAAAACTAATTTTCAAACTTAAGTTTGGTTTTGAATATTTAAAAACTTGTGTCAAGGAAATAAACTTTCAAAAGGTGGGATTCTTGCTAAATATTGTTATTATCATATTATTGCATTACTTAATCACTTGTTTTTTTGTGTTTAAAAAATAGAGACTTGTTTAGATACAATATGCCAAAATGAGTTAACCAAATATTTTGTTCTTTTAACATTTGTTTTTCATATTTAGAAAGTAAAGATTTGACTAAAAAATTATCTCACAAGAAGCTTTTTTTCTCACAATTGTGTATTTTATAATTGATTTTCTCATAATTATTATGAAAATAATCATAATCAAAATAATCCAAAACAAACAGGGCTGCTTATTAAATGATAAATTTCAAATACTACAGTTATTAAGGTTCGAATGAAAGTTACTATAAATAGTGAATTTTACAACAGAGGTCATAGACATTAAGAGGAACTAATAATTTTTTTGCTCTGGCACTTCATGTGATTTAATCATATCTGGAGTAATAAATGTGATTTTTATTCCTATTAGGAATGGATGGTTTCAGGATTAAAAATAGATAAAGATTTAATTGATAGCACAGGTCATTGATTTTTCAAAAATGAAGTCCACGTGTTACAACTTACAAGTTATATATATATATATATATATATATATATATATATATATATATATATATATATATTGGACCAATTATGGTGGTCCAAAAGTTAGTAAACGTTTGAGGTTTAACTCTTGTGGACCTCTGACTATTTACGCACCGACTAAACTAGAGGTAAGGTAAATGGAGAGTACTTCAAACTATTGATCGAAGTTGCAAATAGGACAACAAAAATCTAAAAAGAGAAACCAAAATTGACCCATATGACTGCGATCTTTTAAACCTTTTCAAAACTAGATTTTCATTAATACAGTGATAACGAAAAAGCAAATTGTTTATTTTTCGCTAAATTTTCAAGTATATGAATTAGTTCTTGCACTTTAAATTAACAATTTAGCAGTTGAATCTTTTTAAATATTTCATTAATACCCAATCGGTTTCAATCTCGGAAGTACGAAGACTTAATCCTTTTGTTCGAGTAAAGAAGAAACACCATAATAAAGGATATTAAACAAAGAAAACATAGGGATTGTTTGGTTTAGGGGAATCAGAGAAGAAAATCGGTGTCAGTAGTAATGATATACATTGTTGACGTTTGAAAAACAACTATCACTATCTTTTAATAGGAATAAAAGTGATTAAATATGGTCTTTATAATTCTACTTACAAAAATTATTTTATCAAACTTATTAACCCTTTTGGGGGGAATAATGCCCTATCTATTATTAGACTAAACATATTGGGAGAATCATCAAAATTCATAGTTGTAGTAAGGTTAATAATATTTATAGTGATAGTGATTGAAAAATTTAAACCAAACAGCCCCTTAATAGAAAGAAGATAGAGTTGACAACATAACATGCTATTGGAGCAGTCGAATATTCCTCTTTCGAACCCTTGATGCAATGAAATACATACTGCATTTTTTTTTTATTTTATAAACACGCTTATACAAGTCAAATAGAATCATATAAAAGGGAAACAAAAGAAAATTTATTGGCACGTGAAATCATACTATTCTTTTTTCTTCCCAAACAAATCCACTCAAACTGAAACCATGCCCATTTTTAGTATTAAAACTCAATACCCACGAGCTTGTGTTGTCTTTTGTGTGAAAAAGTGAAATTCCAAAATTGCCAAAATCAACCTAATTTGTAAAGATGCCCTCTAGATAGTTATAAAACAGAACGATAAGGTGAAGATATCAAGGAACATTTTAAAAATTGAGAACGTGAAAATATGAAGAGCAAGAACATCTGATTAGCCGAGTTGAAACAAAAATCAAAAGCTATAGATTTTTTGCCACCCTACATCCTAGTTCTCTAACGCAAAATGCCCCATTATCTATGCATTTTTTTACTCTTAAAATTTCTCTTTTTACTTACATTAGGTGAGGCACAACTTGTTGCGGGCAATTTTGACCAGTTCATGTAGAGCCGAATTGGTTGGCCAAGGTCACCTGTACACAAGAAAACGAGGTCGAGGGGGGGTTCCTCTCTTGGTGTACTTTTGATACTCAAATCAGTAAGGTATTTATAATATGAATAAGTCATGAAGAAGAGCTTGATTAGCTTGAGAGCTAACTTGTGAGCTTGGATTTATGAGACCCGACAAAGTGTATTTATACTGGTTGGAGAGAGGGGGAACTTAGGCTAAAGCCCTAGTTTGAAAAACTAGTTGAGGTAGATCGGCGGTGTCAGAAGTAGGAGACCCAATGAGGGGTATTTATAACTTGAGAGCTCTATGATTATTAGGCCTTTGAGTTAAACCTTATCCCATAAGCAACCTGAGATAAAGTGAAACTATAAATATGGGCAGAAGGCTTGGGCTGCTTCAATTTTGTCATCCTCACAAGTCCCCTAGCTCGGATAGGATGACGATGAATTTGTCATCATGTCCTGAGCTTATATAACTTTGTTGGGAGTCCATAGAGAATTAATCACAAAAACTGCATCTTTATGATTGCTTGGCTCAATATTTGAAAACACGCTAAATTTTATAAATTCAATATAAGACCAAGAGGGCCAGGATTATATAGAGATCTGTCGAAATCCGAACAAGGCCTAGGGTGGCGAAATCATATAGAGGCCGGGATGATCGAGATCCATAATAGGGATGTGAGAGGCTAAAGTCCAATATGAGACCGTGAAAGATTGAAATTCAGAATGAGATTGTGATGGGCCAATACGGTAATAAAACCGCAAGGAGTCAAGATCCAAAATGAGGCCGATATAATAATAAGATAGCAAGAGGCCGAAATCCAAATTGATAATCACAGAGAAGGCTGAAATCCATAATGAGGCCGCAAAGGGTCAATATAATAATGAGGCCCCAAGGGGCCGAATACCATGAGGCTATGGAAGCATCATACCAATGAAGACAAAGTCGAGCTCTTCTTGGACGAGCTCTTCTTGGCTAAACTCTTCTTAGATGAGGCCGAGGTCGTTTTAGATGAGCTCTTCTTGGCCAAGCTCTTCATGGGCAAGGCCAAGCTCATCTTGGATGAGCTTTTCTGAGACGAGCTCTTCTTAGTCGAGACAGAGCTCATCTTAAACAAGCTCCTCTAGGATGAGCTCTTCTTGGCCAAACTCATCTTAAACGAGTTTGAGCTCTTCTTGAATGAGCTTTTCTTGGTCGAGCTCATCTTGGCCGAGCTCTTCTTTGCCGAGCTCTTCTTAGCTGTGGCCAGGAAGATGTGAGATAGTAAATATGTCTTCTACTCCATCTCGGAGTTTCAAGCCATCTTAGCTCTCTGGTCTTTTGAAGCTTGAATGAGAAGAGCTCAAGTGGGATAATCACTTAGGCTAACTCTTCTAGGGCGTGCTCATGTTATCGGCCGAATTCTTATGGGTTGAGCTCACGTTTTGAGCTCTTTCGTGCCGAGCTCATGTGAAGAGGTAGTGCTCTTATGGGCTGGCCTCATTCGACGAGGTTGAGCTCTTTTGGGCCTAGCTCATGTTTTGAACTCTTTTGGCCAAACTCATGTAAAGATACCAATATAATATGGCCGAGGTAATATTGCTGAACAAAGGAAAAAATATGGCCGAGGACACAATATGGTGGAAGTAATATGACCAAGCTGACGTAATATGGCCGAGGTGATATGGCCAAGCTGAGGACATAATATGACCAAAATAATATGACCAAGTTGAAGAGATAATATGCGAGCTGAGGATATTATAAGGCCAAAGTAAAATGGCCAAGTTGAGGACATAGTAAGTTTAATGTAATATTGCTGAGCTGAAGAGATAATAAGGCCGAATTCCAGCAGAATAGCCACTTGTTCCCAATGGCGCCAATCGTTTCGGGCAATTTTGACCACTTCATATAGAGCCAAATTGATTGGCCGAATTGGTTGGCTAAGGTCAACTGCACACATAAGAAAACGAGGTTGAGGCGGGGCTTTTTCTCCGATGTACCTTCGATACTCAAATCAATAAGATATTTATAAGATGAATAAGTAATGAAAATGAGCTCAGTTAACTTGAGAGCTTACTTGTGAGTTTAGATTTATGAGACCCAACAAAGGATATTTATATTGTTGGGAGGAGAGAGAAGGACTGAGAGCTAAGGCCTTAGTTTAAAAAGCCTAATTAAGATAGGTCAGCGGTGTCGTGAGTAGGAGACCCAATGAGGGGTATTCATAACTTGAGAGCTCCATGATTATTGAGTCTTTAAATTGGGCCTTATCCCATAAGTAATCTGAGATAAGGTGAAACTATGAATATGGGCTGCAGGATTGGCTATTTCATTCCTATCATCCACACAACCAAAATATACTTTAGAGAATATCTCTCCCGCCATGGTTCCTATTCTCAATTGTATCTCTTGTAGGCACAATTTTCAGAATGTTTTTATAGGAAAAAAAATCATCCAAGAACGACGCAAATCAAACTTTTCATAATATTCCACAAAACATATTATGCAATTGGTGCAAAAACAATATAACTCATCAATTTTATAATTCAACCATAAAAAAGTCGGACAACACTAATATAAAGTGCGACCCAAAATTTAGTAGGGCCTTAGTTTGGTTGTTTTACAATTATGGTGCATGGTTTAAATTCCTCAATCATTATCACTATGAATATCATTAACCTACTATGAATTTGAGTTTTGACAATTCCTTCAACATGTTTGGTTTAGTAACATAATGAGTATTATTCTCTCCAAAAGGGTTAATGAGATTGATAGAATAGTATTTTGGGAATCATGGAGACCTAAGTTAATCATTTTCATGCCGATTAATTAGGATAGTGATAGTTGTTTTCTAAACATCAATAATGAGTATCATTACTACTAAACTCATTTCCTTCCCTAATTCCCCTAAATTGAACACCTCCTGCGTATGATGTTGCATGAATGAAAGTCCATGAGGTCAACTATTGGTCACTGGATAAACATTCAGCTGAATTCAGATTTACGCAATATGGGCTGTAACTAAGCAACAGCCATCCACGTAAAGGAGATGTTATTAATTTCTGAGGTTTGTTTTCCTAGAATATTTTAGTGGCAGTTTGGCAGCAGTATTACTAGGAATCATGGGAGTCAAAAAGCATGATCTTAATTAAACACATTTATGTTAATTGTGTTTTAAGCAATTAGGGAACTTTGGTCTGGGTTAAAGTCAGAGTCAGAGTAAAAAATTCAGATAAAGAATGGCAGAACAACCACAAGCCAAAAAAGAAAGATGAGGACACAGAAGAGATGGACATATAAACAATTATATGTACAGATGAAATTTGAGTTCAAAATGATGAAGATTGTTGAAAATGAACATCATAGCATCATGTAGTACTCTTTATTGTTGAAAATTAAAATCATAACATGATGTAGTACTCTCTTTTTCTAAAAAATTGAGAAAGTTACCATATAACCAATATTCAATTTTGACTTCTTTTTCTGGTAAGCTATATGATTTCTTATTATTGCTTTTATCCTCTATATGATATTTAATTCTTTATTTTATGGTTTTTGTTTTGACATGGTCTTCTGTTGGACTTTATATTATTATTTCTAGGCTCCACGCCACCAACACCAAGTATTTATTGACTTCACAAAAATGTAGACCAAGGAATTTGGGGTCAGAAGTGAGAACACTTTGAAAAGTAATCCTCAGCAGGAGTTTTATGCCAAATATTAAGCCATATAGACATGTAATTGAATTAGAGAAATCATCAACAGGCATTCTTTTTCAGTGTTCCTTCCACAAAGTGTCAACCAACATGTGATTTCATTAATTTAACAATAGCTAAGTTAAATTTACTCCCAATAAGTTCATTTTTAAACAATTTCATTTAAAAAAGATTAAACAATTAAATTCTAATTTACTAAGCGTATAGTTAATCTTTGGAAATTCAAAACATTATATTGTTCTAAACTGCTAAAAAAGTGGAGAAATGATCTTTTGAAAGACTTAAATGCACTTAGAAAACTACACTTTTTTGACCAAATGAATTTAAGTAATTCATGGAGACATACGAGCAAATACTGCGGAGGCATAGGATAATTTTCAATTGAACATGTGGGTTCTTACCATAATCAGTCAAACAATCATAAGATTTATGAATTAAAAAGTTCAGAAACCCAATCCCAAAAATCCTAAGTAAACTCACCGTTTGAGTCGTCATTCTCATCAAATTCCATTTTACTACTAGATCCATTGTATTCCACACATTCCATGGCCAAGGTCTAGTATTTTTGTCCATAACTAATTTGGCACCCATCATCACAACCTACACAAAGAGGCGACCAAAAACATCCAAATCCTCCAAATTTCTCAATCGCAGAATAAAAATGAAGCTGTGTAAACGTTGACAATCAAAGTCAGGATATCCAACTTGCTTAAATTGGTTGACACAGACAAGGGCAAATTTTGAAGTTATTTTATTTATCCACATGCTGCTTAGATTAATTGTATCATTAATGCTGCTTAACAAAGCCAAAAGTTTGTACAAGTTATCAATTTGCATGTGAGTTGCATACCAATACTTATAAATTGTCAAAGCCTTCACCAGCTGTGTTCTTGGAAGACAAAGAATTGTTGAATGAGTATCATCATAAGGTAGAATCAACTTGCAAGTTCCAAGTCTAAGCAAATTTAGAGTGTATTAACTATTTATAACTTTATTTTTCAACTTTATATATGACTTTATAAATTATCGTTCGGCGAAGGGATTTAAGTCCAACCCCCTGTTTTTTCAACTTTATATGTACAGTAGACTTTTTGGGTTTTTCTTGGGGGGGGGGGGGGGGGGCCGGGGGGATCTAATTACCCTTGACTTCTGCAGATTGCATTATCCTGAACTAAGACTTTTAAAACAATGTCAAATAAGTTTTATGCGAAACTGATCTTATGTGAATGTGTATCTTGTACCTATGTCCATATTTTTAGACTTCGACCAGGTATCGATTCGGCTAAGCTTAGGAATCAGGGGTTAGGGATCAATGGATTTGACAGGAGGTAGATTCGGGATTCAAACCGAATGATGCCATATATATGTGTGTGTACTCGTGCGTGCATGTTCATTTATTATTTCTTTATATTTTTGTTTGCACCATTAAAATTTACAAATATCATTTTTGTCTTAAAATCCTATATATATATATATATATATGATGTCTATTAACTACTACATTTATTATTTCCTTATATTTTTGTTTGCACCATAATAATTGCAAACATCGTTTTGTTTTAAAACCCTCTTTAAACAATTACAACCCAATCAATTGAAATAGAAAATTACTATAGTTAAAAGGGAGTGGTAGTTCAAAAAAAAAGGGGGAGTGGTTGGTTCCACCATTAAAGTGGCCTTACATGTTTGTTTGCCTAAATACCTAAAAGAAACATGGAGATCCTACACGTCATCTCACGCTTCTTCACAGACTCTTCCGACAACCTTTTCTGGACATTGGTTTTGTTCGGTTATTCCAATTACCTGTCAAATCCAGTTTAACCGATCAAATTCGATTTTTGACCGGATTTGATCAGTATTTTAATATCTGATATTTTAACTAGACTCGAACTGCATGCCTGGCCAGTTCTTGATTCGACGGGTTCGATCGGTCAGTCCAATTCGAATTTAAAAATACAGTCTTTTAAGTTTGAAAATAGTCTTATACCCAATACATATGTATGTCAAACAGTTTAGAGGAAAATAGAATTCCAAATGAAAACGAAAAAAGTGATTTAAGTATATTGGGAATAAATTGAGGAATGCTAAAGGATATTTATTCCCTATAAAAGTCCCATTCTATGAATTATTCACCTTTTTAATTCAAAATCATTTAAATATACATGAATTCGTGCCCGGTCATTGATGAGCATCATAAGATAAATTCTATTACAAGTATGCTAAGGAAAAATGATCTCTAACAAGGTTACATGTGAAACAAAACCTTACATTAGAATTCCAAAAATTCTAAAGTACAAATTAACAAAGTTTATGAGCCATTCCACACTCGTCTTCGTTAATTAGTTTGAGATGAAATCCCATGTTTTTTCTAACAATCCACATCACTGTACATGAATATTTGTGGGTATTTACATTAGTCATAGATGTAAAATCGGGGGTTGCAGGAGGCATTCACTTTTTAACAGAAAAAGTCCTATCCATTGTTCAAACAAAGAGATTTTGCCGATGTTCAAATGCAGCAGAATTCTACCTGGTCAGAAGGCTTTAGCGTTGACAGCGTGCCAGTCTACTAGGCCTCATGTCGTTTTCTTTCATAAACCACAAAACTTTTCAAAGCATTATGGTCAATAAAGCCCTCTTTCAAGAAGAATCGAAAGACCAAAGAAATGGTCCTTTTTCACGCACTTGTATTAATCTTCCATCAATATTTCCCCAAAGGACCTCTGCTGTTACATGTAACACTACACAGTCGTTATAAAACTCAATTTCTTTCCATGAGAATGACGGTTTGATGGTTTTAGTTACGATCGAGGACTGCTTCAGGAAAGCTACTCTTCCAATCTTATTACTTCAAAAAAAGACTAGGTATCGAACTTGGATAGCAGCATGTTTGATAAAATTACACGCTACAAAGCGCTGAAAACCCAAAAATTGGGAGCATTTACAATAGAAAAGAATGAACTTGAAACTTTTGCTATTTTTTTGAATTTAATTTCAGTGGAAAATCTAAGCCGTACGGGGAAAAAAATGGAAAAAGTAGGAATTAAAAGTTGATCCATGAATCTCACAGTTACTTGATTAGTATCCCTATCAGGTCACAAAAGGTTAATTTTACACATCCAACACCCTTCATATTGGTCTTGGAAAGATTGAGAAATGATGAATTTTGAAATATTAAATTATTGGATTCATTTTTCTATTTGGTAACTATAAATTTTTTCATTTAAATTGATAATTGTAGTGAAATAGTTTACTTCTATCCATATTCTGCCACAATATTCTAATCTCTCATACAGTATTAAATCACAAGCTTGACAAAATATTTTAAACTATTGCTATTTTAACATTTTTATTTGAAAGAAATTAAATCAAGCTTTTCACCAAAAAATGTATATAATTTTCCATTGATTTCAGCCGAAATGGTTTTGCTCAAGTTCAATTCCAAAATCAAATTAAAACTCAAACAGAAAATAAACTAGGATAATTAAATTTTATTTGGATATAACTTAGTCAATTTATTTACTAGATAATCTGAGCATGTAACCCTACAAAGTGATGTGAATTAAATGACAAATTGTACATCTATCCCTATTAAGAAAATCTACCATGCATATAGCATATTCTTGTCTTACACATTTTTACTTATTGAATATTTAAATCATTTGCAAAAATATGAATTGTTTGGTTGTGTTTTTACAAAAGAAAAAGTTTTTTAAAAATTTCAAAAACTTTTTTGAAACAAGTTTTTATCTTACAAACACATTTATCAAGATTAATTTTTAAGGTTGCTATAGTAATATTTTCTAAAAAACACTTCAAAAAATAACCATATAAATGGAACCATTTCTAGCATTTTGGATTACAGTCAATTTTGACTGTCTTTTCTTCTTTTTTACTTTTTTTACCCTGTGGTCCAAAAGTAGGTAAATGGTAATGTTTGGTCGCCAAGATACTCTTTTGGACCTCGGAGGCTCAGTCCATTATCTTGTCCTAGGATTGTATATTTGAATATAATCCGCTAAAAAGTGGTACATAAATTATCGAACACTTGAATATTGCTTCTACCTTTAGTTTTGTGTGTGTTTTTTTTTTTTTTTTGTTTCCGGCGGGGGGAGGGGGGGGGGGGGGGGAAGAAGCCATGACATATTATGATCAAAAGTTCAAGTGTAGAAAACTGAAGTGCATAATCAAAATTCTACTCCATTTTAGCTCAACATATTATGATCTTTTTTTTTTTGACAATACTATTATAATAATGTTCTAAGTGAAAATTGTAGGACAATTTAAGATTATTCTTCATAATGACTTTTCAAGTTTCACACTATTAGAAAAAGGATACAACAGTGACGTTTGTGTGGAATTTTGTATGCCTCAACATAACACTTAGACTCCAATAACTACTAATTTTCGTATTTTATCAGCACATATAACAAAAATGTGCATTCTTACCGTAATCACTTAAATAATCATAATAAGTTTATGAACTAAAGACTTCAACACCAAAAATACCAATCAAATGCCATTTTGACTGCTGAATGAATGAATTATTATAATACATAACTTTCGTGCCCCAGGGTCTAGCTATTGGTCCATCCCTATGTTTGCACCCACACGCAGAAGTGGGACGAAAACATCCAAAACCTCAAGAATTTGTCAATGGCATTAAAAAAAAAAAATAAAGAAGTAAACGATGACCATGAAAAGTTTGACATGCAACTTGCTTGATTGGTCGACACAAACAAAAATGAAATTTAGAAATTATTCGATTCGGGTCACAATCTGCTTAAATTTTCAAAATAAAGCAATCAAATTCTCATTGCTACCAAATTAAAGCTGTTAATACACTAATCCCACTGTAAAGACCCTTGTACCCTTTTGGAGCCCAAAAATTAGTATGGCAAAACTTGAGAAGAAACATAAATAAGTGATACAACACACTACAAATGTACCGTAAATTACATATCATTCAAGTTTATTGTTTAGTTATTATGTTGAGCAAGTTACAAGTTGACTATAGCGTCATATGTATAACTATGTTGGATTTCTACACATTGGGATTTTAAAAAACAAAATATTGAATATTATTTGAAAACGTATTTTGAAATATTTGTTAGACATGGTTTTTTAATTATCTTTCTATTGTTTCAACTATCATTTATCTATTGTATATCACTTTATAAAAAGTATTACAATATTATTTTTTTTCCAAAACCACTTCTGAAAAATTATAATGCACACCTAGATAACTCTTAGGCTTCGTAGATCTATCGTAATTCAAAGGCCTATGATTTCAAATTTGCCAAAACCACCGGAAAGCGGCACAATGGACTGAACAAATAACGCATTAATTGGCGTTCCTTCCTTTTTTCCGGAGAATTTATTGTATAATTGACAACATAACAATCCAGAGTTCTTTTATATCCAACAACCAAGTTCTTATTTTTAGTGAAAAGACAATGGTCACAAACATCCAAGTCCTATCATTAGGGGTACATAAAATTTACAATGAGCGATAACACGTCTTGCAGTTCAAGGACTTGGGAGCCAAATAAATTCATTGCACAAAAATTTCATTCATATCTTGGTTGAAGCTATTAAAGAATTGGTAGATTTGTGTATATGTTAGTTCATTGCATAAAAATGTCGTCATTCAAAAACGTAAATCTTTGTTTATCTCATGTCTTTTAACCACTATACACCTAAAATTGCACATGTCAAACTATTGAGCAGGTTCAACTATTTATGTAATACTCAGAAATTACATAAACAAATTAATTTGTTTTTTGTAATGAGTAGTTAAAGAAAAAAGTGTTCCCACGAGTCATCCCACTAAAAATGCACTACAATGTGTCCACATCACTTCGCACGAACGAGGTCGTACTAAGCAGTAGTTATATTACTATAGAAGTAAATCAAGGAATCAAAAGGCATTCACATCTCCGTCCCTACTTCAATCAATCCTTCCAATACGCGAAGAAAGAAATCTTGTCAATTATCAAATGTAGAAAAATTTTGCCTTGTCAAGTGGTGATTCATACTTTAAGATGGACAACAAGATTTTCGTATTCATGCGTTTACTTTTCTTTCTGTCACTCTCTTCATAAGCTACAAATTATTTCAAAACACTTAGTTATTAGTGTTCATTCAGTTACTTTTCTTACTGTCACTCTCTCTTGATAGACTACAAATTATTTAAAAAGCTAGGGTCAATAATGCCTTTTCGTTTGGATGCATTTTTTGAATAAGTTTTTAAAAAAATATATTACTATAATAGTTCATTATGTTATGAAAAACAATGTTCTACATTGAGATCCAAATGGTTCTGTACAAGTTCAAAAAGGTTTAAGAGTCACTCTACTCATTGCCAATTAATTTTGAAAAAGAAACCCTTGATCTTTAAAATTGTATAAAAAATAGGACCTTTGAGTTTTATTTTCACTTTCACATGTGACTTAGTTACTCCTTAGCCTGTTTCAATTGTTGGACTCTTGTCAATCGATCATTTCAATTCTTGGCCTCCGGTTAGGTCTGTTTTAGTTATTATGTTCTCATCCATCAGAGCTATGCGTTAGGTTTTATTATCACTTTCATATGTGACTTAGTTTCTTTTTAGCCTATTTCAATTATTCAGCTCTTGTCAATTGCCCGTCTCGGTTATTGGGTCTAATTAAGCTCATTTCAGGTCTTGGCCTCTTGTCAATCCGAATCACATGTGAGGGGGAGTATTTAAGAAAAACAATGTCTCATATCAGAATCTCAAAGCAGTTCATGAGTCACTCCATTCATTGTCAATAGGTTATGAGAGGGAGTATTAAGAAAAATAATGTCCCATATCGGAATTCCAAAGGATTCTAAACAAGTTAATAAAATTCATGAATTACTCCACTCACTGCAAAATTTGTTAATTTAACATATTAAAAGATTATATATATTATAGCAAAAAGATGATTAGAGATGCATTAAATAAATATTTTGAAATTTTGTTTCCAAAAGTTGCAAACCAAACAAAGCCAAAATGACCCTTCCTTTTCTGGCGTACTTGTCGTCGGCCACCCAAGCCCAAGCTTGACTCATTTTTGCGTCAATATTTCCTCGAAGGACCTCTAATGCTTCATGCAACAATCACTAACCCAGTCGTTATGGAACCTGATTGGCTGTCTTGAAAAAGTCATCGTTTATTACAAAAACCCAAGGCAATTTCAGTATGAAAGCTACTCACCATCTTACTTCAAAAGATTAGGAAAGGAACTTTGATACCAATATGTTTACTAAAACTACAAAATTCCAAGACTCGAAAGACCAAAAGCTGAAAGCTTTTACGAGAGAAATGAATGAACTAAAAACCTTTACAGAACTTTAAATTTGATACGTATACGTTTAACAACCTCTAGAATGGCATCATGCTGTTGCCACGTCCAAACGATTGATATTTATAGTCATAAATCATCAAACACGTGCCAGGATTGTCACTTGAGATCCTCAATGTCAATTTTTCAGTATCAACTCAGTGTCATGCACAAGGAGTTACCACCTCACGTTCATACTTAACACATTTGAAATAAATTAGATAATTATTAAAGTGTGAATGCGAGGTAGTAACTCTTTGTGCCTGTCACTAAGGATTTCAAGTGCAAGATTGTAGTGAAAACTTACTGGAATAAAAAAGTACACACTCTAACTATAAATAACCACATGCATTAAGGACTTCTGCTAAACTTTCACAAGTAGCACATTGAACACAATCTTGAAATCACTTCCCAAGACACCATGCACGTTGCAAAATACATCTCCGTTACCAAAACATTCTTGCTTCGTGCAGCCAAGTTTGCCATTCCCAGTACAGTGAACATGTCATCAGCATAGGCCAAATTTAATTTGATCAAGTAGGAACTTAGGGGGTGTTTGGTTTAGGGGAATCAAGGAGGGAATGGGTATCACAAGTAATGATACCCATTGTTGATGTTTGTTAAACAACTATCACTATCATTCAATGGGAATGATAGTGATTAATTGGGGTGTTAATGATTCCCCCCAAAATACTAGTCTATCAAACCTATTAACCCTTATTATTAAGGGCAAAAACACACCTATTAAAAAATATATATATTTTGAGTTACCCACTCTCAATACTCTCTCTCTCTCTCTCTCTCTCTCCTCTCTCTCTCTCTCTCTCTCTCTCTCTCTCTCTTTTGATTTTGAATATTTTTTATTAGTACTTTATAAATTTTTTTACAAAAATTCTTTTTAATGATTTTTTTTATAAAAATTCTTTTTAATGATTTTTTTTATAAAAATTCTGTTTACATTCAATAATTTTATAAAAAATTGTATTGAAAATCAAAGATATAAAATACTCTCTGTTAATATAATAAAAATGACTTTTTTTTAAGATTATCATTTCCATAAAACTCAAATTAGAGCATGACTATATTTAAAATTGAAGAAATCTTTTTAAATTTTTTTCAAATATACAAAATAAGAAATTTAAAAAATATGTATATCATAAATAAAAATTTTAAAATTTACTTGAAAGTCATTTCAGTATACCAAACAAATATTCTTATAATGATACCCATTCCATTATTAAACCAAACATGTTGGGGGGAATCATCAAAACCCATACTCATAGTAGGGTTAATGATACCCATAATGATAGTGATTGAGGAATTTGAACCAAACGCCTCCTTAATTCTTGAAAACCGGGCTAACTTATGGAGTACTAATGATTATTTAGAGGATAAACACTGTTATATAAGTGAAAACACTAGTACCATATACTTTTTTCAACAGCAGTTCTTCAAACGCAGAATACTCATGGACTCGTATCAATGCATGTTACCATAATTCCCACACCAATCAATGGAGTCAAACAGACACGATCTTAGTTAGACACATTTATGTTAATTGTGTTTTAAGCAATCAACGAACTTTGGTCAGGGTTGAAGTCAAAGTCAGAGCCAAAATTCAGATAAAGAATGGCAGAACCGCCACAAGCCAAAAAAGAAAGACGAGGACTCGGAAGAGATGAAAATAAAAACAATTATTTGTACAGATGAAATTTGAGTTCAAAATGATGAAGGTTGTTCAAAATGAACATCATAAGATCATGTATATTTAATTCTTTATCTTTTTTTATTTGATATGATCTTAAGTTGGACTTCATGTTATTTCTAGCTCCACGCCACCAAAGTATTTATTGATTTCTGAACTATGGATTTTGGGTGGTCAAAAGTGAGAACAATTGTCAAAGATAATCGTAACTAATTGGGAGTTGGAGTGGAAAAAAAGAAAAAAGAAAAACAAGTCAATTTTTCCTTCCATTTTCTTTCTTTTCTTTTCCTTTCCTTCCTCCCAAACAAAAAAAAAATAGTTAAGTAACTTTTCTCTTTTTTTCCTTTCTTACACCCAAACAAAAGAAAAACTTAAAATCCTTTCCCTTCTTTTCTTTTCCCTCTATTTCCTTCCTCCCAAACATAGTGTAAGAATTTATGCCAAATATTCAGCCAAATAGACATGCTAATTGAATTAGAGAAATAATCAACAAGTACTATTTTCAGTATATCTTCCACGAAGTGTTAACCAATATGTGATTTCATTAATTTTACAATAGCTAAAGTTCAATTACATTTCACTTTCAGCAAGTCCATTTTTTAACGATTACATTTTAAAGATATTAAACAATATAAGTACGAGTGCATGGTAAATAAGTAAAGAAATAATCTTTTGATAGACTTAAATGCCCTTAGAAAACTACACTATACCGACCAATGAATTAAAGTAATTTATGAAGACATACGAGCAAATACTATGGAGGCACTGGATAATTTTCTATTGACCACGTGAGTTCTTTACCATAATCAGTCAAATAACCATAAGTTTTATGAGATAAAAAATGCAGAAACCCAATCCCAAAAATCCCAAGTAAACTCACCATTTGAGTCATCATTCTCATCAAATTCCATTTTACCACTAGATTTATTGTACACCAAACATTTCATGGCCAAGTAAACACTAATTGGCATCCATCATCACAACCTGCACAAAAAGGGGACAAAAAACATCCCAGTCCTCTAAATTTCTCAATCGCATGATAAAAATGAAGCTGAGTAAACGTTGACAATCAAAGTCAGGTTATCCAACTTGCTTAAATTGGTTGACACAGACAAGGGCAAATTTTGAAGTTATTTTATTTATTCACATGCCGCTTAAATTGTATCATTAATGCTGATTAATATAAGCCACAAATTTGTACAAGTTATAAATTGTCAAAGCCTTCACCAGCTGTGTTCTTGGAAGACAAAGCATTGTTGAATGAGTATCATCATTGTAAGGTAATAGCATAGGTAACGCAGCGGAAAAATAAAAATTTATTACCTTAACCATGGATCTCTTTGACATATCTATATGATTTACAAGGGGGTTTGCATGAAGATTACCTTAAGCACAGAAGATTTCTATGCTACTAGGCAAAGATCCTTCGAAGAAGATGTTTGATCTACCACGAAAAGCCCTCCAAGCGTAGAGCCTCTAACGATATCCACACGAACAACTTCTTTGGGAACCTTGTAGGCTTGCTTGCTTTGACTTTTGAGTGCTAGCTCCCTTGAATTATTTAAGAACACAAGAAGAAGAAAAACCCTAACCCTTAGGAGAGAGAGAGAGAGAGACGCCAAGAGAGAGAGAAAGAGGCGTGCTTATCTTTCAATAATTTTCTCTCACTAATTTTTCTTTTTGTGTTGCAACAACAATTCAAGAGTCAAAGCATAAACCTATTTATAGAGGTAGTATTCTAGTCTTTTAGGAAATAAGGCTAATTAGAAACCAAGAAGGTTTAGGTAACTTACTTTAAGCTAATCCTTCTCCTTTAGGAAATCTATTCCATAAGGAAACTAATTAGTTACTTTATTTCTTTTAGGAAACAAATTTCCTGCAAGACTTAGAATATTTATAAATAAGTCCTTTAAGTTAATTTATCTCATAAATTAACCCCATAAGTATCTCATACTTATCTTTATTACATTTTAACCCAAAGATTTTGTTCTTTATGTGTGTGACCCATTAGGTTCCATTCACGTTGGCAATAAGTATAAATTATAACTCATTAATTGAGCTAGATAAATTAAACACTTTTAATTTATCATTAATTCACTAATTAATCAATTCATACTTATAGATCATGAGTGGCGTCTAGCAATGCATCATGACCACCCAAGTGAATAGGAAAGTTATATGGTAGACCATACCCTTCAATGACAATGTTATCGTGTAATTAATATCCTTTCACCACACTATATCCCAATTAGTCTAAAAGTATAGTGCATACTTTAATAATGACTAATATATATTTTCTTGTTCCGGAAATATAACTCTCCATGATGTATAACCTTGAAACTACTTCCAAGTTATACTATCACTTCTGCAGAAGATTTATGAGTTAACATTTCCAACAAGTGGCCTTATAGGGATATACTCTCCTATTAAGGAGTGGTGAATCCTATATTGATTACTCACTATCTTTCCATGCTTCAAACTATACCCAATCTCTAACCTATGAGCTACCCTTTTACAGGCACCGAGGAATAGAGTCAAAGTATAGCAATCCACACTCAAGATACTATGGTAATCTCAAGTCAAAAGATCACTTACACCATTGCCATTAAGAGTTTAACCATTGGCACTATAGTTAAAACTCTTGGCGGATCAACCCAATGAACTTGTTCTCAAACAAGCATCCACATACCAGCTTAAGTGTCACGCACACCATAGTCAATGAGATCAACTACTACTTACCATAAGTAGAGGCAAAGTATGTGCTAGTCTATCCGTATTAATGATGTCCAATCTCATTAATACTATAATTAGGGATATTTAAGAATATGACTTTATGTATTAGAGTCTCATAATTGTAACCCCTTACAATCTCTAATACACAATCAATATTCTAAGGACTTTATCAATTAAACAAGTAACATGGAAATACAAGTATAGATGATAAAGAAAAATACCACATGAATAAATATAACATAAATAAGTGTAAATATAAAACACCTTAAACCATCTTGATTTTAGGGCATACACTAACAAACTCCCACTTGCACTAAAACCAATCACTCATTTGTTTTAGGCCAAAAGCATTTACATGAGTATCATGCTTTTTCTGGGACAAGGCCTTAGTGAGATGATCAGCTATATTGTCATCAGTGGGAACCTTTTCTATCTTTACATCATTCTTACCAACTATTTCTCTAATAAGATGATAGCGCCTAAGTACATGTTTGGATCGTTGATGAGACCTAGGTTCCTTTGCTTGGGCGATGGCACCATTGTTGTCACAATACAAAGGTATAGGATCAACAATGGAAGGAACCACTCCTAGCTCGGTGACGAACTTTTTGATCCAAACAGCCTCTTTTGCAGCTTCAGAAGCAGCAATGTACTCGGCTTCAGTTGTAGAATCAGCGGTAGTTTCTTGCTTCGAACTCTTCCAGCTCACAGCACCACCATTTAACGTGAATATAAATCCAGACTGCGACTTACTATCATCCTTGTCAGACTGAAAACTCGCATCAGTGAAACCACACACTTCCAAAGTGTGTCCTCCATAAACCAAGAATAATTCTTTAGTTCTTCTCAAGTACTTAAGAATACTCTTGACAGCTACCTAGTGACCCTCACCAGGGTTAGCTTGGAATCTACTCGTAACACTTAGAGCATAGGAGACGTCGGGTCTCGTACATAGCATAGCATACATAATGGATCCTATTGCCGAGGCATAAGGAATCTTTTGCATGCTATCAATCTCGACAGGTGTTTTAGGACACATGTCTCTTGAAAGAGTAATCCCATGTCTCATAGGTAAGTACCCCTTCTTCGATTGCTCCATGCTAAACCTCTTTAGCATCTTGTCTATGTATGTCGATTGACTGAGACCAAGCAACCTCTTGGATCTATCTCTATAGATCCTAATTCCCAAAATATAGGTTGCCTCTCCTAGATCTTTCATGGAGAAACTTTTGGACAGCCATACCTTTATAGTTTGTAATAAAGGTATGTCGTTTCCCATCAACAGTATGTCATCCACATAAAGTATTAAGAAAACGACAGCGCTCCCACTCACCTTCTTGTATACACAAGGCTCGTCTTCGTTCTTAAGAAAACCAAACTCTTTGATTGTCTCATCAAAACGAATGTTCCAACTCCTCGAAGCTTGCTTGAGTCCATAAATGGACTTTTGTAGCTTACATACCTTATGACTATCAATGGAGTTAAAACCATCAGGTTGTGTCATGTACACATCCTCTTGCAAATTTCCGTTAAGGAATGCAGTCTTGACATCCATTTGCCAAATCTCATAGTCATAATAAGCAGCTATCGCAAGCAAAATCCTTATGGATTTAAGCATAGCTACCGGCGAAAAAGTTTCTTCAAAGTCAATTCCTTGCCTTTGTTTATAACCTTTTGCCACTAACCTTGCTTTATAGGTAACAATGTTACCATCCATGTCAGTCTTTCTTTTAAAGACCCACTTGCACCCTATAGGTTTTATCCCTTCAGGTGGCTCGACCAAGGTCCATACCTTGTTCTCGTACATGGAATCCATTTCGGATTTCATGGCTTCGCGCCACTTCAAAGAATCTACATTAGACATAGCTTCTTCGTAACTAGTAGGATCGTCATCATTTATGACTAACACATCATTGCTCTCACTTATGAGAAATCCATATTTCTCAGGAGCATAACGTGTTCTACTAGATCTACGAAGTTCTTGTGTAACTTGAGCTTCCGACTGCGCCTCATCAACATGTGGCGTAAGCTCTTGTTCCAACTGTTGACTACTTTGTGGTTCTTGAATTTCTTCAAGTTCTACTTTACCCCCACTACTTCTTTCAAGAATAAACAATTTTTCTAGAAAAGTAGCATGTCTTGAAACAAACACCTTTTGTTCAAGGGGATTGTAGAAGTAATATCCACGACTCTCTCTAGGATATCCTACAAACAAGCATTTGTCAGACTTAGCCTCTAGCTTGTCTGACATGTTCCGCTTCACATAAGCAAAACAACCCCAAACCTTTAAATGATTAAGATTTGGTTTCTTACCATACCAAATCTCATAAGGTGTGGTATCAACAGATTTTGATGGAACACGGTTGAGTATATAGGAGGCGGAATCTAAGGCATATCCCCAAAACGAACTAGGAAGTGATGCATGGCTCATCATAGAACGTACCATATCTAATAGAGTACGATTTCTCCTTTCAGACACACCATTTAGTTGTGGCGTGTATGGAGGAGTCCATTGAGGAATAATCCCATTTTCCTCTAGATATTGTTGGAACTCTTGACTTAAGTATTCTCCACCTCGATCAGATCTAAGTGTTTTGATACTCTTGCCAAGTTGTTTCTCAACTTCAGCTTTAAAGACTTTGAACTTTTCAAAAGCCTCGGATTTGTGCTTCATTAGAAACACATAACCATATCTAGAATGGTCATCCGTGAAAGTGATGAAGTAGGAGAAACTATCTCTAGCATGGATCGACATTGGGCCACAAACATCAGTATGTATAAGCCCAAGAAGATCACTGGCACGTTCACCCTTTCCAGTAAAAGGTGTCTTGTTCATCTTGCCAAGTAAACAAGATTCACATGTCCCAAATGATTCATAATCAAATGAGTCCAAGTATCCATTTTTATGTAACTTGAATATGCGTTTCTCATTTACATGACTAAGTCTACAATGCCAAAGGTATGTTTGGTTAACAATATCTAATTTTTGTTTCTTGGTGTTTATGTTGAGAATGGACTTTTCTTCATCTAGAATATATAAACCATTAAATAATGTACCAGTACCATAAGTAATACCATCACGTGAAAAAGAACAACTTTTATTCCTTTGAATGATGATAAATCCATCCAAATCTAACAATGAGATAGAAATGATGTTCTTTGTAAGTACGGGAACAAAATAACAGTTTCTTAATTCTAAAATAAGCCCAATAGGCAAAGAGAGTACATAGGTTCCTACGGCTAATGCAGCAACTCTTGCTCCATTCCCCACGCGCAGCTTGACCTCTCCCTTTGCTAGAGTTCTACTATCTTTAAGACCCTGCATATTATTACAAATATGAGATCCAGATCCGGTATCTAATACCCATGAGTCTTGGTTAGTAGATAAATTAATCTCAATCATAAACATACCAGAGGTTGAAGCTTCACCAAGCTTCTTTGACTTCAGAGAGTCAAGGTAGGCCTTGCAATTCCACTTCCAATGCCCATCTTGTCCGCAATAGAAGCATGTGCCCTTGGGTTTGTCCTTCTTGACCCCACCTTTAGGCTTAGTTCTCTTCTTCTTGGACTTCTTAAGCCCAGAATTGGGCTTCTTTTTCTTGGAGCCCGAGACAAGCATAACGGTGCCCTTCTCCTTCTTAAGATTAGGCTCAGCAGTCTTGAGCATGTTCATCAATTCAGTCAACGTGCACTCAACTTTTCGCATGTTGAAGTGCAGAATGAATTGTGAATAGCTCTCAGGGAGGGACTGAAGAATTAAGTCAATACTTAACTCATTGTCAGAGACGTGTCCCAGATCAGCTAACTTTTCAATCAGCCCGATTATCTTCAGTACATGGGTAGTCACTGAAGTTCCCTATGCCATCTTGCATTGATAAAGCTCCCTTGAGGTCTCATACCTCTCGGTCCTAGCTTGTGCGTCGAACATTTCTTTTAAGTGCACAATCATGGACGGAGCATCCATCTTAAGATGTTGCTTTTGCAATGCCGGGGTCATAGAAGCTAACATGATACATGTTGCAGCATCATTGTCGGCTTTGTGCATCTCATATGCATCTATGTCCTCAGGTGATGCAGTAGCGGGTGGAGGAGGTGGCATGGGTTTATCGAGGACATACTCAATTTTTTCATGTTTGAGAACAATTCTCAAATTAATATTCCAATCCTCAAAGTTGGTTTCATTGAGTTTGTTGTCAAGAATCGGTCGCAAATTCACGTTAGACATTCTACAAAAAGTAAAGACAGAAAATAAGTATTTGTTTTATGTTATATATGCAAACCAAAAATGTGGATTCGTAAATTTATTTGGTTTGCTCCCACTATTTTACTTCAAATCAATAACCCTCGATATTGATTCGGAAATCCGTTGGAAATTTCTAGTGGGTTAGGATCCCATCTAATTAGCTTTGGGTTTGACGGAGGCCAATGCCCCAAAGATAAATTCGATTAGGTAGATAACTTTTTATCAATCACAACTCTTGTGACTCCTAGATAGTTGGGTATCAACTCTTTGAAAATTACATCTTATGTATTACCCAACTTTGCCTCAAAAATATCATAACATTGACGGAGGCCAAACTCGTTATGTAATTTTTGTTAAGTCAAACCCATTATTCAGAGATCATATCTCATAACAAAAACATATTCCGAGTAAGGTGACCTTGACGGAGGCCAACGTGTCAACCTTAATAGGAACTCATCGTTTTTGTTATAATAATGGAAGGCAACTTAAATAGATGACTTAATATTTGATATTGAGGGATTTTAGTTTAAATATTAATGTCTCAACATATTATGCAATTAAAATATATCAATCATATAAAATAAAAGCATAATAAACGTGGATGATTATGGACTTTAACTAATACTATTTTCTTCGAGCCTTGAAGAAAATATTTGGTTAAAAATTCCTAGGGGACGTCTCAACTCCTTGATGCGCCTCCTTGGTTGCTCCTTGGTGCCACCTCCATCTTCTTGTACATTACATATGTAATTCTAGTCTAAACAATTTAAAATAAACCTATTCCTAACCTATACTTTGTACATTACAAGTATTGATCAAGAAACCTCGAGTTACATTCGAGGGGAGTTTAGGTGAGAAGAGAATTACATCGGAAAATAGAGAGGGAAGAACTCGCAGGCCCTATTTATAAAACCAATAAAAACCAACCATAAAAGAAGTAATAACCATTCAATCACATTGGTCTAGTCCATAATCATCCACCATGCCATCATACTATTTAATTCTAGTCATAAATCATATGGTCTAAATAAATTAGATTAATGCTCTTGAAATTTATTTGTCTCAAAAATATAGTTATAGAAGGTATAGGTTTCTAAATTTTAACTCTCCAAATCTTAACAATTAAAATTGTAAAGTGTTTTAACAGAGAAATTATCAAAATTCGCGTTTTTCTAAAAATTTAGGAAAAATCCCGCTAGGATTCTGCCTACAACCCGCGCGACAAAACGTGCGCGGGTTCATCCGCGGTTTGTAACCTGCGCGACAAACCGTGCGCGGTTTCATCCGCGGTTTGTGGACAGAAGTTACGGGATTTTGACCGCGAGTCAAAACGCGCGCGAGTTTTCGCGCGATTTGTGTCCAGAAAATACGATCTTTGAAATTCTTTAGCGTTTTTCAAAACTCTTTTGAATCATAACATGTTAAAACCCTTTTAGCACATCAAAAACAATTTAGAAACCATAAAAACAACCTTAAGAACTTATCTTAATTATTTAAAACACTTTTAAACAATCAAGAACTTTTCTTAAAAATCAAACTCTTGATTTTTCTAAAACAATTTTGAGACAAATATCGTCAAGAACAAACCATCCATATTTATGACAATTAAATAAACACAAAACATATAGATATAATCAAAGAAGGCTCTGATACCACTGTAAGGTAATAGCATAGGTAACGCAGCGGAAAAATAAAAATTTATTACCTTAACCATGGATCTCTTTGACATATCTATATGATTTACAAGGGGGTTTGCATGAAGATTACCTTAAGCACAGAAGATTTCTATGCTACTAGGCAAAGATCCTTCGAAGAAGATGTTTGATCTACCACGAAAAGCCCTCCAAGCGTAGAGCCTCTAACGATATCCACACGAACAACTTCTTTGGGAACCTTGTAGGCTTGCTTGCTTTGACTTTTGAGTGCTAGCTCCCTTGAATTATTTAAGAACACAAGAAGAAGGAAAACCCTAACCCTTAGGAGAGAGAGAGAGAGAGACGCCAAGAGAGAGAGAAAGAGGCGTGCTTATCTTTCAATAATTTTCTCTCACTAATTTTTCTTTTTGTGTTGCAACAACAATTCAAGAGTCAAAGCATAAACCTATTTATAGAGGTAGTATTCTAGTCTTTTAGGAAATAAGGCTAATTAGAAACCAAGAAGGTTTAGGTAACTTACTTTAAGCTAATCCTTCTCCTTTAGGAAATCTATTCCATAAGGAAACTAATTAGTTACTTTATTTCTTTTAGGAAACAAATTTCCTGCAAGACTTAGAATATTTATAAATAAGTCCTTTAAGTTAATTTATCTCATAAATTAACCCCATAAGTATCTCATACTTATCTTTATTACATTTTAACCCAAAGATTTTGTTCTTTATGTGTGTGACCCATTAGGTTCCATTCACGTTGGCAATAAGTATAAATTATAACTCATTAATTGAGCTAGATAAATTAAACACTTTTAATTTATCATTAATTCACTAATTAATCAATTCATACTTATAGATCATGAGTGGCGTCTAGCAATGCATCATGACCACCCAAGTGAATAGGAAAGTCATATGGTAGACCATACCCTTCAATGACAATGTTATCGTGTAATTAATATCCTTTCACCACACTATATCCCAATTAGTCTAAAAGTATAGTGCATACTTTAATAATGACTAATATATATTTTCTTGTTCCGGAAATATAACTCTCCATGATGTATAACCTTGAAACTACTTCCAAGTTATACTATCACTTCTGCAGAAGATTTATGAGTTAACATTTCCAACAAGTGGCCTTATAGGGATATACTCTCCTATTAAGGAGTGGTGAATCCTATATTGATTACTCACTATCTTTCCATGCTTCAAACTATACCCAATCTCTAACCTATGAGCTACCCTTTTACAGGCACCGAGGAATAGAGTCAAAGTATAGCAATCCACACTCAAGATACTATGGTAATCTCAAGTCAAAAGATCACTTACACCATTGCCATTAAGAGTTTAACCATTGGCACTATAGTTAAAACTCTTGGCGGATCAACCCAATGAACTTGTTCTCAAACAAGCATCCACATACCAGCTTAAGTGTCACGCACACCATAGTCAATGAGATCAACTACTACTTACCATAAGTAGAGGCAAAGTATGTGCTAGTCTATCCGTATTAATGATGTCCAATCTCATTAATACTATGACTAGGGATATTTAAGAATATGACTTTATGTATTAGAGTCTCATAATTGTAACCCCTTACAATCTCTAATACACAATCAATATTCTAAGGACTTTATCAATTAAACAAGTAACATGGAAATACAAGTATAGATGATAAAGAAAAATACCACATGAATAAATATAACATAAATATGTGTAAATATAAAGCACCTTAAACCATCTTGGTTTTAGGGCATACACTAACA